>ML976715.1:158114-336280 GCA_010015655.1 Bimuria novae-zelandiae CBS 107.79
CCTTGCTCTCGTACAGAGGTCTATCAAAGATCCTCTTTGAGCGGGAGGTGATGCCGAGCAGGCAGCCTTTTTCGTCCATATTGTATATATGCTGAGTCTCGATCTGATACTGGCCAATCTTTTGCTGTAGAAGCTGAAAGTAGTCCTCATATTTGCCTAGGGAATCAGCTTTATGGCGATTGCTGTCGATGCCGGTCGTCCATCGTGATATCAAGGATTCAGGGTGGCGCCTCACAAAGCGATCAACCCATAATAAGCTAACCTCCTTTTTAGCTATAGTAGAGGCAAAGCTTTGTATCATTTGCCGTGTAGGAGGAAGGCCACGTTCAGTAAGGCCTCTAATATATCGTAGGAGCTCTGATTCTTGCTGTAGGCTAAGATTTCGACGTGTAGAGTCGGTATCTGCACGCGCCTGCGTGACGCCTTAGTGCCAGCGCGTCAATGTAGAAAGTGCAACACCATATTCTTTTGCAATTTTTCTATATAAAAAAGATGCTCCTGGCTCTTGCGATTCGATTGCTGTAATTGCTGCCTTGATTAGATCCATATTGGTGGGGATGCGGCGCGTGAAAGTTGGTACGTTGCATGGTGGGGTGTTGCATTGACTGACGTGTTGCACTGACTGCCGAGGCACGGTAACAGCTCGCTTATAAACTACGTTAGCTATGTTTCCTCCCTACTCTACCTATACGCTTTAGCTACTTAACGTTATTTACTTTAAACCTCTCTCTAGCTCCTATACTAAGGTCCTTACTAATTACCTCTAAAAGAGCTAAGGGATAGTGCCTATTATAAAGAAGGACTTCTTCCTACTATTTTAGAGTGCCTAGACGTCCTCCTTTAAGATAGAGATTATCCTAAAGTCCTTTAAAGCTACTAGTATATAGCCTAAAGACTGCTTAGTTATACTTAAACGCTTTACTAATAATTAAGAGGAGCTAGATAAAGCAGCTCTAGAGGCTCTTAGAGAGGCTAAATAGAGTTATTTAAACTATCTTGTACGGTCTATAGTAGAGGATATTGCTACTAAGGAGTTAAAAGCGCTCTCCTAAACACTCTACTATCTCTAAGCACAAAATTAACTACTTTAATATAAAAATAAGGGCTTAAGCGTCGCTCTTAATACTAAGAAGCGTTATAAGAAGCGTGGCAGGCCTCTTAATTTATAGCAAAGGTAGGAGTACCACAGTAGTATAGTACTCTAGTCTCCTTATAAGATTAGAGAGGCACGTGCACGCGAGAGAGTAAATAAAAAACTCTAGTATAAGAAGGAGCTTATAAAAGCTAATTAGAAGGAACTTTAGAAGTCTGCTAAGCTACTTAAAGAGAAAGAGAAGGAGGAGAAGCGTATAAAGAGAAAAAGAGCCAAAGTAGAGAGAGATTAAATAAAGGCTAAACAGGAGGCTACGCGCGAGGCAAAAAGAGTAGCTTAAAATATAAAAAAAGTATTTTAAACTTTATAAAAGGGTAAGTATAAAGCCTTAAGAGGTCCTCCTTTAAAGTCCAAGCCTAAGAGACGCGCTAGTGGTAGTGTAGCTCTAGAAGAGTCCCTAGAAGCTACACTAGCCACCCTACTAAAAGTTAACTCTCGCGGCCGCACAATTACTCTCCCAAGCAAATATAAGTAGTAAATAGCAATCGCGAGCATATTACAAGTCTCTCCACCAAAAAATCTCGTAATAATAGCTATTTTGTGGCTCTCTGCAGCCTCATCTTTGTAGTAATGGGCATGTTATTAGTGGGGCGGCACGCAAACCGGGGCGGCACGCGCGTCAGCACAGTACCCTGCCGAGACAGTTAGTACGCCGCGACACTAACGCGCCACCCTAACACCAGCACCACAGCCAGCAACATGAGGCTATAGAGTTTTACACAAAAGCTTTTATCGCGAAATTTTCTAGAGTTAAGATTTTATAGAGCTGTAGAAGATTACTAGCTAATTAAATTATAAATATCTACTTAGTGTTCTAATTATTTAGCTACTACGCGATGCTGGCGCTAATAGCGTAAATATTACTATATTAACGCGTATAGATGCCGGCGTAGGCTTCTTCCTCTTTATAATTATATAAGTAGCTTTTAAAGCATTCTGGCTTCCCTTTTTGGCAATTTTAAGACGTTTTTAAAGTTGTTGTTAAGCCTTACAAGCTTATTAATAGAGGCGTTACTTAGTAGCCTAATTAGCTTTCTCCTTAGCGCGCGTATTTTTAGCTACTATACGCGTAACACGCTTCTCCTATAGTAGACAAGCTTTAAGCTGCCTATTTACTATCTAGATCTCTCTCTACTTACTTTTCTAGAGTTGTAGTTGTTGCTTTTTAGCCTTTTATTAGCTAAGAGAATCGCGCGCCCTCTGTACGCGGGCAGGTGACTAGAAAACAGATTCTCTATGCTACTTATCTAGCTACTTAAAAGGTAGAGTCCTGCCCTTTATTTAACGCCGTTTTTGGTTTGTGAGGGCTTCTTGTAGCCCCTAATTCTCATGCTCTAGGAGCTACTTTTATATAGAGATTAAGTGTATAGTGCGACTCAGCTTCTTGGCCTTATTACCTCCCCCTGTATTAATAACAACCTTTAAAAGCCAATTAATTTTGCGCTAATTAGACGCGCTAAGTACTAAAGTAGAGCTTTTACGTAATCTTTATTCTAGAGACTTATTTCTATTAAATTAACTAAGGATTAGTGTAGGATCTAGCAGCAAGATACCTGTATACTTAAAAGCTTTAGTAATTAATTACGGCGTAACTAACGTTATCTAGGCCCTCTAGAATAGTGTAAGGAAGTCTCTTTTAGCGATTATTAATAGCCCCTAACTCCTATACAGGTATGCGGAGAGCTCGTCAGAGTAGGCAGAGAAAGAGACTTAAATACACAAACGTCTAGAGGCTACAGCGTATAAGTGGCGTGAGGGGGAAATATCGCAAGGAGGATCTTTTTCTAATCACAGTAGTTAATAAAATCTATAGTAACGTGAGATCTATACCTATTAAGGACTAAAAGTCGCCACTATCGTCGAGTCTTCTCCTTAGTATAGCGATTAAACACCTATTTTAGCTATTAAAGTCCTATCTCGTTGTTTAACTATCTAGAGGTTGATGAGGTGATAAAGACTCTATAAGAATTAACGTTAATTTCCTTAACCTAGCTTAATTGTAGAGTCTCAGCGTTAGATTAATAGATTAGTAATAGATTAACAGTAGATCTATCGGCGCATATACATGCGATGAGCGAGATCCACTCACGACTGCCATCCTGAATAGATTGCCTCACTTGGCGACTCTCATATATAGGCCTATCGAAGATCCTTTTTGACCTGCCCGGTGATGCCGAGTAGGAAGCCTTTTTCGTACATATTATAAGTATGCTAAGGCTCTATGCCATACTTTATAATTTTCTTATATAAAAGCTTAAAATAGAGCCTATATCTTGCGCCTAAATTAGCGTTATAGCAATTACTATCTAGCTAAGTCGTCTATCGCGAGATTAGGGAGTTAGGGTAGCGCCTAATAAAGTAATTAACCTATTATATAGAGATATCCTTTTTAGCAATAATTAATATAAAGTTTTAAATTATCTAACGCGTAGGGGGTAGACCTTTCTAAGTAAGACGCTATATATACTATAGGAGCTTAGATTCTTATTATTAGTTAAGATTTTAGCAAGTCTATAGTAGCTATGTACGCGCCTGCATGGCGCGTCTATACCGGCGCGTTAATATTGACCGCACAACACCAAATTCTTCTGCAATTTTTCTATATGAGAAAGTTTCTCCAGGTTCTCGTGAGTCGATAGCAATGATTGCAGCCTCAATCGGATCCATATTGGTGGAGATGCGGCGCGTCAAAGTTGAGGTGCTACATCTGTTGGGGTGGCGCGTTAGTGTCGCGGCGCACTGACTGTCTCGGCAGGGTAATGGCTTGGGACGGACAGGGATGAGGGTCTAGTCTACCCAATGACTTCTTGAACCGCAAGCCCGGCGGCTGCATGATTCGATCAGCCCTTCTCAGCTGCTAACACGGTAACAATATCACAAACATGTCTCCATTCCCCATCCACTACCTAAGAGATTACCTTAAAAGGTCGTAAACTCCTAGTGTGAGTATATCCCCACAGCCGCGACGGCAGACCGCCGGCCCGCGATCCCCTCTAGGACGAAGGCTTTCGGCGATAGCCCCAGGGTGGCACCGCGCAACCCGTTGGGTACATGCAGGTCATTGGTACGCTTCGCCCAGTTCGCCTTTCTGTGGACGCTGACGAAGAACAGGCACGTAGATAGTCAACAATTACCACAATGGCAAGTTGCTGCTCAGAAAGCCATTAATTGTACAAGGCGCTGACCCCACCTACATAGGCTATCTCCAGGCCTCGCCAAATTTGTTGTGCTTCCTCCCCTTCTGCCGCGACCGGCCTGCGTCGTCCATGGTACGCTGTTCGGGTAGCTGCACGGCAGATGCGCCGCGCCAGCATCACTTCTTCATACTGTGGTGCGTCCAAGAGTCATATAATGCGGTTATTCCCGAGAAGTCGATGATGCGTGCACAGTCACAACCGTCGTATCGTTGGAGAATAGATCTAAGTAAACTGTAAAACATTCCAATGCCACCAGACCGCAGTGCCGTCACAAAACGGCTTTTTCTCGACGGAAGAACTTCCTAAATCCCCTATCGGTCGGAAAGGCTAGTGAGCAACAATAGATCTACCATTGACCGCCTTTTGCATCATATACATACTAAGGAAGTCAGCTCCTGTCAAATGATTGCGAATATTGTGGGCGAGTGCCCCCCAATACCCTAGCGGGATTTGAAAATTGGACTTTGGATATACTCATTGCTGCGTTTCAATCACTTCCCAATGCATTCGGCTAGGATGCTTTTTTATTCCTATCCAGAGCTTTCGATTGTGCCGTAGTATTGATACCGAGGTGCACAAATATAGCGATCAGTTGGGCGAGCCACAATCCATACAAGAGATGGGCTCGTAGGTCAGTCCGTATCCCGGCTGTCCGCAGAAACATCCGTTTCACCATGATGAACAAGGAGTTCAAGAGGTCGCGGAGGCCGATACTGAGGTGGATGTTGTCCAGACTCTGCGCTGCTGGCGGCGCTGGTAGCGCTAGACCGTGCTCGGAATACAACCGCTCTGGTAATATAAAATCCGGTGGCAGACAAGAATATGACAAGGAGGATGAGAATTAATGCAATGACGATGTTCGGCCGAACCATAGTGTGCGTCTGGTTTGATGGCAGGGCCTCCAGGACGGCAAAGACTGCGATGCTTGACTTGATATCGATTATGAGATGTTGGGAGTATTGTGTGATTAGTCCCAGTCCAACTAATGCGCTGTTAGAACGCAAAGCATTGCTTTGCACGTATCCCTATTCAAAAAGGCACCCGGGCGAGGCAGTTACGTTCCCCAAGCGACGGTTGGTCCGGCAACGGTTTAGCCGCGGCAGTGGATCCCAGAGAGCTGAGGAACGGATCTACTACTTCTGTAATCGAGGAAATTGGTTATTTAGATATCAGCTGGAACGATCTTATTGTACATTTTATGCGATTCGAACGGCCTCGGCCTCTTATATAAGAACAGAGCTGATTATTTAAACTGTCATATGATCAGTGACAGCTTCATTAGTTGCCCGGCTGTTACTGAGAAATCGAGAGCCCCCGCGATCTGGTATTTTCCTATATTGAGACGGGCTCTCATTGGCGTTCCAAGAGAAAGGATTCGTTGCAAGGATGCTGTGTTGACAAGTCTGAAAGGACTTATTCTTTCCCACTCAATTGAACTGTACACACGGTAGGAAGTGATCATCGGCTGCTTCAGACCGAGCTGATTGTAAGAGTATCAGACTTAGAATGCGCAACGTATGAATCCAATACCCATGATATCATTTGACCAGGCCATTCTAACATACTGTCCCATGAATGCAAGAGGGAAAAAAACCCCACCAATAGGTACCGTTCTCTTCAAGTCTTCGAGCTTGAAGTGCCAAATGATGTGATCAACCGAAGCCGCTTCTTGGCTGCGTCTCCATCTCCAGGAACGTCAATTTCTAATGTTTGTCTTCGACGCTTAGACCCAGGATATGATGCAGCAGTCTCTTTCGCTTGAGATACCATCTCTTGGCGTGAGTTGGTGTCCTCAGCCCCTTTTAGCGTTGTCGTCCCTCTCTCCGGCAAGAAAGACGCCTCGCTGGGCTTCATCTCTTCCTGCATTTTTGCAAACCGTTGAAAACAAGTCCGCGAGGCCTTGCTGTCTATACCAGCCGCTTTGAATCCCGTGCACGCCGTTTGATACATCTCCCAGGCCTCGCGAAGCCGGTTTTGGCGATGTAGTAGATGGGCCAGGTTTGCGATATTTCGGAGAGTTTTTGGGTCTTTCAGTCCGAACCTAGCCTTGCATCCATCCACAGCTCTCTGCCCCACCTCTTCTGCATCCTCATACTTGTCCTGTGCCTGCAACAGACCTGCAAGGTTCTCGAGACACTGTAGGGTATCGGGATGGTCTTCACCCATTGTTTTTTCAAAGCCCTGCAGCGCTTCTCTGTTGGCGCTTTCCGCCTCAGTCAGCTTTCCCTGGTTTTCGAGAACTATTGCCAAGTTGGTCAGGCAGATTAGCGTATCGCGATGGTAGAGCTCGTTCCGTTCTTTCAGGCCACTCATTGCCCTACGAAACAGGTTTTCCGCCTCCTCATTCTGTTTCAGTCTCCGCAGCACACCTGCTAAATTTATCAGAGTGCGTAATATATGGGGATGATGCGATGGAAGCTGTTGCTCGAACCCACTGAGTGATCTACGGTAGAGCGCCTCCGCCTTTTCATAGTCTTCGCGCATTTTTGATACTCCAGCGAGTGTAGCAATCACCGTCAGAGTGTCCATATTTGACGGACCTAGACGGGCCTCAATTGCATGTAGCGCCTCTTGACTCAGTTTCTCAGCTTTTTCAATGTTGCCTTGCTTGAGCAAAAGCAAAGCTAGGTTGCTCATGTTTGTCAATGTATCCGGGTGCGTTTTCCCCAGTACATCTGTTCTCCTTTTAAGCGCTTCCTGGCTTTTCTCTACCGCGGCGTCGTACAGGCCTTGACCCTCCAACGTCAGCGCTAAGTTACTGAGGCTCTCCATCGTGCCCGGATGTTCTTTTCCCACGGTTTTCTCTCTGTAGTTGAGTACCCGAGTAAATAGCTCCACCGCTTCCGTATAGTTGGACTGGTGTCTCAAGTTGGACGCGAGATTATTCACGCTCTCAATGGTGCATGTTCCTTCTGTTCCATATATCTCCACCCGCGCCTGCAGAATCATACGGTTTAGCTTCTCGGCCTCTGAGTATTTCGCCTGACCATCCAATGTGACGGCTAGATTGCTCAAGCTCTCCAGGGTGAGAGGATCCCGGTCTCCTAGTAACTTTGTCCTGCCGTCGATTGCTCGCCGATTCATTTCAGCGGCTAAATCATATCTAGACTGTTTTTCCAAGACTACGCCGAGTCTGTCGACTGCTTCAAGAGTGTCCCGGTCCTCTAGTCCAAGTATCGTCTCTCTCGCCTTTATCGCACTTCGAATGGTTTCCTCCGCTGCCGCGTACTCCCCCATATGAAGTAAGTACCACGCTGTGTTGCTCGCAATCGTCGCTCGATCCAGCATTGCCTCACTCTCTCCAGTGACGTAGCCGAGCACCTTTGTCGCGTGCGGAAGGAGAACTCGACAAGTCATCCATGTTTCGTGTTGCCCGCTCGGAAAAGCAGCAGCCATGATTCGGAGCGACGTCTTCTGCCATCTGGCCATCTGACTATTCGCCTCTAGCCACTTTCTCGTCGATAGCTGCACTAGGCTGTGCATATCGTACAACTGCTCCCCCCTCTGCTGCGCTGGCGACTTCGCGGCCTGAGTCCTAACCAGAGAGAATCTTGTCAAGGGCAATACCGCGTCGCGGAACTCCAGTGTGCTTCTACCATCATACAACAGATGCTCAGGAATCCCTTGCCTGTCAAACATGGTCATGAGAGAAAGCAGCTCTGCGGCCACGGGTTTCGTCCCCTTGATCTGCTCAAACGATATCTGCCAGGTGGTGATGACCGCGTCTGATATACTGTCGTCTCGTCGTAGATCTCTGGTTTCCTGGATATTCAAGAGGTATGTTTGATTCTGCTCGCTTTCGCGGAATAGTTCGAGGTACGTCGAGATGGTCATCCCTGTCTCACTCACTGCAATATACGCCGCTGCATGAGTAACAGCAAGCGGGATGCCTTCCAGAGCCTGCACAAGTGCTCTTGCATCGCCTTCGGACGGCTCGTCAACTGAAACCCTAGTCTTTAGCAACGCCAGCGCGTCCCCTTCGGCCATGGGTTCCACCCGAATGACATTGTGTCTCGTCCCCACAATGTTCACTGCTGCAAGTAGGTCTCTCGAAGTAACTAGGATCCATCCATTCGAAACTTGGGGCAGAAACCTCGCCAACCCTGTTGCTCCGCGAGGGGAGTCCGCTGAGTGCGCGACGTGATCCGACCTAGCTCTGGAAGAGGAGAAAACCCGGTCATCGTCGGCGTTATCGACAATCATAAGCCATCGGCCGTTTCTCTCATCGCTGAGCCAGTGATACACCAGTCGGAGGATATCAGCCTTTGGGTCATCGTGGCCGGGAATCTCGACCCTGATAGCAATATCTCTATAGGCTTGCTCAAATCTGGTGGCATTGCTCGCATGTACCCAAAACACCCAGGTGTGCGGTCTAGACTCCCGAGCTCTGTACGCATACTCGATAGCGATCTGGGACTTCCTAGGCAAACATCAGCCTGGCTTCGCGCTAGATGATGCGCAGACATGCTTACCCTACACCTCCTAGGCCGACGACAGCCACTCGGGCGTGATCTTGTGGCGCTGCTTGTTCAAGCTTCTGACGTATCTCGGTCAGGATGTCCTCGCGGCCCACGAACGCGCCATCTCTCTGGAATGGGATCATTATGGACGGCTTAGGCCTGTTTTGTGCTCGCGCTAGACGCCGGCCACGTTAGCTGAAATCGGGCTCTACAATGATTAAATAGACAATTTTACGCTTTGCGAACGTGAGACTTAAGGCTACATACAAAAGCGAGCCGCAACCACACGCGGAGCATCCTGCTCAAACTGCCTAAGCTTTTCCCGCGCACTGCTGTACCCTCGATTATTCTTATTGTCAAATTTGACAATCATCGAATGGTCGGCATCTAGAGGGACCTTGTCCTCGATAGCGTCTGGCAGCTGGAGAAGAGCCGAATCGGTATCCACCGCCGTGACGAAGTCGCCGGTTCTTTTCCAGCGTCTGCTTTCACTGTCCTATCACAAGCCATCAGTACTCCCATAGCCGTATCTATACTACTAGGGGATCATACAAACTCTAGCTGCCTGGTTTGCCCGGTCTCGTAAAAGCTTACAATCTTCCTGTCCCGGATAAGATTCTTGAAATCCACCAGCTGATTCGCTAGCAGGTCAGACTTGGATTTGATCTGGTGAAGCAGTATACTGCGCGGGTGATTGTCTTGTCCATCCAGCATCTTCTGGATATCATCCACCAATAGCCCCTTGTGTGGAATCCCAAACAGAAGCATGCCGTAGGTAGCTTTGTGCAGAGACGCTACTGTTGGGTGGTCGTCTTCACCCGCCTGAACCGCCTTAACGAGGCACTATGCTACTGCTTAGCCTTGGACATGTCTTTCTTGCGGCGGACAACCTACATGAGCAAGTATAATACCGCCAAAGCTGTGCGCGATGAAGAAGAGTGGGCGCTTTCTCAGCTGGCGATTCGCAACTGTTAGCATAATGCCGCTGCTCCAGAGCCGCATCCTGCACACTATGCTCACCTCCTCTGTATTCCGAACCTTCTTGAGCTCTTCCATCAGCCCACGGCCATAGTCCATAATCGTATCGATCCCATGCGTCGACAGCTTCGCGTTGTAGCCATAGATCATCGTGCGGCAACATGGCAGGTCCTTGGATAGGAAGTCGCGCAGCCACATGCGCCCGAGATTTCCCTTTCCCCTCCACGAGCCGTATGCATGTCCATCGAGGCCGGTGATGGCGATTATACTACCATGTAGTATATTAGCAGCGGGCAGCGACGAAGCACCCGGGAACAGCGCAAACCGGTTACCCCCCATCAGAGAAAAGCTACATACTCGGCAGTTACCAGCGAGCCCGGCTTTGGCGTGTACAGCTGCGTGAAACCGAAGAAGTGTTGGTCGAAACTGATGTCCGTGTCGCCCATCTCCACCTGCCAGTCGCCTAGCGGGCTGGCCATCAGCTCGAACAGGAATGCAGGCACTCCGCCACGGAACTCGACCAGCGCGACTTTTTCCTCGTTATCGTAGCAGGACGGCACAATAGCCGCATTGACAGTCAGCTTCGACTGTTCGTCCTCCGCCATATTGTCGTCGATGGCGGCCTTCAGCGACGCAGCTAGCTCATCGTCAGGCTGCGAGGCTGGCAGGCCGGTGACACGGAAAACGGGGCCCTTCTTCCTGGCGGCCATGCTGGCGAGGGTGTCCAGGCGTGCACGGTCGAACGCGGCGGCCGCCAGCGTCTCTGAGCGGCAGGCGGAGAGCGGGTAAGTGGAAGGTCCGTTGCATCGTGGACCTGGAGGCAGCGGGGGAGGCTGCGGCTATGGGCTGGTCTGTAGGCAAGGCTGAGCGAAGGGTTGGCCAGCCCACAGGTGACGTCTGAGTGTAGCCGCTTATTCGATAGCGGCTGTGTGCCCCCCAGCCTGTCTGATAGATTAGCGTACGACTAGGCAAGCGGTCGTAAATCAGTGCAAGTGGAAGATCGGAGCATGTGAAGTGGGATCAATTATACACTCTGCGACGTTTAACATATATCTCTTATGGTGCTGCTGATTCTAAAATTTGCTTATGGAGAGGACACGCCAGCCAGTCTCAGACGGTTTACCGCCCTGTCATTCTGCCAAGTAGCGAACAAGTGATAACAGAACAAGCCCAGCCATACGAAACAGACCACAATCACACTCGCCACCACAGCAACTAAGGAGGCTATAGTAAATCCGTACGAGGCACTTTGAAACCGTCCATTACCTTGCAACACTGTAGTTGCAAGACCAACCTGCAGCGCCGACAGGATAACAGAGAGTATGGCAAAAACAGCCAGCATCCATTTAAAATGGCGCTCAAAGAAAGCTCTGTACCAGGTCGATCTGTTTCGATATCCCCGAACAAGATTGCGAAGGGAATACGTAGGTGGAGCAAGCCTGTATATGGCATTGAGCCGACTCAATCGCAGCTCTCCATATTTGTACCGTCTGTTGACGCCGCTCAGGGTGTCGCAGTTGATATTGTCCAGAAAAGCATCAAGAAACTCTACCCACTTGGACCATTCCATATCTTTCGAAAGCAACCCTGATTCTTTCGCGACGTCGAGGTCGCTTTTGTGCCGTACGAGCCATGAATAGGATAACAGCAAGCCGCATGCGGCTTCATGCAACTCTTGATCGGAGCATAGGTTGTTGTTCCAGAAATTCCAGTCGAAAAGGAAATCAGGCAATGGCTTGATAAAAATGTACGTTTCAAACCAGACGATATGCTCGTCCGGGTCTTCGGTGATGACAATGCTGCGCCCAAGTAGCCCTTGCCTATGCAAAGGCCGTGCAGCGTTCGGAAGGCCTGCAAGCCAAAGGTGCTGATAGATAGCATTGAGCCTCGGTGTCTTCAACTCCTTGACTAGATAAGTGTATGGGTCTCTATTCGGTCGCAGCACTTTTTCTCCTTCAAAAGTTATTGCGGGATGCAATACTCCAGAGTTGTGCAATGTTGAAGCGACGGCCGCCAGGGGGTTGGCCTTCGATACTGGTGGCGTAAGCGTTTTAGAAGCCGGAACACTAGAATGAGGGTTAATCTGAGCGGTTCCTATTATCCATTACTCTACTTACCTTGCTATTCTTCTTTCCATCGAGAATTACCCAAGGACAACAACACTAGATCGAAACGCGGAGGTGTACAGGCGTCAGAGGCACTCTAGCCACTTGTTGGTCGACGGTGGCTAACAAATGCAGGTGGATAATCAATCCATGGAAACCAAACTTAATCCTATACCCGGGGTGCCAATATTGAGCGGATACCCAGCTTCAGCTGTGTCGGGCGCCGACACATTCGATAATTGGGATGGTAGACAGGCGGTCGTGGGCTGACGCTGGGCAGGCTGGCGGGACACAGCCGCTATCGATACGCGGCTACGCTCAGACGTCACCTGTGGGCTGGCCAACCCTGCGCTCAGCCTTGCCTACAGACCAATAGTATATCCACGGCGACCTTTGTATGGCTGATTCAGCGACTTAGTGAGATTTTCGCTGGCAGGGGGGACCGTGCGCTCATGGACTTCATATATCCACCCATGTCCACTGCCCACCCTCCATGAGCAATATCTACGTCGCCACATGTGCAAATGTCCTGATTTTCAGTCTCCTGATAGCTGCTAGGCTGCTGCAGCTCTGCAGGGTTACAGCGCTGAACTGCAATTGCTATTACGTTGCTGCGCAGGCACTGCGTGGCTGCTAGATACCTCACGACAGCTACAGCTAGCTACAGCTAGCGACAGCTATATACTAGCGACAGCTATATACTAGCGACAGCTATATACTACTATCAATTGCCCTCCTTTCGAGCGGCTCTGAGCTGCTTGCAGAGCTGGTCTAGCGAGCATCTCCGCTGCTGCTGCTGCTGGCTCACCTGCCACATGGCCGCCTCCTCGCTGGTCCTCCGCGCCTGCGCTACGCGCCTGATCTCCTTGATGACCTCGAGCCGTAGAGAGTACCACTGTAGCTCGCTCTGACGACCTGCCCTCCACCTATTCCCCCAGCGTCTGTCTAGCTCAGCGATTGAAGGCTGGCCCTGCAGGCCTTCTGTCCATTCGCGCCAGAGGTCCTCCACGGTCCTTACAGCACGGCACATGCGATACCTCGGTGCAGGCTCTGGCTCAGGCGCGGGCGCGGGCGCGGGCGCAGGCGCAGGCGCCAGCTCAAGCGCTGCTGGCAGAGGCGATGGGCTTGGCGAGCACGCAGACGGCGTAGGCGCGATGCTAGCCTGGGCAGAAGTATACCTGCTCGAAGCTATGTCTGCTAGCGACGGCGACAGCGACGGCAGCGACTGCGGCGCAGCTGATAGCAGCGCTGCCGCTGCTGTTTCCCTGAGCCTAGGAGTTGGCAGCAGCAGACTGCCCGGCGCCTACGACGTCTCCAGGCGGAACACGAGGCTGCCAGACGTGAGCATCTGTAGCTGCTGAGACTGCGAGCTCTATAGCTCGAGCAGGCGATCAATAGACCCTTTAAGCTTTTTTACCTGCTACTTGTTCCAAGCATTTAGCGCTTAGAGGTAGTTAATAAGTAGAGGAATTACCTTATATAAGACTAATAGTTAACTAGGAGCCGCCTCTGCGTTACGTAATACATTAATATCCTAAGCGAAGGCTGCGTACGCCTTGTGCTAGAATACAAGGTAATTCTATATAGAATGACTAAGGAAGCGCCGATGCAGAGCGACTTAAGTCCTAAAGGATTACTTCTCTTAAGTAGAGTAGTAGATTTATAAGACCTCTTATAGCTAGGTTATTAATCTAACCAGCGTGTGGGCTAAAGCGGCCCTTCCACGTATCTAGCTCTAGCTATATAAGAGACAGGAGCTTGTCTAGGGGCGTAATAGCCACGCGCGGGATCTCGAAGCAGCCTATCTAAAGTAGATAGCTAGCTATTATCCTTATAAACTTTTGTAATAGTAAGTTAAGGTAGTAGCTAACTATTTACTCCTAATTCTACCTGCCTGCTCGTTGAATCTAGTCCTTATTAACCCCCTTTAGCTTTGCTAGCTTAGCTGCCCTACTACGTGGCAGGTGGGTTTTCTTTTAAGACGAGATACTAGCGTAGCTATACACCTTCGCGACCTAGTCGCGCTAGGAGTTATAAGAGAAGGCTACAGTACGATCACCTGTGCTGGCCTTGATTAGCCGTATACGGTACTAGGCTGAGCGCTGGCTGAAGTCAGGGAAGGGCTCGCCTCCTAGGTCCCAGCGGTAGAGCAGGTAGAACGCTAGACTGCTGAGCATACACAGGATTGGCTTTCTGTGCCGTAGCGCGCCTATTGTCTTAAGCCGGCCATGCTGGTTCTGCTTGCTTGTGCGTGTGGTGAAGATCAGGGGCATGCAGCGCGTAGGGCCTTCCCCCTTAAACTCAAAGGTGAACAGGTCAGATACCTCTGCAGAGCGGCGATCGCCTCCACGCGTGAGCATGTAGTGGCCTAGCATAAGATCGACTAGCGTACGGAAGTGGCACTCGACTGCTGCTGCTGTTGCTGCTGCTGAGGACGAGGTCGCGTCTGCGCCATGCACCCACAGCTCGGTGCAGAGCCGCTCGAACTCGTCCTCAGTATAACCGTCAAGCAGCGTATCTCTGCCCTTGTCGGCATACTGGTCTCGATCTCGCAGCGCATCCCTGCGCTGCAGAGACCTGAGGTACTCCCTCGCGCTGTCCACGCGCGGCGATGGGTGGCTGTTCATGCCCAGCGCCTTCTGCTCTCGCCAGAGGTCAGTGATGGCTGTGATGTAGGCGCAAACTGATCGCCAGGCAAGACGCGTCTCATCTTGGGGGACGCTGCTCCCTGCCTTGCGAGACCTGGTCCTCAAGGGCCTGTTCGCGACCTCCTCGACAAGAAAAAGCAGCAGCTTCTCCTCTGTAACAGTACTGCTGTCGTGGTACTGCTTCCTCTCGTAGAATGCCTGGGCGCGAAGTTAGCACAGGCTCGAGCAATAGTAGAGCTGGCAGGCTAGTATACTACCTTACCTTAAATTCCTCCTGCTTTGGACTATAGACCTGGTGCGTATTCTCTGGCCGCTGCTCACGGATCATAGCTAGGATTTGGTGCGCATTAGTGCGTAACTCAGCGTTGTTCGCGATGTCGACGTCTGCGCGCTGGCGACGCGCGCTGCGCTGTGGACCCATGCTTGCTCGCTTGCCTTGAGTACCATGTCCGTGCACAGAACGCCCGGAGTCACCGAACGCCCGGAGCACCACATCTATACAATATTTTAACGCGTAATAACTTAACACTACACTAGGATTATAAGCTACGCCTATAAAAATTTATAAATTAAAGTTAGGTAATAAACTTATCTATATAAATGTTATAGAAAAATATAATATATTATATATAATGTTATTATACGCGTATCTCGGTGTGTAGGTCCCTTAATATGTTAAGTATTATAATAACTATAAACTAAATAATTAATAAGAATATAACCTACTTAAGTATATAGAAAGACTTACTACGCGTTATTTACTACTTATAAAAACTATAGTGTAGAATTTCGTGTCTACTATTATATAGGAACGTGTTTTTAAAAGCTAGGTTATACACTTCTTACACTATTACTAAAACTAAAATACCTCTTAATAGACGTTAGCTATAGACTCTAGGTGATATAACGCTAAGTCTAAATATAAGTATAAGCTATACTTTAACCTACTATAATAAAAAATTACTAAGTACAACATTAAGCTAGCGTATACGTATAATATAAATAAGAAGGGCTTTATAATTAGGCTACTAAAAAGAATAAAGCGCATCTTTAGTAAGTATTATGTTAAGCCCTAAGGGGTAGCTGGCCCCAAAGGGACTAGGGTTAGTTCTTAGGCAAGAGTATTAATAATATAGGTAAAGGGTATTAATAGCTCGCGCGTATTAATAGGGCGTTAGTATTATAGGTGTATATAGTATAATTAAATTAATAAAAGGAGCCTAAGTTAAATTTAAATAATAAATTAGTAAATAGGTTAAATACAATAATAGAAGACTACTATCGCGTCTCTATATATATGACTTGTCCCACGAATCCTAGGAGTCCTAGGAGTCCTAATGTCCCATGTGCTAAGATATATCTAGGACATTTAATATTCCTAGGACGCGTGACTTAGTCACGTAACTTATAGCTAAGTTAAGAATCTTAGCTAGTTGTATAGATAAGTGTCTATACCCTACCTTATATTATATTAGGTCTTAATGGATCTTAATATTAGCTCTCCTCGCTAGACTTAATATCCTTATAAGTTAACTACCTATAAAGCCGCTTTCTTAATCTACCTAATACCGTTATTTATAAGCTAATTATCTTAAGTAAAATTACGCATTTACTATAGTTAGTTATTTATACTACGCTAAGAAGTAATTGCCTAATTAATTATTATTATTATACTTAAAATGCACAAATTATGTTTAGTATAGTAATTAAAAGTATAAGGTATAGAAAATTCCTTTACTAAATTATTTAAAAATAAATACTAAGTTAGAAAGACTAGAAAAGTTAGAGGCTAAGAACAAGGTAAAACTTTAAGTAGAAGAAAAGTTCGCTTACGCAGCGCTCCTGCATACTTATCTAGTATAAGAGAAGATAGCGCGTTTGCGCGATTAGTATAAAAAGTTATATTAAAAAAAATAAAAGTTATTTAATCGTAGTATATTTATAGTAGATAAGTTAGAAGTCCTAGAAGCTCGTAAGGAACTTACTTAGGCTATAGTATTAATTAATTTAGATACTACTCTAGGTGCTAAAGTAATAGACTAGTTTATAATCTAATTAAAGCCTTCTTCCTTTACTACGTAGTGCGTTAGCTTTATTAGTCCGTGTATCCTCTTAGATTATTATTATATTATACGTCTTATTTCTATTAAACCTTTCTCTCGTTACTCTAGTATAGTAGTAGTAATTATAGATCTTATTTTATACTTTCTTTAAGAGCTATGAGTAGTTCTTATAAAGTTTTAATTTAGGTTCTTATATATTTTCTAAGTGTAGGTAGCCTTTCTACTTAACTAACTATTCTTATAAAAACTTATTATTTTAGATATCTTTTTATTTAACTTCCCTATATCTTAAGAGTGCTTTAACTTTAAATTCGTTTTCTTCCTCTAGCTAGTAATAGAAGGTTGTCTTAACTAGTGTTTTAGGATCTGCAGGTTTAAGTTAGTCTATATAGAATACTAGGTGTATTTTTGCGTCTAGCGGTAATTCTAATTAGTCGTTAACTAGTAATACTTATTTAATAATAAAAAATAGCTTAACTTTAATATAATCTAGTTTCTTGTGCTTTTTCTTTTAAGTTTAAAAATTCTTTATAAGTAGGTATACTTTATCCCCCTTTTTTAGCTAAAGTGCCTTTTTTCTTTTTTAGTTTATATATAAAATACTTTACTATTAAGCTTTTTTAAGATTTTCTTAGAGTTGTGCGTGTGTTTTCTTTATAGTTTCTACTATATTTATCACCTCTTCTATCCTAATTGCTATAGAAAATATTTAATTAAAGAGATATAGATGTCTTCCGTGGTTTGCATAGAATAGTGTAAATCCTGTTACTGCTAATATCTTGTTGTTGTATGCCAACTATACCATAGGTAGTAAGGAAATCTAGTTATTTTTCTAGTTATTGCAGTAGATGTGTAGGTACGTTTTAATTATCTAATTTGTACATTCTATTTGTCCGTTAGTTTGTGGATAATATGCTGTTAATAATTTTTATTTTATTTTAATAAGTGCTATAAGTATTATCTTGTGGTTTAAGGGAAATATTTTGTCGCTATTGCTAATAATTATCTTTAGAATACTATAGTGTTGTATAAGTTAATCTAGGATAAGAAATGCGAGTTCTTTTACTATAATTATCTTTTAGCATAGTAGTAATTCCACGTATTTAGTAAATTAATAGATAATATTTAGTATTACGTTATAACTAATTCCTATTGCAGGATCCTTTAACTTCAGTAATTCTATAATAAATTCTATAGCAATATCTTCCTATAGTATAATAGGTATTTAGATTGCTTATATTTCTGTATACTTAGGATATATTACGTACTTATTACGCTAGTAATCTACGCATTTATAAATATATATAGTTATTACTTCCTTAATTCCGTTAAAGCTATAGTTCCGCTAAATAGGTTCTATTATCTTTCTAATGCCTAGGTATCTGTATACTAGATTATTATAGTATTATTATATAATCTTAGTCTATGGTTCCTTAGGTACTTCCTGTATAATAACAAGGAGTTAGTTAAGTTCTGCTGTAGGTTCTAAAGATCTATCCTTATTTTTTATAGTATTATAAAGTAGGTTTTTACTTTTTAACTTATAAGGTTACTTTATTAGTTACGTGTGTTTACTCGTCCATTTTCCTTTCCTACTATATAGATAACTTTAAACTTATATTATTTAATAGTCTATAATTATTACTATTATTGTGGTGTAAGTTTTTTTATTATTATAAATTATAATAGATTTTTATAATTAGTATAAATCTTTAACGTTAAATAACTAAGGGCCTAAATCCTCTAGTGTTTTAATGCTTTCACGATAGCGTAGAGTTCTTTATCGTGTACGTCGTATCGTATCTCTGCTCCTGTGAACTTTCGTGAGTAGTATGCAATAGTGTGCCATTTACTATTTATTTCTTATTTTGCGCATGCGCCCATCGCGAGGTCGCTTGCGTCTATTTTAATTTATAGAGGTTTTCTATCTTAGAAGTGGATAAGTACGGGTGGCATAATGCATGCTATCTTTAAGAGTTAAAATATTATTCTATACTTTATTATCTATTTAAATAGTACGTCCTTTTATATAAAGTTTATTAAGCGTAGCTTGACTTTTGCGTATTCCTTAATAAACTATTAATTAAATCTATAAAATCCTAAGAATTCTTAGAAAATTTTAGCTATCTTTAGTATAGGCTAAATTCTTAATATATTTAATCTTATTTAGTACTACTTTAATTCCTTTTACGCTAATAACGTAGCTTAGGAATTTAAGTCTATCTATGTACTATTTATATTTCTTTAGCTTAATCTATAGATGTGCTTCGTCTATTGCTTTTAATACTATCTATACGTATAGTACGTGATCTAATTTGTTCTCTAAATAGACAAGTATGTTGTCTATGTATATAATAATAAATATGTCTAGATAATTATATAGTATATTATTAATAAGTGTTTAGAATTTTGCCGGTGTATTTATAAGTCTAAAAGGCAAAACTATATATTCATAGAGTCTATATCATAATCTAAATACTATCCTCTATTTATTACCTTTGTAACGGTTTGTACAGGGGTTTAAGATGCTCCTGTTACGCTATATGTCTCTTCTGGTGTAATAGACAGGGAGCTCCCTAACATGTCTCATACATACTCATCATGTACAAGTAACACAGTCTGTACAACTTAATACGACAAGTGTGACCTTAACTTTCGCCTAACACCTGACCACCGCTATTACATTTCTTAATTTATATAAAGTGGTATTTGTATTATAAATCTATTATCGTAAAGAGTTTGACTCTTAAGAGTTAGTTTTTTAATTTTAATATATTTAGTAATAGGTATTAGTTCTTAATCGTTATATCGTTAATCTTTTAGTAGTTAATATATACTCGTGAGGTTCCATCCTTCTTTATAATAAACATAAAAGGACTAGCTACTAGTAACTTTAATAGTCGTATATAGCCTTTCTTAAGGTTCGTTTTAATAAATTTCTATTTTTATTAAAGTTCTTTTCTAGTTTTCGCGTATAGTAGTCTAAAGAGTGGCGTTTTTCCTTCTTCTAGGTCTATTAATAGATCTGAGGGTTAATGTTCTAGAAGGTTTACTTTTCCTTCTTATTCGGTGAACATAAGCATCCATGCGTGATAGCATTCTAGAATTCTATAGAGTGTACTGTCTCCTATCTTCTTGTGCTTTGTGACCTAGTAGTTCATACTAGCGTCTGATAAGGTAATTTCGTGTTTATTAACTTCTAGTCGCGAGACTATATTATTAATAGCTCTTTTATCTACTATTAAACTCTACTAATACGTGGGCTTACTTATAATATATAATTATAGCGCTTTAAGAATAGCGTTTTTGATATTTAGTTAATTTCTAGATTATGCTTCTTTAACTAGGATAATTTTAATATTATATCGTAATTAGCTTCCTTAAGGACGTCGAGGATAATTAGTTCTTAGTATCTATAAATTTTCGTCGTTATTTTAACCTTATACTCTATTTATAGCGTATTAAGTAATAGTGTCAGATAAGATGCTTGCGTGCGATAAGGTATGATAATTGGTGATAATTGTGTCTTGTTCTCTGTCAACTCTGTTGGGTTGGTTTTAACCCCTAGGCTAGTACGATAAGCGCTGTGGTCCCTGCTCGATTATGCAGATCTGACCTCAACGCACTCGTTCTATCTAACACACCCCCTTAGCTTAGAAATCCTTACAGGCTAGATTATATTATAGTTTCTTATTATGCAAGCGCGAGGTCTTTAAGTTATTTCTAAATCTCCTTAAAAGGCGCTTTGTTCGTTACCTTAGATCTCTCTACTTCTACTAGTCTAAGTTGAGTTAGGAACCTTTCCCACTTATTAACTAGGAGGACCTTTGTAAAGCCGTCGGCGATTATATCTACCAATTACACGTACTCCACCTTTATCTTTCTAGTAGAGACTTCCTGTCTCAGCTAGTAATTGTAAATGTCGACGTATCGTAGTTTAGTCTAGAGCTTAAATATCTCCTTAGTCACTAGTTAAATAGTTTGCTTGTTATCGCATTAGATAATAATTAACGATAAAAGTAGTTTAATCTATAGTTTGTCTAATAGTCGTGAAATAAAAATTGCTTCCTTAGCTACTTATAATAAGGCGAGAAGCTCTGCTTTAGTTGTTAAGATTATAATAGTGTCTTGTTTGTTTACTCTCTAGGTAATAAGTCTATTAAATAGCTTAATAGCGTATCCTTGCGAGCTCTTTTTGTCTAGTGTGTTATTAGTAAATAAAGCATCGCTAGCTACTTAAAGGTAGTTACAGTGCTCTCCATCTAGTGCTAGATAAGTATAGTAGTACTTGATCGGCGGCATTATAATGTTTAGAGCCTGGATTTAACAGGAACTAAGCCAGCCTTAAGGTTATAAAGGCGATGTCTGATCGGGTCGTTACTACTATAAATAGAAGTGATCCGATTTTGCGTTAGTATTTATTAATTTCTAAGGGTGTTGCCAAGCCTGTTTAAGGCTTTAACTTAGTAGCGGCTATTAGGGTATCGTGACGGATGTCTTTCCTATTAACTAGTTAACTAATCTTCTCTACGTATGCGGCTTAAGAGAGTTGGATCTTTTAGTGACTTTAGTTCCTAATAGCCTCTACGCTAAGAAACTACTAAAGGTCGTTTCCTCTAGTAAAGATGTATTTCTCCCGTAGGCGCTTAATTATTTACTAGGCTTCTTGCTCTTTCTGCTTGTGATACGCTACTATAATATTATTAACGTAGAAGAAGATAACAATTCTGTCTTTAATAAGACAGCATGGCTCGTGAGGCATAGTTTAGAAGTCAAGAGCTTTAAGTGTTATAGTGAATTCTCTCTGCTAGAGGAGTGGTGAGATCCGTAGACCATATAGAGCCTTGTTGACTTGGAGGATCGTTCCAGGTTTTCGATAGCCGTGGGGCATTCTTATGTATACTTCTCGATCCATCGTTGCATGGACAAAGGCGTTCGTGACGTCGTATTGTTTAAGCTCTAAGTCGTGGTGGGCTGCAATTGCTATTAGCATTTAGAATAACTAGCTAGCGAGCGTGGCTGCGTAAGTGTCCTGCAAGGTAATATTCTATTATTAATCGCTACGGACGACCAGTCGCGCCTTGCACTTCAGCAAGCGATGGTGCTTATTAAGTTTATAAGTGTATACCTACATACAGTTAAGGATCTATTGTCCTGTCAACTTAATCTTCTTTATTAGTACCTCTAACTATTATTTTATTTATTAATGGCTTACAAGATGGGCCTATTCTGCTTCTTTAAATAGTTTACCTATCAGGTGGTCCTTAAGCTTGGTACGGCACGTTGGCAGAGGTAGGAGTTAACTTTAATAGGGCTTTAAGCCTTTAGCAAGCATTCTTATTATCTTTACCTTATCTATAATATCCCCTCCGTATTTCTTAACGTGGCTAGCTTAGGTTCCCGCCATAAAGGCTGCTGCCCAGGGGGCAGTCTTAGGCGACCTATATTATGTTACTTTAGATTTGTTTCTAACTATTAACTAAGCAAGCAATGCTGCAGGTGGCGGTGTAGATAGAAGAGTTAGGTAACTATCTCTAATTTTCCTCCCTTAATAGTAGCCTGGCGGGTCTACTTCGCCTTAATAGTCTGGAAAGTCCTTAGCGGCCTTATCCTCATGAAAGGACTCCGTTTCTAGTTACTAAATAGGAGTTAGTAGTTTAATAGTCCTTATATGCGTAACTATTTCTTCCAGCTTGTTATGTATAAGGTTATTTATTAGATCTTTAGTCTTCCTATTAAATATAGACTGCTTGTTAAAGACAACGTCTCGGGTGCTAATTACCTTGGCGAGTGATAGTATCTAAATGCAATAGATATTTAAGGATTAGTATTTAACAAGATAGCTAATCTAAGCTTTCGGATCGAGGCGTTGCAAACGTAATTTGCCTTGGTAAGTGTCGTCGGTCATCGCAAAGGCTTTGCAGCTATACGCCTTTAGGTAGGCAAGATTAGGTTTCTATAGTAAAGTTATAATCCTATTACTAAACGCGACTTATGTAAAGAATATCTTATATAGCGTCTTCTAGTTATTCGCGTAATTTAGTGTTTAATTATAGAGGTATACTATAGCCCTTATAACTTTAGGCCATAGTTCTTAGAATAGGTTAGCGTCGAGTCGTATTACGCGTAATTTCTCTTTATTTATACCCCCTAAGCGTTTGGCACCTCCGTTCTAAGCTTAGGTGTCTGGGGCTAAAGGCTTGATAATAATTCCTTAAGTTGCTAACCAACGTTCTACTTCTAGTTTAACTATGGTAATTTTATTATCTGCCTTAATAGTCTTAACTATTATGTTATAGTGTTTCTTAAGGAATAGGAGGAAGGTTAAAAGGATCTTAATAATTAATTTCGCTGTTCTATTGTCTGTGAAGTAAAAGTCCTATTATAGTCCTAAGAATTTATTAGTAATTAATATTTAGCTCTTTTCTTTAGTAACGCTTTACGTTTCGTATGTATAGAAATCGATAGTTAGCCTCTCTCTAGGTCCTTTAGTGTTGATCCGTGGCGCGCGGCTAATCTGTCGTTTTAATTTCGCTCTGCTATAGGAGTTATACTTAACTATCGTAATCTCTTTTACGCGTACCCCCTTAGCTTGCTGCACTAGGTGCTTAATTGCTATTAGTCTAGGGTGTCCTAGTCTCTTATACTAGAGTATGGCTAACGCTCTCTATAGTGCTCTTTTTATTTAGGAGGTAATTTTGCGTGCATGATATAAGGCAGGTAGTAGTAGGTTGTACTCGAGTACCTACTAGCTGTGGATCTTAGTAAGATTCCTAATAATTATATTATCTAGTCCTTTTAGAGTAGTTAGGTCTATTTACGTATCCTACTAGATTCCTCTTTATCTTAGTAGTCAAAAAGAGACTAGATTATATAGTAGGTTAAGGCAGATAGCCACGTTGTGTAGGACTAATTTAGTTATTCTAGACTAACTTTTTAGGGTTAGATTAATAGAGCCATATCCTTTTATCTATATCTTCGTATTCCTAGCCTATATGTAGTCTCCGGGCATAGGAGGACGGAAGTTATAGATACGGTTAGGATTATTCGTAATATAGCAGGTTAATCCTAAGTCGAGGATAAATAATCGCTTTAATAGGTAGTTATTAATTTCTGTCCTAACAGGCGCTAAGGTGAACGCGGCGTTAACTTTTAATATTCTCTGCCCCTTTAGTCACTTATTAGGGATCTCTAGCGTTAGAGTATATAATTATTTAAGAATTAGCGTTTGCGATTAGGTTTTACTCTATTTATAGATTAGCCCTTAGAACGTTGCGTTGTTCTTACGCTTAAATTTAATAAGCTCGCTTATAGTCTTATTTAGTTTTTACTATTTAGGAGCTTAGTCTAGGTTAATATAATAGTAATCCCTAATACTATAGCGTTGTCTATAGGCAGGGTATTTTGCTCCCGCTGTTATAGCTAGCTCTTAATCTAAAGGCTACTTAAGCTTAGCATTTTTGCTAGCAATACGTTAATTACAAGGTCTGCCCTAGTTTCTATTAGATAGCGCGCTTTTAGCATAGAAGGCGTCCTTACTATTACTCTAAGTAGTTACACCACCTTTAGCGAGATATAATGCATTATTAAATATAAAGGCTACTTTGTGTTTCCCTAATCTAAGGGGATGGTTTATTATTATGTGTTCTTAGAAGTATTTTATTATTTCCTTCTAGCTTATGCTAGCTGCAAATCGACTATTATCTTAAAAGTTTATAGACTATATAGGAGCAACTTTGTTTATAGCTACTAGGAAGTCTTTTGTAATCACATTTAATTATAATAGTTTAGCGACTTAATATGTCTCTGCCTTAGTAGCTACTTAGTTATACTTAGCTAGTTATGTGTCCTATTACGACGCGCTTCTTATTAGTCTAAGTAAGGCGAGGTATCGATTGCGGGCTTGTTCTTGTTTAATTTATTTGTTAACTCTAACTATTAACTTTAGGTTAGTAATCTATTAGCGTAGTAACTTCTTTAGAAGGCAGCACGTGCGCAATAGGTGTGGTAATATAGTTAACTAAATAAAGGCTACGATGTGTTAGAGGCTTGCTTATTCCTTCTTGTACTTGTGTCTATCGTTCTTGTATTGTTTAACTAGGATCTTATAGTATTTAAGATCTTCCTTAAACGCCTTTTATCCTACTACTAATAGTTTAGTCTATCTTATTAAGATTTCGACGTTCGCGGCTGTTGCGTATCTAGCGATTATTAGGGCTCTAATAGCTACTAGT
Organism: Bimuria novae-zelandiae CBS 107.79; assembly: GCA_010015655.1. Classification (NCBI taxonomy): domain Eukaryota; kingdom Fungi; phylum Ascomycota; class Dothideomycetes; order Pleosporales; family Didymosphaeriaceae; genus Bimuria; species Bimuria novae-zelandiae. Next base: position 182,953 of record ML976715.1, read on the forward strand.
TTCGTTATTAACGGGACAGTTGCCGTTAGATTAACTTTGTCCTAGATATTATAAATAACGTATCTAGCTTGCAGCTGCGTTATCCATCCCGTGTAGTTAGTGTAATCTCTTAGCGTCACTATAGGATCGCGGTAAGGTTACTACGCCATTTTGTATTAGTTAAGGCAGTAAGACTCTTAATTATTAGATAAGATACTTGCGTGCGATAAGGTATAATAATTAGTAATAATTATATCTTGTTCTCTATTAACTCTATTAGGTTGGTTTTAACCCCTAGGCTAGTACGATAAGCGCTGTGGTCCCTGCTCAATTGTGCAGATCCGACCTCAACGCACTCGTTCTATCTGACAAATAGTTATCTATTTATAATATAAATAGCATAGGGTACTATCTTCTTACGCTTATAGAGTCTAGCTCTATTAAGTACTTTTTAGAACACGTAGTTCTTTTATGCTCCTAAATCTAACATAGCTTTTATTTATCTTCTTTTAAGCTATACTAGTAGCTTAATTAATATCTCTTTGCTTATAGTATTTAATTCTTTAAAGGCTTTTTCCTGTTTAAGCCTAAGTCTAAAAAACATATTTTTTAGTTTAGTATTCTTTTTAGCTTAGGGTAACTCTTCTTTATTCTATCCTAGGGTTATTACTAAGCTATCTTACGGGAAGCTTTACTATTAACTTTAATTATCTTAATTTATAAAGTTATTATTCTTTTTAGTATTTATCTAAATCTATTTACAATTTTCTTATTTTTATATATTTTATAGTTAAGATATAAGTATTATTACTAAGTGCTCGCTGCGCATTCTCTATTAACTAATATTAATAAAGCTTAGTTAGTTACTGTAAGCAGGTGGGTGGTATGTGTGAAGGTAGTATATTGTGTGTGTAATTGTCTGAGTTGCTCTGTGTGTCGTTCTGTGTTGTGTTGTGTGTACATGGAGTGATCAGAGGCTCGTATATAGAGATAGAGCTGACTCATGAGACTAGTGTCGTTATGTGACATATCTCTGGGCTGCTTACAGATATACTAATAATATTTTCCTACATAAAGCCTCTTATGACCTTAACCTTAATATTAAATAACTTACTAAAAATATTTATAAGATTAATAAATATAGTACGGATAATAAGATTGCTTTTTTACTAAATAAACTTTAAATACTCTATCTTATATAATAGAAAGAAGACTATGCCCTTCCTTATATTATTAATAAGAACCTTACTATATCCCTTATTTTCCTTATGAGTAAGAATAGGGCCTTATGCTAGCTAAGTATATAGTTTAATTAAAAGCTTACTTTTAAGACCTACGTTATAACCCACGCTACTAAGATAAAAGTAGTTATATATTATATTTATAGCCTAGCTTAAATTAAATATAGCCCCCTACTAGGGTTCTATTATAAGGCGGTAATTGCCTGCATCCTCTTACGGCTCCTGTACGGCGCGAAGGTCTGGTATAGAGGCAGGATAAAGCCCTCTAGAATTATGTGCTAATTAAGAAGCGCTAAAATAAGCACTTAACTAGGGTAGTATATTAATATACTTAATAGAGTTCTTAAATAAGTATATAAAGCTATTATACTAGCCTAATAAACTATATTTACTATTACTATCTTTTAGAACGCAGGACTCCTTTTAGTAATAGTAGTACTTAAAATATATAAGTTTTACTTTATAGTATACTTACTAATAATTAATAATAAATAACCGCTAACTATTAGGACCCTTTTACTTATAACTAAAAAAGGCTAAGACGTAAGCCTTCTATAAAAAGCCTACTTAAAGGTATAGTAACTTATATAAATTTTTAACTTAGTACCTTAATTAGAGTTTCGCGCCTCTTAATACTTCCTTAAAAGATATACTAATTTTATAGGCTAAGTAGTTAAGAAGGACGCTACTTATTACTTTAAAAAGTAATAAGGTCTTTTTTAATTAACTACTATTAGTATCCTTAAATTAGCTTTAAATAATAGATTAACAGCATTAAGCACGTTATATATAGCGTAGCTATATATAAAGGGCAGGTCCTTATTTTATAAAATAATAGCTCTTTTAACCCTAAGTCCTATATTTTTAATTCTAAAGTTATTAGAGCGTAGTAAAGACTTACCTATACGCTTAATACGCTTGCCTACTAGCTAAGACGTATATACAAGTATATTAATAGTACTTCTATTTTATAGTGTATAAGAGGCAACCTGTCCCCTTCCTTATAGTTGGCGTTCGTCAGGTGCCAGGAGACAATAGAGAACCTAGACATCGCTATCTAGTGGGCCCTAGGTCACTGCAAAATAGAAGGGAATAATTTAGCAGACTAGCTAGCTAACAACGTAGCAAAGTCCCCTTAACCTCTATATAGCATGGCAGCTGAGCCCACAGTCTTAGGCCTTAAGTTAGACGTCCGCGCCACACTAGGAGCGCTAAGATAGACTAGTGGCGCGCCCGCTCGCCCAAACTACCTCTTTTCAATCGACCCGTCGAAGGTCGTGTCCTTGAGCCGATGGAGGATCTCCATTTACCCCCCGAATGGTTCTCCAATGAATGGTCGCAGTCTATCATGGTGTCAAAAGTCGTAGAAGATGTTCCCGCTCGGCTGATTTCCGTCTAGCCCTTGCTTTCGCGAATCACTAGATCCACCAAGAAGTCGTGTGTGCTTTTCTGAGGCTCACTCACATTTGAGGTTTCTCCTCGTTCAGATGACCTTGCAGCGAAGCTATCCACCTTCGTCAACCTCTACCCCAACAGCGAAGTTCTGGGGACCATATCTGGTCTGACCTTTACTCCACCCTCTCCGCCTCCCGTCAACGGACAAACAATAAGTGAACTCCGTAAAAAACCAGACTTCAATCACTTCGATGTTCTTCGACAAACTTCGAATACCTGGGATCCCTCTTTCGCTCGACAGTGTCCTTCGCTACGCGCCCTTCGCCTGGATGTATCCCTGCAACGCGCGATCGACATCTCTACCCCATGGGAGAACATGGTCCTACATTCAGATACGGTCGAGGCACGTTAGAACATCATTCCAGCTTTCACACTACCAAGCCTGCGTAAGCTTGAGGTTCAAATTATGGATGGCTATCAGTGGCGCAAGGCTATGAAGTGCGACAAGGGTGGCTATTGGGAGGTGTACTCCGCGTACTCCGACTTCCTCCGCGCACGTCTGGCGTCATCGCCGAACAGCGCCCTTGATTTTACCATTCATACCGATTACACCAGGCACCCATGGAAAGGTTACCGGGGAGCTCAGAGGATAGCTTATATTGAGAGGGTGTACGGCTCCGTAGATGTTGTTGTCCGTGATTTCTTTGACATGGAGCTTCGTGGTGGGTACCCGGATGGCGTTGACCACCTGCGAAAGTTGATACGTAGAGGCTGGGATTACCGTTAGGACTTCAAAGAAGTTGAACAAAATTAGGTGTTGTGTATCATAAAGCGGGCAAGATAAATCGCACTAGAAGATGGAGATGGAGATGGATACTGGCGACAGCATGGGTGACACCAATCGTGAAGGTATAGGGTCTGGTAAGACAGTTCTATTTGGAGATTTTTTAGTTCTGTGTGTTACCTCTAGATAAGTAATACAGTGACTATATCTACTTTGTACCCGGCCGTATGCTAGATCTAGGCGTTTTCTGTGCATCGTGCTTCTTGATTTGGCTAGCGCGCCACGTGCGCCGCCGAAAGGGAGGGCACGACTGCTTTCCTGATAAGTAGCTAGCACTGCCTCTTTCCCTTCTTCTCTCACCTCAGCTTCAAAATCTTGGAACACATTGGAGCTCACCATGGATGGAGTCAACCCCGAGAGCGCCGCCAGCGCCCGCGGCAGGAACGTGAGCTCTGTAGCCACGTGACTACGTCAGAGGTTGTAGAAGGTTCCATATAGGAGCACGGACCACTGACTTCAAGATAAAGCTCTCGACTACTACTTTCTTTCTCGACAGACTCCTCACTCATTTCTGCAGATAGCAATATAGCTTGTCGATTGATTGCCTGCCAGCCTGCTAGGCTACAAGCTCAACTCCAATGCTCCGCGTCCGGAGTTTGTCACTGACGTGACGACGATCTAGTGCTGCCTGCGTTGGAAGCGTGCCGTCCTCTGAAACTCACGCTGCTGAGATTGGCAACGTGGTCGTGACGGTCGACAATCAGGATGCGATGTAAGTTTATGATAACGTTGAGAGTCGGAGAGGAGGCGCTAATTAGATGGCAGAACCCACAACTCCGTTGAGTCGCCTTTGTTGAGGCTTCCTGCTTAATTGAGACTAAGGATCTGGGATTACGCTGTTGGCGGCCACGTCATCGAAAGAGCATACATTCCATCCCTAGCCGGCGCGGTCGAGTGGCCAAAAGAGCTATGGATCATCAAAGGTTACACAACGAACCTCCCTGCCGATCTTCGAGTCACTCCGTTCTCGACACGTACCTTGGAAGAACTTTTTTTCCAGAGACCTGTTATCAGGCATATGCCATCAGATCAAAAACGAGTCCTCCGGGTTCCTGTTTAAAGAGAACGTTTTTCTCTTCAATTACCCATGGCACTACGTCGATTTGGAGCGCACTCTATCACCAACCCAGCTCGAGGCAATCGAAGAAGTTGCTATCTCTCTTTCCTATAAGAATACGTTCGACGATTTCCACCCTTTCTTCTTCACTCAGGGAGAGAGCATGGCAGCTAGCTTTCCCAACCTTAAGTGCATATTCATGCCTCCGGAAGCTCTCGAGTATCTGAAATTTGCGAGCATGACCATTGTCGAGGCGGTCTCCACTTTGACAGGAGGAAAGCTTGAAGGGGTGGACTTGGTATTTCTCGACGTGCTTGATCCAACTACCAGGATTCATAATACCAAGATCATCAAGCTCTAATTGATGGTCGAGACGCATACAAGCAAAAGTCTCCGCTTGTCATTGGGATCATTGGAAAATTAGTCCGGCGTGGAAGATTCTACATCCCTGGACATATGAATCGTCGATTGGGTATTCTCTAGAGTTTTGCGTACAGCAAAGATAATATTGAGAAAATAGTGTGAATACCCAATGATTTACCCCAATATGAGAGTGATACCATCGCCAAATTTTAGCTTTACGCAAGGGATTGCCTTCTCTCACTTGCACCCCAATCTACGCGACGCACTGTCCAACAATACGTCACGATAAGCCGCTCAGCTGTATTTCCCACTTCTATCTCTGCCAAAATCTGCGCGGCTTCTCGAAATACTTCGCCGCTGAAATCACCATGGCGCCCATCGACCTGGATCGTACCAGTGCGCTTGGTGGCCAAGACGCAATGTGGGTACTGGGCAGCTGTTTGAGTTACATATGCTGATAGATTGAACAGCACCGCACGCAACGCGGCAGAGTCGCCACTGCTGCGTCGTGCTGCAGAAATCCGGAACCAGATATGGACGGACGTCCTTGGGGAACACTGCGTCTCGATCAGCCTCGGGCCCTCTTACGAACACCCCGACTTCCTCACTTGCGCTGTAAGATCTCGATCTCATCAGTCGCTGTCACGTCTTTCTGGCAACACCTCTCCGCGAGTCACTTCCGGCTTCGTCGGCAGCCTAGCTTCCAGAGTGTGCCGACAAATGAGAGCGGAGATCGCTGGTCTACGCTTCAAGAACACGCGCTTCAGGTTCACTAGTTCAGGTGCGCTGGAAAAATTTTGTGAGCAATACTCACTCACTCAACGCCTGGCCATCCAGGAAATTTCTCTGGGTCCTGTATACGGTGTCACGAAGCGCTGGCCCTTGTACGGTTCCTCTGGGGCAATGCCGACTTATCGACCTTGCGTTTCCTTCAAGCAACTTCTTCCGAAGCTCAAAACCATTTATCTCAATCCAGCGGTATTCTCCATGCGCAATGGTGGTACAATTGACCATGTCCTCTGGCCTGTCCTTGACAATATGATGCTGAACAACATGCTTGATGAGCTGATGGAAGAGCTTCTTGGTCGTCTGGCCGTCACCAAAGGTGACTGCGAGGGCGTGGAGTTCGTCCTGTGCGACATAAAGAACGTGGGTGTTGGGGATTCATTGTCGCAGGGACAGTTTCTGACATACAACTTCTGATACTGCTCCTTTGCCTTGGCTTCTGAAATCTTGATCCACATATCGAAGTGGTCAGCGGAAGGAGATACAGCTATACGGAGTTTCACGGCGAACCATGAAGCTATTGGCCTCGCTGTGGCTTCGTATATGTTGGGCGGCAATGTAGTGTACTTCGTTATCACGAGGAGAGGTATATAGTCGCAGTCTGAAAAGGCATTGCGGCACACTCAAAAGAAGTCACTGAAGGGAATATAAAAACAACTTAACTTTACTGAATACCAATGCCAAAGCATTCCTCGCAATAAGATTCATATCAAACAACCCTCCATACACCCACCAGCAAGTTGACCATCGCACTTCTTTCCACCCTAATCCATCTACTTCTTGCTGACCACTGTAACCTCGTCCAGAACGATCTTGAGCGTCTTCAAGATGCTCAGCCGCACCTTGCAGTTCTTGTGCGCATACGAAGCATACAGAGTCGCGTTGTAGAAATTGCCGGCGTCGTTGACGATGGGGCGGACGGCTTTGAGTGCGGCGGGTGTGCAGTTGCCCTTCCCGCCGAGCTCAGGCGGAAAAACGCAGGGCTCGATGATCTGGTGGGTGTTAGAGTAACGATAGGAGTATGGTGGAGGAGGGTGGTGGGGATATGGATTGCGGAAGCGGGGGATTTACATCGGAGTAGGTCTGGTAGTTGATGTTGTGGCATGCGAAGTCATCATAGGCGCAGCCGTCCTGGGCGTTGGCTTTGCGAGTGCACTCTTTGAGGCACTCCGGGATGCCGAAGTTACTGAGCCATTTCTCCGTGGTGCTGGATGGGAGTGTCAGCTTTCAAGCGTAGGGTAGAGGAATGGCTAGTGGCATGGGTGCATCAAGGTGTGGCGAATGGTAGGAAGAAGGCGACTTACAGGCAACTGTATTTCTCAAGCTGGCCGGGAGCGAGCGCCGAGGTGACGTTGTAGGTTCGCTGCGCCATAGCCAGGGCGACGGTCGTAAGGAGAACTGTGATGGAGAACTTCATTGTGGCGGTGGAGTTGGAGTAATGATGTGAGAAGCTCTGGAAGCCTTGGTTCACGGCAAGTGAGGATAGGCACGGTGACGTGGGGACGGCACCTTCCTCGACCCAGCTTTATGCTTCCTTCTCCAACCCCTGTTCACCAAGCAACCTTGGAAGCCATCACCGACGCAGCTCCAGCCCCACCTGCCTTCCTGAATTCAGGAGTATTATTATTGCTTGTCGAATCTCTGGCTACCAGCCATCTAACCGTGGTTTTCGAATGAAAGCGGCTGGAGCCTTGTATAAACATTGACGTCTGACGGCAGATCCCTGAACGTTAGACCCGAAGAGGCAATGCAAATACCTCAAGCGCGCTGTTCCTGCATGAGCGTGTTATTGACTTAGAGTTAGCTAGCTGAATTCATCGGGGCAAATGTGCGGATCTAATGAGAGGAGGGCACTTACACCTAGCGTAGAGACGGTTGAAGGGGATGCGCTAGCTGGGTGGTGGGGAAATCCGTTGGCGTGGTTTTCGCGTCGGGCTAGTGCAGCTTGTAAAGCTCATGGAGGAGCTTCCGGGCGGCCGATATTCTGGGTATGGGACGTGAGACTCTGTGGCTGATCCGATTTTGCGGTAGCTTCTCGAACCTCCAGACGCACGTCGGGGATCGGGGGGTTCCATGATGCAGAGATGATCAGTACATGCAGGCTTGCACGTCACCATCGCTGCATAAAGGCTCAGGTCAATGCTTTCTAGTTTAACCTTGGTAATGGTACCTGCATATACAGATGTGAAAGCCTGCCTGCGAAGCGCAGATACCGTCTGAAGAGGCAAGCCTGGCGACAACACTTGATTTGATACGCAACATCTCCTTGGAGTTGTTCATTGTTGCCCGATGCTTGCTGATACACTCAAAGTATTTCATGTACAATACCTCAAAAACAAACACAATGCCATTTTTTCACAATCCATCGAGTGCGAACAAACACAAATCTTGGTGCCTTATTAAAAAGCGGGCACCTCATCCAGCTAGGACACTTCACCGTTACCAGTACATTGGAATATATAGATTGTTCCTACCTAATACAGATATACGTCTCTGTGTTTAAATGTCGCATAAATCCTTTGCACTTCTATCTTTACGATCAAATTTCTTTCAACCCTGCTTCCACTGTAGCAAGTAATGGCGTATATACCAGCCCGCATCTGCAACGCCCGCACTAGATAAGAGGGATCCCGGCTGGGTATTTTCTTTCAGGATGTAATGAGGGGCCTGGTAGCTATACGACGCAAAGGGCAGCGCGCGAATGCGCGCTTTCCTGGGTACGCAACAGTGAAAGAGCTTTGGAAAATGCTACAGAACACATTGTCACTCCTACCTGGTAATTATAGCGACATCCTATAGCCAGGCTAGTCGTTCTATACTTTTCAGGGTATTTTCAATTCGATTGAGTCAAAGTAGGCATGTAAAGCACGGAAGTGTATCGCGAGGGCGGGCCAATTAGCCCCTGCTAACACGCGCTGTGCACGCGCACCACAGGTACCGACGAGTTCATAAGTACCTACGACACACAGTCTTCGCCATACATTCTTAACCGAGATTGACATCCGTTCCATTACCGTGGCGGACCACGTTTCGCAAGGCTCCCACCAGGATGCCCTACCAGGGCTGCAATCGACCAGCAATGAGTCAACTTCTTCATCCACAAGCTCTCCCACTTAGAAAATGGATGAACTTATATACTTTATGGGTCGTCTGGATTTCCGAGCCGGTCCACATCGGCCAGAATCGTTCGCACAACCCGGTTCGACCCGACCGAAACCCTATCTTGGATCTCGTCGCCCCCCTGTGGAAATGCACGAAATAATTCTGGATCACGCTTTCGAGAATTTGCCCACTAGAATTACTCTATTCTCGGACATGTTTATCTCAAAGACTGTACTGTACCCTGGGGCTCTTTCTCACGTTGTTTTCGTCAACAAATTCATGTAAGAATTAGGCACCTTGGCATTCTTGCGTCGCACGCGGATCGACTTCGAAGAGGGAGAGATCAACAAACCAGGCATCGACCGAGTCCGCAGAGAATTCTTCGGCTTCGTGTGCCAATTCAAGGACGGCGCCAATGCTATCCGAATGCTCTGCTTCCCAAAAATCCGCTACTATGATGAGAAGTGTTCCAAGACATTCGTTCCATACTGTACAAGCTATCCACCTCTTGTACATCTGGAATTGGGCTTGAAGGGCAGCGACCTTCAGGATTTAAGCGGCGAAACCACATGGCCTCTCATGTCAAGAGACGAAGTATTGAACAAATACAAGTTCACGGGCATCTTCGGGTTAAGAAGCCTCCGCCGTATTGTTCTTCGCATTCGAGTTGAAGAATGGAGCCTTATAAGCGCAGGAGTATCGAACGCCGCGGACTTTGGCCGGGAACTCCGAGACGCGTTGCTGGAAGGCTTCTGTGACGGTTCAGTATAGAAGCTTGGGCCACCCGCGTACGTGCGGCCCGTGCACGTGATCCACAGTATATAGCTCCATAGAGTAGCTTCTCAATCAAGAACAACGATTGCCTCAACACTCTTTTTTCGACGTCACAGCTTCAAACAGAATGGGAACGGGAACATAGAGATCAAATTAGTAGGAAGACTGCTATAATCACTTGTGGAGGGATGGATATATGAGTTCACAGTGCGTAGAATTTGACGGATGTGGATTGGCTGGGGTGGATGAGCGGGTGAGTTGCTTTTGGGGTCAATGAATGGGTTGTTGCATTGTCTAGGTATCGTTCGAAACTCCGGGTCATTTGGCCATCTTGATAAGTAATAGGTGATGCATGATCCTTGGTTGCGCTCGGAAGCCTAACTGTGCGATGGTGCCGATGTCTCTAATGTATGAACTCCCTCCAAAAACACAACACCCCTTGCTCCACCGAAATCACCCTTCAGATTCTCGGAATACAACCCTCCCAACAGCCAAATTCAAAACCTCATAAGAGCCGCAGCGCTTTACATCATGCCCTCGCCTGATCATTTCCTTCAGTGATGAAAGTCACTCTCAAATAGTCGGCCCGATAACCCATCATCCACAATTTGCGAGGAATCCGCGTAAGTAGGGCGACAGAGGTGATCAGATCGTTCCACAATCTTTCCTGAATTCTTGGCACATTCACAGCTTCTCCAAGCCACGGCATAGCGCAGTGCAAGAACGCCCACAATCTTTTCCAAGCCTGTAAAAGGGGGGGGGGGGGGGGGGGGGGGGGGGGGGGGGGATCGACGACTGTGGAGACGGACGAACCGGAGGGTGAGATTACATACTAAATGGTGAGGCGCCGACATCTGCCGGTTGTGACGGGGGAAGCCAGAGTGAAGCGATCTGGAATTTGTGATGCGTGGAAATATGTTGACGGGTTTCTAGAAAATGCCTTGCGTGGTCGGGAATAGTGCGGGTGCGGGTCTCGGCCCGTTGCATGCGTCAAAAAAAACATGCACGCGGCCTCTAGTCTGTGATCATGATGGGAATTTGTTTCGTTGCAATCGCGCGACCTGGAAGTTGCATTTCTTTCGGGCTTTGGGGGGTGGCATGACTCCAGATGAGCAAATGCGATCTGCAGTGCTGCAATGTGGACAGTGAAACAGCACTCAATCCTAGCGTAGCCATCAGGGTGCTCATACTGTATTTTGACATAATTCAAAATATCTTGACGAGTTCATTCACGGGTGAATAGTAATTAGCTTAATTACAGAGCCTCAAACACCTTCCTATATACTCCTGCTATTACCCCGATCATTCATGCATTGACCGTAAAAGCGTAATTTGCGCCGTCTTACAACATGAGCGCAAGACCAAGAGCACCCAGAACAGCTGCTGCAGCAAAAGTAGGCACGGGAGAGGCACCGGAGAAGTCAGCAGAGGACGAGGCATCAGTGGCAGAGGCATCGGAGGCGGAGGGAGAGCTCGAGCTTGCTGTAGGCGCTACCGCTCCGGACGACGTCTGGGACGCCGAAGCGGTCGCGGGCGTGGAGCCAGAGGATATCAAAGAGGACGCTCCAGAGACAGCGGAAGATAGCGCGGTAGCAGCAGCGGAGGAATCGTAGCTAGTGCTACTAAAAGAGCAAGACCTGACAATATCATAGACATCTAAATATTAATTAGTATCGTTTGAAAGGGATGGGTCCAATTGAATGATAGAACTTACCGCTTTCACGATCACCACCGTTCTGAGCAATGTAAGCGGCGCAAAGAGGTACGAGAGAAGATGCGTTGTTGCCATTGCAGATGCACTGGGTTTCGGCGGCATCGTCGTCTAATTCCATTGTTAGCAAACAGAATTGCAACGAAGTTGCTTTGCTTACTTGTACTGTTGTCGCAGTTCCGGGTCAGCGACACGATGGAAGAGCAGACGCTCTGGCACTGCTGAGGCACATCGTCCTGGTCAACATCCTGCGCCAGGCCAATCGCCGAAAGCGCAAAAACGAGTGCGAGCTTCTGGAAATGCATTCTGGTAGTGATGGACGTTTAAAATACGAATATGAGATGAGTTTAGAGTTTGTGTGAATGGATAGTTGTTTGTTTTTGTGCTGGGTTTCCTGGATGGACTCAGAGATGCCAACAATCAATCATGTTTCAATATATTGATTGATATTGATTGAAATTCAATATTCAATTAATTCAATACTTTAGCTGCTATTTTCAATTCAATTTCAATATCCTATGAAAATATTGATTGATATATTGAAACTTGATTGATATTTTTTACCTCTATAGTAGTAGAAATAATTCTGTGTTTAAGCTGTACTTAGCCATAGCCTGCTAAGCCTTTCTTTTGAACTTAATCGCGTACTTTCTTAGCTAAACTATTATTACTACCACGTAGCCTACTAGCATATATAATATACGCGTTATTTAGTATAATTTATCTATTTATAAATAATTTTTAATGCCTTTTATCTTAGCTAAACGCGTAGCTAAGGTAGCTAACACGCTATTTAAACGCGCTAAACGTAACTACAAACCTACACTTAAAGCCCGCGAGGGCGATGGCACGCAGTAACCAAAGCCTGTATACCTAGGTACCCCACCGCCTACACAGCCTATAGGGCCGCCAAACGAGACACTTGCACTACCGACCGACACTACTTCTCCGCGGTATAAGCTATTCACAGCAGCCTTATAAGCCACGAAAGACGCGCTGTTTAAGCGAAGGCTGCTTAACCTGGTGCTAGAGTCTAATATAGTGCGCCCTAGAGGAGTGTTAATAGTGGCTATAGAGGCAACGATAGACCTATATATTAATAATGTTAACGTAGGGCTTTACTCTAGCCTTATTAACGACGTAGACGACGTGGACTTTGCGCGATTACCTAGCTATTATAAACCTACTACTATAATAAAGCAAGGCTAAAGTTAGATATTTAAGCATAGCTACTATATAGCTAAACTATTAAACTTAATAGAGGCCTGGTGGCTCTGTAAATACTGCTATTAACATAAGAGGTTTAGTAGTATCTTTAAAGTTATAATATTAACCTCTACTGCTAATGCACACTTAGCTTAAATAATACCTAGCTATTAGCTTAATAAGGATAGCCTAATACCTCTACCTACATGCTTATTGCCTTAAGGGTAGTTAATACTTACACTTACGTAAGGCCGTAGTATTAAAATCTCTTAAGAGGTTGCTAACGAGCTTAGTTACTTTAACGTATATAGGTTTTAATTACAGGCTATACTATAGCTTGTTAATAATAACTACCTTTTTCGCGAGTTCGAGAACCCTGCCTTTTAAGCCATGCTACGATTTACCAACCCTGTAGCTAAAGACGCGCTGTGGAGGAGTTGTACAAGTATGGCAACCTTTATAATAAAGCTATACCACTAGCTAAAGCCGCAGGTTGTAAAAGACCTATCTTAGGCTCGTAGTAAAATACACATAAGCTTTAACAGGTAGACTATAAAAGGCGGACATCGCGGCTTCTTTAGTATTATTACTTACTACGCTAACGAAGCTAGAGAAGTAAAGGACTTGCCTATTACGCTCCCCTAGCTTAGTAGTGCTTATACTGGCGAGAGGATAGTAGAGCTAATTACTAAGATTCTGTAGTTATTTAGCGTAAATAACAGTAACCTTAGCTACTTTGTGCTTAATAATGCGTACGCTAATAATACGGCTATATAAAAACTTAGCGTATTATTTAGCTTTTTATTTAGTAACTATCGCCTCCGCTGTGCTCCTTATACACTTAATCTTATTAGTTAAAACATTATATTTAGCAAGGACAGCGACGCCTACAACAACACTACTAATAATATAGAAGAAGAAGAGTTTTATATAGCAGAGTGGCAGAAAGATGGCCTACTTAGTATGTTTCTAGATATCGTTAATTACATTAATACGCCTAAATAATACAACCTCTTCTATCGCTGCTAACGTTAATTGCATAAAGATCTTCCTACATACGCCAAACTTAAGCTATACGAGCTAGTACGCCTAGTTATTACGCGTTAGAATAGCTTTAGTAGCCCGTTTAAGCGTGGTATACTACTCTAGTCTACCTTTTACGCGTATACTACCTATTATATTAAAGAGACTAAGATAGCTAATAGCTACGCTTAGTAGCGTGGTAGCTAGCTACTAAAAGTGCCGCGATGGATGCGATCTAGTAGGCTTACCTTTACTAATTAGGTAGTAATAACTAAATACGTTACTATCTTGTAGCCCCTAAAGTTGGCTACCGATTGCTTGCAAGGTCGTGGTAAAACTAGTAGGTTTAGTACACTCTATAAGGTACTTCCTATATTTAAAATATTAATTAATAAGTATAAAGCACGCTTACTACTATATAAGAGCATTAACTATAAGCACGAAACTGCACCTAAAGACTATATTATTATTAATTTACGCTCCGCGCTTAAGAAAGCTAACGACTACTATTATAGGCAACTTAATTCCCTAGCCTACTACGCCGCTACGATACTCCACCCGCGCTATAAAATATACTATAATTAATTATAGCAACGAGATAGTAAGAAACTTAAAGCTTAGTATATAAGATTTTAGTAGCTTTAGGCTTAATATAAGCTAACTATAGATATAGTAGCTATGCCTACCCTCTAACGCACAGCAAGCGCGCTTAATAACGCTATTAACTCTATACTTAATAATAAAGACGATAGCGATAACTTGGAGGATAAATATATAGAGTAGAAGAAGGAGCCTAAGTGGTCCACGGCGGAATACAAGAGCGAGCACTCGCCAACCCTTGTTAAATACTAGATATCGTACGAGAGGAAGTATCCTAACCTATCCTGCTTTGCTATTAATATAATAATAATACTGGCTTCTAGCTATAAGTATAAGCGAGTTTTTAGCTAGTTAGGTAACCTTCTTAAGTCTAAGCAACGCAAGATTAGCTCTTAACTACTTACTGCTTTATAATACGTTAAGGCGTGGTACTAAGCTAGATTTTTATTTCTAACTAATGCAGGCTTTAATGCAAAGATGGGGGATAAGAGTACACAGTAGACCTACGATATTTAGAATTAGTGGCCGAATAAGTAATTAACTTTAATAATTTAATATTAATATTAATTAATATACTACTTTTGAGGTTAATTTTCAATCAATTTAATCACAACACCAAAAAACTACCAATCAATACAATATTGGAGCTTCAATATTGATTGATTGATTACTGGCATCTCTGGATGGACTTAATGCTGCGTCCTTTATAAGATCAACATCTTCCCCATCGCACTCATTCCATACCTTGAAAGCAATCCTGTTCTTAACTTTCCGCGTCATAGTGGAGCTTGGCACAACTTGGGTGAAAGCACCCCGCTCCGCCTTTACAGGATGTCCCAGATGGGGCTGCTTGGCCGTCACAACCGTAGATCAACCGAAAAGGGCAAGAGAGCACGCGACACAGCAACTCTAGCGCAGAATCGCCGACCAGGCATTTAGAAGGGCCGATCAGAAATGCCATCCAATTCCAACGTCAATGTTTAGGTCCTGCGGCTCCAATGCTTCGCTCGATGCGACGCGGTGCATGCCGGCTGTGCTGCCTTAGCAGCCTTGTTCGGTTTCACGATCAATCTTGGCCTACAAGAATAGATTGCACGTGGGGAAAATTCTGCTTTGGCGATTCATCTGTATGGATGTAGGTAGGTTTGCATTCACGTCGTGGTTGCGTGAGAGAAGAGGCGCAGGCGGGAAGGCTTGTGCAAGCCTTGCTCTACCGTAGCTTGGCAGCTGGCGCGTCGCGTCACCGAACGCGCCACCCCACCATGCAATACCCCAACTTCAATGCGCTGCATCTCCACCAATATAGACCTAATTACGGCCGCGATAGAAGTAATTAAATTATAAAAACTAAAAAATCTTTCCTATATTAAAAAATTATAAAAGAATTTAGTATTATATAATTTATACTAACGCGCTAGTATAAGCGCTTTATTAGCTAGTAGTAGGTTTTTATATAATATAGCTAAAATATTACCTAATAGCAAGAATAAGAGCTTTTATAATATATTAAGCGCCTTACTAAACGTAGCCTTTCTTTTATATAGTAAATAATATAAAGCTTTACCTCTATAATAGCTAAAAAAAATATTAGCTTATTATAGTGTTAGGACCACGAACCCCACAAGGATAAAGAAGCCTGACAATTACGCCAAAAGAGTAATTGTTAACAAAGTAGCAGAGTTAACGGGACCTAACAGGGCGCGGGATAGCTTAGTTAGTAGTCACGTGACAAAGTCCCGCATAAAGGGAAGTCCTATAGGACTACAGGGCCTTGGCGGGACTACGAAGAAGGAATAGGCTAGTATATAGTGTGGCAACTTTCCTATTATTGTTTCCTTCCTTGTAGTTAACTTATATATCTTCTATGCGAGTACGTTCTCCTATATAGACTAATAGTTATCTTATTTATTATAAGATTAGATTATCTAGCCGCGCTAAGTGTCGCATTAACTTATACTACTAAATAATCTATAAAGCACCACGATACCTTACCGCCCTAACCTAGATTAAAATAAGGTGTGAGAGCCTTATAACACTTTAACTACCCTATAGTATAATAGCAGGACCTAGTTCAACCACCGCAGCTCCGGCACCTAAGGAAAAGACCCTAGGAGAGATAGTTATTAAACAAGTAGCTTAGATAGCCCAGTTACAGGAAATTATTAACTAGATAAGCGAAAAGATGAGCTAATAAGAAAATGCGAAACATTAACTAAAAGTCCTAAAGCCCGAACCCTATTTAGGAAAGGGTCACCCAGGAACGTTCCTAACCTAGATAGAACTATTCATCCGTTATAACCTAGGAAAGTTTAATACGGAACAAGATAAAATCCTAATTACCTATATAAATATGCAAGACAAGGCAGCCGCATAGGCTAGACTAATAATTAACAATTTCCTTAAGAATGGCAAATTGGAGGATTATAGTTTAGACGCCACTAAAGACGCCTTTAAGGACTAGGAGTCTTTTTGCAAGGCCATAAAAGGAATATTTAGCACTATTAATAAAGGATATTAAGCCAAAATACGCCTCCAGCACCTACGTCAGGAGAAATCGGCGGTACTTTATACACTAGAGTTTAAACAGATCATGGCAGAACTTGAAGGATGGGGAGAAGCCCTACTTATAATTACCTACTATAACAGACTAAAAGAATTAGTTAAAGACGAATTGGTCCACTAAGGAAAAGCAGACGACCTAGAAGAACTTATTAATAATGCAATTAAAGTAGATAATTACCTATACGAACGCAAGCTAGAAAAATAGCATGGTACTAGGCTACTTACTAGAAAAGAGAATTGATCCAGGCCCGCAGGAAGAGCCCAGGACGGAGATATTATTATAACTAATAAAGCCTAATAGTATAAAAAGAAGAACGGCAAGGGAAAATAGTCGTATAGACTAAAGAAGAGTTATTAGGGCAAGAATAGTATCTCGCAGGAAGAGTAAGAATACAGGTTTAAAGATAAAGCCTACCTTTAATATAGCAAGCTAGGCTACTTCGCCAAAGACTGCAACGATTAGGAGACTAAGGTTAATATAACTAACCTCTTACAAGTGGCTATAGTCACCCTTACGCCGGTAGAAGCTAACGGAGTGGATCTTACGCAGGAGATCCTGGAGCTAATAAAAGAGGAAGAGGAACGAAAGACCCTTCCTAAGTACTAGATCTTCTAAAGACTAGCTAACGACACTTACTAGATGTGCAGCAGTGCGCTACATTAATTATCTTAGTGTGAGGCAAAAGTAATCGTCTAAGGGGCACACGCATGGGACGCCTACTGGCTAGCAGAGAAACTACAGGGGCGCCTAAAATAATACCTACGCCAGATCACGATACAGGAACGACATAAATACGCCAAATAGTGGCAATGCACGCGTAAAGGATGCCGACAACACTCTAAGGCTAGAGTTAGGGCCTCCTATTTTCTAGGAGGTTTAGAATACTATAGGCTAAAGCAGAGCTAGTGCAGCGTGCCTAATAATTATTATAAGTACTTTTTAGCCTATTAGGCTAAGCACTATAAATGGAATAGTTAGCATTAATGTTTTAATATTACCTATAAGCTACACAGGTAGTAAAAGTTCGAAATAGGCTAGTTTCCTTAGGGCTTAGACCCCCGCGATACTAGCACGATAATAAGAAATACGTAGCTAGGAAGAGACACGGACTACTTATTAATTAAGTAAGAATAATATAATCTATAGTGCTTCGCACACCTAAGCCTATAGGAAGAAGTAGCCTCCTTAAATAGCTATCTAGGGCATAATATATTAGCCCAGAACAAATGCCTTACTCTAAATTGCCCGCAACATGGGAATTAAGGAGTATATAAATCTAATAAGATTAGAGAGACTTACGCCCTATATTAACAGCGATATAAGTGGCACTAAATTAAGGAAGTCTCTAAGCTATCTAAGGTCTAGGACTAGATTAAGAAAGCCGACGCCGGTTAGCCTAAAACCTTAGACAAAGGGTCCGATGATTTAAAAAACTAGATCGTTACTAGGCAACAAGCCACACTAATAATAGTGCAATTATTATAGCTTATTAAGTAGACACTCGCAGAATTAAGAAACGCTTAATTAAAGATATTACAGTGCATAGACATCGTGTTATAGCTCTAATTAACCTAGGGGCAAACGCGTGTCTAATCGCCCCGCGAGTAGTTAAGAAGTATAATATACTATATTATAATAAGAAAACACTGCTGCAAATAGGACTTGCGGACGGGACCCGATTATAAGAATATAGTAATAATTGGCTACGCCTTAAGACGGCGCCGGTACAAGTTAACATAAAAGGCCTAGAGAGCTAACACGTCTTCACCATCGTAGAGATGGGAAACATCGAAGCCATTATTAGATACAAATGGCTAGAACAACACAATCTACGAATAGACTAGATTAAACAAATGATCCTTCCCCGGGACCTACTAGCGAAGGCTTAGGCGAGCCCTAGTAGGAGGGAAACTCCCCAACCTTAGGCAAGAAAAAGGAGTCGACTATCTAGGATATAAGAAATATTAGTATATAAGATAAACAGGATCTTAAAGTAACACCTAGGGCAGGTGCACTGCATATAGGTCTAGAAGACTAAGATAGTCCTAGACAACCCTGGTCTGCCGGAAGAATACAAGGAATTTATAGACCTATTTAAGAAACACGACGAGACTATCTTACCTAAACATAAGGAGTAGGATTACGAGATACTACTAGTAAAGGGAGCCAAGCTACGGCCAGAACGCCTAAGGCCCCTCACCTATAAACAAGAAAAAGAGTTAAAAGAGCTAATACAGAAGAATCTACGCTTAGGGAAATAGTGGCCTAGTTAGAGTCCTATGGCCTTCCCTATACTCTTTATTCGTAAAAAAGACGGCAGGCTGCGACTCTGTGTAGATTATAAATAGCTAAACGCTATGATAATTAAGAATTACTACCTATTACTACTAATAACAGAGCTTATAGATAGACTCCGAGGAGCTAAATACTTCACGAAATTCAACGTTCGGGATGGATTCTATAGGATTTAAATTACAAAAGGGCATAAGTGGAAAACGGCGTTCCGCACACGATATGGCCTTTTCGAGTATACAGTTATGCCTATAGGGCTAACCAACGCACTAGCAACCTTCTAGGAGTTAATAAATTAAGTACTATATAAATACTTAGACGTATTCTGCACGGCGTACCTCGACGATATCTTAATATACTCACACGGAACCTTAGAAGAGCACAAAGGACATGTACGTAAAGTACTATAAAAGTTATAAGAGCATTAATTGCTCCTATACCCTAAGAAGTGCGAGTTCCATGTCACTAAGACGGAATATTTGGGATTTGTGATATCCCGAGAAGGTGTTAAGATGGACCTAAAGAAAATCGCGATAATAAAAGAATGGCCACTATTATAATTAGTAAAAGATATTTAGTCATTCTTAGGCTTCACCAACTTCTATCGCAAATTTATTAGGAACTACTTAAAGACGACCGCTCTGTTAACAGAACTTATAAAAATAGGGAAATGGCAACCTCTGCAAAAGGTAAAAATAGTGGCTTTTAAGTAGCTTAAACGCCTATTCCTAACGGCACCCCTACTATAGATATACAACCTAGAGTGGCGATATCGTATCTATACGGATGCATTGGACTATGCGCTAGGGGCCATATTATTATAAGAGTGCGACGATAGTAAATAGAGACCCGTCTTCTATTACGCACGCAAGCTCTTAGGAGTAAAACTAAATTATAAGATTTACAATAAGGAGTTGCTCGCAATTATTAACTATTTTAAGTAATAAGAAGCGCAGCTTAAAGGAGTAAAGCACTAGATAGAGATCTTTTTAGATTACCTTAACCTCACGCGCTTTATAACTACAAAGAAGCTTAATTAATAATAGGCTAGATGGTCGGAATAGATAGCAGAATTCGGCTTTTATATTACCTATTTATTTGGTAACTTGAACGCCGCAGTAGACGCGCTTAGCAGGTGTTTAGATCTTATAGAAGAAGACAATATTGGTAACCATGTTATAATCTTAACCTACGCGAAGGATAGAACCCTTTACTATAATAAAATATAGCTTACGCTAGCACTAGAAGCACGGCGCGCGGATCTTACCTATTATAGGCTAGCTATAAAAGAGATATAGGATTATAGTAGGCTTAAGGACAAGAATTACTAAGCGTATAATCTCTACTAAGCCATAAAATTAACAGCACGGGACTATTAAAACTGTATTTAGATTAGCAAGTAGATAGCTCCGCTACTAATTAAAAAACTATACGAAGACAAGGATTAGGGATACCTAAGGATCGCCGAAACGACGCGTTAAATCGCGAACGAATATGCCATCCCTAGGCTACGCCAGGCGGTATAGAAGGTTTTAGGCAACTATTTGGCCTGTTATAAGAATAAGCCTAAGAGATATAAGCCCTATAGCCTCTTATAATTACTACAGCCGCCCCTAAGACTATAGTTAAGCGTGACTATAGACTTTATCGTGAAGCTACCAGCATTACTAGCACTAGGGAATAAGGATCCCTATAACTTAATCTTGGTTATAATCTATTAACTTACTAAGGAGTTAAGGTTTATGCTAATTAGGGAAGCTATATCAACAGAAGAACTAGCCTATGTAGTAAAACGAGAACTGATATTACAGGTTAGACGACCTAACGAGTTTATTACAGACAGGGCCAAGATATTTATATCGTTATACTAGACCACGTTTATAGCTAAATTAGGGATTAAGTATAAGCTCACGACGAGCTTCTATCCTAAAATAGATGGCTAAACTAAGCGAATAAACTAAACGTTAGAATAGTATCTCTAGATGTATATAAATAAGCTTTAAGGTAACTGGGTTAAGCTATTGCTAACGGCCTAGCTGGCATATAATAGCGCAAGATCGGCGACTACGGGGTACTCGCCATATTACGCCAACCATGGATGTAAGCCAATAACTTACCAGGATCTATTAGATATCTAGAGCATTACGAAGAATGCAGCTAATAAGGCTAAACTTATACAGGACCTATATAAAATACTACACGAGAATATCGCGCGACGTAATAAATAAACAGCGCGATAAGCAAATAAGAAAAGGATTATAAGACTAACCTTTAAGGAGGGGGATAAAGTCCTCTTCTTACGAAAAAATCTTAAGATAATAAGGCTAAGCAAAAAACTAGATAACCTTTAAAAGGGACTATTTAAAATTTAAGAGGTTAAGGGACTAGTTAATTTTAAACTATAGCTACTTATAGATACACGGATCCACCCGGTCTTCCACAAGTCATTGTTGGAACTAGTACCACCAGACGCCGAACTAGAAACCTAGCTCAAACTCGAAGATAAGGAGTACGAGGTCAAAGCTATTAGGGACCTATAAAAAATTAGGCGTTAGTACAAGTATCTGGTAAAGTGGGAAGGATGGCCAGAGAACTATAATATGTAAGAACTAGTATAAAATCTTACGAACTGCAAGACAGCGCTAGAGAGGTTCTATAAGGAATATTTAGAGGCGCCACGATTAGATTAGCAAGAAACTTAAAAAAGTTAAAGGATATAGAAGGATTAAAAGGAATAAATAAGTTAGCCTATAAATAGCCTAAGTTAGCCTGTAGAGGTGCATGTGGCAATAGTTCGCGAAAGCTAGTACCCTTTAAATTCTCCTCTTATTACTCTAACGCCTTAATTACATTAGCAACGCGTAAGTTATACTAGGTATAGTTATACTTTTTCTCCTTTATCTCTGCTAACTCTCGCTTAAGACGCGCGGTCTTAAAAGTAGCCTAAGCTTAACGCTCTTTTACTTAAAGAAAGGCAAGACGCTTTTTACGCTTCTCCTTTTAAACACGCTCCTAATCCTTCTTAAGAATCTATAAACTACATTTAGTATAGGCAGCGAGATAGCCCGCACACTACCTAAAGGTAGCGTTAATAAAATACTATAACTTCTTCTTCTAATAACGCTTATAACTAAACGCTATCTTTAGGCCCTAAGCTTTTACCTTTTACGCACGAGCACGACGGGTCGCTAAGGACAAATAGGGGGTTCTTAGCATAGTTAGTAAGGGGAGGGGAATTAAGGAGAGGCTGTGGCCTGCCTTAGGACACGGGGGAAACGCACTTTTATAGTAATTAGCACTAACGCGCTAACGGTATAGCACAGCGAAGTAAGATATTAGGATAATAACTTTAAAAAGGGGGATAGTATTACGACCACGAACCCTATAAGGATAAAGAAGCTAGATAATTACGCTAAGAGAGTAATTATTAATAAAGTAGTAGAGTTAATAGGACCTAACGGGGCGCGGGGCAGCTTAGTTAGTAGTTACGTGACGAAGTCCCGCATAAAGGGAAGTCCTATAGGACTACCGTAGTCCCTAGGACTACAGGGCCTTGGCGGGACTACGAAGAAGGAATAGGCTAGTATATAGTGTGGCAACTTTCCTATTGTTGTTTCCTTCCTTGTAGTTAACTTATATATCTTCTGTGCGAGTACGTTCTCCTATATAGACTAATAGTTATCTTATTTATTATAAGATTAAATTGTCTAGCCACGCTAAGTGTCGCATCAACTTGTACCACTAAATAATCCGTGAAGCACCACGATACCTTACCGCCCTAACCCGGATTGGAACAAGGTGTAAGAGCCTTATAACATATAGGTTAATTACTTTATTTAGCGTTACGCTAAATCTTTAATATTATAATAAATAATTAGTATTAATAGTAATTATTATAAAGCTAATTCCCTAGCCAAATATAAGCTTTACTTTAACCTCCTATAGTAGAAGATAGAGCAGTATTAGATTAAGGCTCGAGATATCTATAATATAGACGAGAAAGGCATCCTACTTGGCATCACCTCTCGCTTAAAGAGGATCTTTAATAGGCCTCTATACGAGAGCAAGGCTGTAAGGCAAGCTATTCAGGATAGTAGCCGCGAGTGGATATCGCTTATAGCCTGTATATGCGCCGACGGATCTGCCCTAGATCTAGCTCTAATTTATTAGGCCACCTCTATAAACATACAATTAAGCTAGGTCGAGAATCTTAACCCTTAACACTATTAGGCCTTTATTACTATATCTAAATTTAGCTAGTTAAGTAATTAGATAGGCCTTATATAGCTTTAATAAGTATTTAATTACCTTATAAAGTTAAAAGGTAGATAATTATGTTAACTATTAATCCTTAATAGCTATAGATCTTATATTACTATAGATTTTATTAACTATTGCAATTATAATAGGATCTTATTAGCTATTTATTTATTTTATTTAACTTATATATTATAGCCTCTTAATGTCTGCGTGTTTAAGCCTCTATTAATAGTATATTTAAATAAGTTATTAGCCTTCCTATAGAATAGCTAGGGACTAGCCTTTATTTCTAAGAGAGACTTCTTTAGCTTATTTTAAAAGGCCTAAGTTAGCACTATAAGGTAGCTATTAATCTTTTAGGCTTTTAAAGCTACAGGTATTTCCTTGCTAAATCTAATAATTATTTTTAAGTAATTTAATTAGACTATACCTTTTAATTAATAATTATAAAAGAGCTTAACATTAATACTTAGTACTTTAAATTAGAGAAAGATTAACTAGCTACTAAAAGCTATTATTAATATAGGGGGTAGTAATAAGGCTACGAAGCTAAGTTAAACTATATATTTAATTTTTATATAAAAGTAACTTTTAGAGTATAAAAATAAAGGTCTATAAAAAGCTCTAGTAATATAAAAGAAATACTTAAAGTAAAATAGGCCTCTACCTTTTAATTAGCTAGATAAATATTATAGTAAAGCTATTTTTTAATTACTCTATAGCGTATAGCAGGCACGTAATTATTAATATAAAAAGAATACTAAAGTGTAGTAATTATAGCTTTAAAAAAGTAAGTAAGTAGAAGCCTGTTAGGCTAGCTAGTAGCTTAAAATAAGGCTACTCTAGGAAAGGCGTATTACTTAAGTAACTACTAAAAATACACGCGTAAAGTAAAGGGCTAATAAGGCTACTAAGTAACGCCTTAAGTAATAGGCCCGTAAAGTATAAAGTTAACTTTAAAAACATATTAAAATATCTAAATTAGGTAGTAAGAATATTTTAAAGCTTTTTAGTAAAGCTATTAAGAAAAAATAACCTTAGTATAAGGCTATAAATATTAATAAGGCCTTATTTATTATATCTACCTTAAAATCGCGTAATAACGTACTTCACAAGCGAGTGTCCGATATAAGCGAGTGTCCGAAAACGCCAAGACCCCACCAAAACGTATTATCACCTATATTATAACGCGATGTCTCGACTACTTAATTAGCTACTAGAGTTAAAAGAAGCTCGATTATAGCTTGCGCTTTAGGCTATTAAATAAGACGCGACACTTTTAATTCCGCGCGCTATAGCAATCTATAGCGCTTTAGAAAGAGTAATAAGGCAAAGACGCGCTAGAGTAACCTTTCAACTTAATTATACGCCTAACTCTATAAATCTTCTAGCAATAGAGGAGCAGGTGATTATTTACTATATACTTAACCTAGACGCGCGAGGATTCCCTCCCTAGCTTGCTGCTATTAAAGATATGGCTAATTCTTTGTTAGCTAAGCGGCGCCGCAAGCCTGTTAGCTAGCACTAGGCTATAAATTTTATAAAGCGCTAGCTAGAGCTCCAAGTCAAGTTTAATTGAAAGTACGACTATAAGAGAGCTCTCTATAAGGATCCTGAGATTATGCAAGGCTGGTTCCGGCTTGTAGAGAATACTAAAGCCAAGTATGGTATCCTGGACGAGGATACCTATAATTTCGACGAGACTGGCTTTATAATGGGCATAATATTAATAGGAGTAGTTATTATAGGCTTTAAGCGACGAGGTAGGCTAAAGAGCGTATAGTAAGGCAATTAGCAGTGGACTTTAGCTATTTAAGGCGTTAATGCGATAGGCTGGGCGATTCCACCCTTCCTTATCTTCCAGGGCAAGCACCACCTCTCTATCTAGTATAAAGAGAAGGATCTACCTTATAATTAGGTTATTGCAGTCTCTGAGAATGGCTAGATAATAAATAAGCTTAGTCTATAGTAGCTAAAGCACTTTAACGCGCATACAAAAAGGCGTACTATTAGTAGCTATTAGCTACTTGTTATTAATAGCTACGAGAGCCATAACTTGCTTAAATTCTAGCAATACTATAAAGATAATAAGATTATTACTCTCTGTATGCCTCTACATTCGTCGCACCTCCTGTAGCCACTAGATGTGGGGTGTTTCTCGCCGCTGAAGAAGGCGTATAGGCGCCAAGCCAAGGATCTAATGCGCAACCACATCACGCATATTACTAAAATTAAGTTCCTACCTTGCTTTATTACTACTTTTAAAGCTATAATTACTTAAAGTAATATTAAGGGAGGCTTTTAAGGCGCTAGCCTTATTCTCCTTAACCTAAAAGTAGTAATATTAAAGCTTAACGTCTGTCTGCGTACGCCTTCGCCTTATACTATACACGATAGTATATGGTAGTTGCAGACGCCTGGCAACACCCTAGAATTTAGGGCATAATTAACGCTGGTAAAGGAGAGGATTTAGAGGCACCTAGATAGTTCCCTAATAAGCATGGTTAAGGCTTTTAAAAAGGTAGTAAAAGGCGTAGTAGTAGTAGCGCACAAGCTAGTGTTAGCGTAAAAGTAGATTACTAAGCTACAAGCTACTAATAAGGCCGCCATACAACGGAAATTATATAAAAGAAAGTAACTATAGTAGGAAGAAGTTCTTATAGCTAAAGAGGGCTAGTAGCTAGCTACTCTAAAGGACTTTAAGGCGCGTAGTAATAAAAAGAAGGCAAAGAAGATAGTACACGCTAATAAAGGCAAATTTACTTAATAGCGCTGTAGACGCTATAGTAAAGCTAGGCATAATTCGCGCACGTGTAAAGAAGAAGTAGAAGTAGATTCTGAGTAGATTAGCCTACTACAATTCCTTATAAATATATATGCGCGTTCTGTACTATTGTGTAGAGTATAGATTTTGGTGGGGTCTTGGCGTTTTCGGACACTCGCTTGTATCGGACACTCGCTTGTGAAGTACGTTAGTTAAATAATTAGAATATTAAAAAGATATTAATAATTTAAGTTGCTAGTAATTATCTATAGACCTTAGAGACCTTAACTCTAAAAAAATTCGTAATAATATTAATTATGGGTGGCTTAGTAGCCTCATGTTGCTGGCCGAGCGATCATGTTGGGGTGGTGCGTTCGGTGACGCAGCGCGCCAACTGCCAAGCTACGGTAGCCGACCAAAAACGCCCGATGTCTTTTCCGCGATCGTCCCGAATCCACCCGCACTAGTTGAACGTTTGCAACCACTTGAGCAAACCCCAAAAGTAACTCCAGCCAAAAGGTTTCGAGGCTGGAGGAACCCAATTTGCAAACTGAGCGTCACGAACACGTAAGCGCTCGGGTGCTCGCAAAGAGAGCCTAAACATTAAACCAGTAGTACACTGGATTTGATGCCACAGAAAGAATTGGGCACTTCAACTAGGAGACAGGTAGACATGTTGACGATCACGATCAACATCAGAGAACATGACCTTCGCGATGGGCCTCCATGAAACCCGTCAGCATATTCATTGATCAACGTCGGATTGGATCTCATTGTCGAGTGCATCCACGTTCAAGCCCAGTAAATAGATTAAACATCATGTCATAGGTCCCCTTTGATCGTCATCAACGACTTGAACAGATCATGCGACAGGCAGATCCAGCATGAAACCCCCGCATTCTCATCCACAAGCTAGCACTCATATCAGTGCTATTCG
Organism: Bimuria novae-zelandiae CBS 107.79; assembly: GCA_010015655.1. Classification (NCBI taxonomy): domain Eukaryota; kingdom Fungi; phylum Ascomycota; class Dothideomycetes; order Pleosporales; family Didymosphaeriaceae; genus Bimuria; species Bimuria novae-zelandiae. Next base: position 209,850 of record ML976715.1, read on the forward strand.
CTTACATCGCGGCAATGCCGCACTTCTGCCGTGCCTCATGTACACCTAGCAGAAGCTCTGGTCTCTCCGCCCTGTCTTTGTCACTAGAATGATTTAGTCTGTCGTGTCGGTTACCTGCGGTGCCGGTATTTTAGGTGAGCGTATTAGTGTGTAAACGAACAGATTCATCGAAAGGACTGCGTTCGGAAAAACCAAGTTTCAAATGCAAGATGTTTCCTTTAATCGCTATCGCTTCCTCCCAAGCCAGCCCTTCAAGCTCGAGAAGCATTTAACCTTAGCAACGTCATCAACGGGTTCATACTGAACCAAATCCTCCGCCCTAATAACACGCAAAACACGCTCCGTATCCTCTGGCGGTTCCCTCAGTCGACAGGCTTCGCAACGCGTAACGCTCCTATCGATGACTGTCCCATCAGGCAAGCTGAGCTGCCCGCGAGTACCAGGAGCAAAAGCCGTCCTAGGTTGATCGCTGGTATGCCGAACTTTGATGTCTTGGTATCGTATAGGTCGGCCCGTGATCGAGGTTTCGCAATCTTTGCCTTCCTCGGCGATGGAACAGGGAAGCAAATCCGACCATACTGTGTGAGGACAGTCCGGCCACTTGATGTATCAAAAAGTGCACATGAAAACCGATAGTCGTACAGGACGTTCGCCGACGTGGTGTGGAAATGGCCGTAAACAGGGAAAATGCCGTGGTATCTTCTGGGGAAGACGGTCGTAAAGAAGGGTTGCAAAAAGTCGAACAGCTTTGCTTCAACCAAGTAGCAACAGCATAACGAAAGGAAAGATATGACGGGTACTGCTTGCTTGTCAATTCACTATGCGCATCGTCAGCAGATTCAACGTACCTCGTAGAAGCCATAGACTTTGCGCCGCAAAAGCGCAACACAAGAACATATGTGACGTGTACTGCTGGCTTGTCAATTCACTGTGTGCATCGTCAGCAGATTCAACGCACCTTATGGAAGCCACAGACATTGCATCAGCGGCCATCGCCATTCATTTCAGCCAGTTCGGCCTCTGGCGGGCTTTCCCCTGGCCCCAGGTCCTGCCTTCTTTGTCATCCTTCTCCTGCTGCTGGCAGAAGAAGCACCTGCCCGGGATGCGCAGCGGGCGCCAGTAGATCTCGACGTTATCACACGCATGGTTACCCTCCTCCTGTTCGATGACAGAGTACTCGATAAACCGGTCGATGGCAATAGTACAGTACTCGATGTCGCCGTCTGCGTAGACGTGTGGACAGCCAGTGAACCCAGTCTTGGATTGCTTACACATGTTGAATTGTCGTATGTCTTCTTGGCGGTTGGGCAGCCGTTTTTATGAGATGACGGCTTAATAGTTGGCCGTAAACTGAGGTGACAGATTAGCAGTTATTTCGAAATGTAGACGACGGCTTTGGGGCGGGTTGAGTTCTTGGTAGGTGTGTCGAGGGCACGAAGAGCTATTTAAAAGTTTTGATATGGTTATTACCTCAGAAAATGCCTTCACCTGGGGCTTTTGTACGCGTGCCTTTTGTTATTTGTCTCCGTTTGCCCATTATGTCTGATTATTCAGGTACTCAAAACTCTCATTCACCCCGATAATAAAGATACCTATGTGCGATAACTGTGCTTGATAGGGCGCTGGGCACGCAAAGGCTCTGCGGTAAAGGGGATCTGACCATTGGAGTGCCCATGATCCACGTCTAGTCACTCCCTGGAGCTCCTTTCCACACTTGTCACGCCCTGGCAACCACGATCGTAGCGTGTGACGCAGTAACTTCAGAATTAAACGGCCGGAGAGCATAGAATCAGGCGGTACGATCGCAGTCACGGCCACGTATGGCTCATCTCGGGCTTTTCCCCGCTTTTCCTCTCAGAGAGCGAGTGCCGTTATTTTTGTAGGACATATCGTTCAGTCACGTCCGGTCGGGGGTTTGGATAATTTTTCTAGGGACGGCCAGCCAAAGTCCAGATGCTAAGTAGAGTCCAAAGAATGCAAAGATATGAATTCGATGCATCGTATGGTGACTCGTGCCTTCCTCTTCTTTCACGCGCTTTCCATAATCGGCATCATCTTCAATCGCGCCCGCGTATCGATAACGGATCTCAACTCCAACTCAATTCTACCCTCGCCATCAATCCCAGGTTTTAACGCCCGGCACTTGCCAGCAATCTCTCAGTCGACATGCAACTCTAGACGCCTCGCACACATTGCGGCAATGATCCAAGTCGTAGGAAAGCCATACTGTGTTTAGCGATTCGGCCTGGCCGGTGTTAGCTTTTCTTCTGGCGAAGACTTGTCCCAGTTATACGTGCAATTTGCTGCGGAGTTGGCTTATCGTTACCGACATCCTCAATGTTTTCAACATTGCTCACGGGATGTTGGGCGGCGTGCTCTTGACGCGCGTCTTCGGCTAGGAGCGTGAAACCCCAGTACAAGACGTGCAGAAGGAGATAGCTGAGTGTCAGGACGAGGAGCGCATGTAGTGCGCGACCGAGGATTTGTCTACTTCTCATGACATGAAAGAAGAGATGCGGATGGAGGTAGGATGGCAGAAGTAGGAGGTTGCTGACGCGCTCGACTGTTGAGGGACGCCAAGATGTGGGTACAGACAGGGTTGTACTTGCCATCTGACAATTTCTACATGAAGGCATCGCTCTGACTGTGCGCACTCTTAGAGCATCCGAAAATCATGCTTCTTCCCTACTCGTTTCTGGGAGTGAGGGGATACACGGTAAGCTAAGAGGGTCACTTCAGAGTACCGTACGCGAGACTGAGAGATACACATTATCTATAAAACATATAACGACTGAAATGTGAAGATACAAAAGCCGAGAGCCTCCCAAGCTTTCGAAAAAGACAAAAGAACCAGGCGTGTCTCGATATCTAAGCTGAGACGGCCGAGGCAATCATCATGACCTGTACCGTGCGCCTACGATCGATCTCCTTCTTGAGCATCAGCAAGACCGTCGCAATGACAAGCTCTTCACTGATGGCTTCCTTTCCACCGACCGTATCACCAAGCACGAGCTCGCCGCCATTGCCTGCGCTGCAGCTCTTGCTCCCTGGGGTCCTTGTGCCATCGTTCCTAATCAGCGCCGCAATCCTGCTACCATTCATGGTAAGAACGAGCGCTGTACCCTTCTTACCCTGACCGCCGAAGCCCTTCTCTTTCTTGTACTCCCACTCGAATGTACGGCCATCGTGGAGCGAGAATTTCTGCGCCCGCGACGTCCACTTGGACACTGTCTTGATGACGTTGTCTTCCCCTTCACCAGAGTCCAGACGCCTGAGCACGGGGTCCTTTCCCGGTCCGAAAAAGTATTGTGTGGCGATGAGGGCGTGACTTTCGGCGTCGGTCAAGACACAGTTGCCAGAGCTGCGCTTCTCACGTATGGACTGGTACGCGACAGTACCATCGAAGTTGTTGATAGTGGTAACGAGCTCCGAGGGTGGTGAGGGCAAGCGTAGAACGGGAATGCCCTTGGCATTGATGTGGTATGACTTTGCGGGTGTGAAGGAGAGCTCGGAGGCGTCGATGGTTGCGCCGCTGAGGACAGATACAGCATCTGCCGTAATGAGCTCCTTCTTTTCCTGGTCGCTCAGGATGTTGATGTCTACCGGCGGCTTCTCGTCAAGCTGCGGTGGGGTGAGGGTTGCGGTGCTCATAGTGCTGGATATCGCGGTTGGTTGTCTACACTGCGTAAGTGCTGCAAGTCAGTGACGATCAATCCAGCGCATTCTGCGATTCTGCTTTATACAAAGCATGGCAACAAAGAGCGCGGCGCTGTAGGAATGCCATGTCGCGTTCTGTCGTACAATACGAAAGGTGTGAGGCTCTCGTGAGGTTGACTCGCTTGGAGGCTTAGCCGTGGTGACGTACCCTGCCGAGACAGTCAGTGCGCCGCGACACTAACGCGCCACCCCAACAGATGTAGCACCTCAACTTTGACGCGCCGCATCTCCACCAATATGGATCCGATTGAGGCTGCAATCATCGCTATCGACTCACGAGAACCTGGAGAAACTTTCTTATATAGAAAAATTGCAGAAGAATTTGGTGTTGTGCGGTCAATATTAACGCGCTAGCATAGACGCGCCATGCAGGCGCGTACACAGCTACTATAGACTTGCTAAAATCTTAACTAACAACAAAAATCTAAGCTTTTATAGTATATATAGCGTCTTACTTAGAAAGGTCTACCCCCTACGCGTTAGATAATCTAAAACTTTATATTAATTATTACTAAAAAGGATGTCTCTATATAATAAGTTAATTACTTTATTAGGCGCTACCCTAACTCCCTAATCTCGCGATAGATAACTAGGCTAGATAGTAATTGCTATAACGCTAATTTAGGCGCAAGATATAGGCTCTACTTTAAGCTTTTATATAAGAAAATTATAAAGTATGGCATAGAGCCTTAGCATACCTATAATATAGACGAAAAAGGCTTCCTACTCGGCATCACCGGCAGGTCAAAAAGGATCTTCGACAGGCCTATATATAAGAGTCGCCAAGTAAGGCAATCTATCCAGGATGGCAGTCGTAAGTGGATCTCGCTCATCGCATGTATATGCGCCGATAGATCTACTATTAATCTATTACTAATCTATCGATCTAACGCTAAGACTCTACAATTAAGCTAGGTTAAGGAAATTAACGTTAATTCTTATAGAGTCTTTATCACCTTATTAACCTCTGGATAGTTAAACAACGAGATAGGGCTTTAATAGCTAAAATAGGTGTTTAATCGCTATACTAAGGAGAAGGCTTAATAGTAGTAGCGACTTTTAGTCCTTAATAGGTATAGATCTCACGTTACTATAGATTTTATTAACTATTATAATTAGAAAAAGATCCTCCTTGCGATATTTCCCCCTTACGCCACTTATACGCTGTAGCCTCTAGACGTTTGTGTATTTAAGTCTCTTTCTGCCGCCTACTCTAACGAGCTCTCCGCATACCTATATAGGAGTTAAGGGCTATTAATAATCGCTAAAAGAGACTTCTTTACACTATTCTAAAGGGCCTAGACAACGTTAGTTACGCCGTAATTAATTACTAAAGCTTTTAAGTATACAGGTATCTCGCCGCCAGATCCTATACTAATCTTTAGTTAATTTAATAAAAATAAGTCTCTAGAATAGAGATTACGTAAAAGCTCTACTTTAGTACTTAGCGCGTCTAATTAGCGCAAAATCGATTAGCTTTTAAAGGTTATTATTAATACAGGGGGAGGTGATAAGGCTAAGAAGCTAAGTTACACTATATACTTAATTCCTATATAAAAGTAGCTCCTAGAGCATGAGAATTAGGGGCTACGAAAAGCCCTCACAAACTAGAAACGGCGTTAAATAAAGGGCAGGACTCTACCTTTTAAGCAGCTAGATAAGTAGCATAGAGAATCTATTTTCTAGTTACCTACCCGCGTATAGAGGGCGCGCGATTCTCTTAGCTAATAAAAGGCTAAAAAGTAATAACTACAACTCTAGAAAAGTAAGTAGAGAGAGATCTAGATAGTAAATAGGTAGCTTAAAGCTTATCTACTATAGGAGAAGCGTATTACGCGTGTAGTAGCTAGAAATACGCGCGCTAAGGAGAAAGCTAATTAGGCTACTAAGTAATACCTTTGTTAATAGGCTTGCAAGACTTAATAATAACTTTAAAAACGTTTTAAAATTACTAAAAAGGGAAGCTAGAATGCTTTAAAAGCTACTTATATAATTATAAAAAGGAAGAAGCCTACGCCAGCATCTATACGCGTTAATATAGTAATATTTACGCTATTAGCGCTAGTATCGCGTAGTAGCTAAATAATTAGAATACTAAGTAGATATCTATAATTTAACTAGCTAGCAATCTTTTATAGCTCTATAAAATCTTAACTCTAGAAAATTTCGCGATAAAAGCTTTTGTGTAAAACTCTACAGCCTCATGTTGCTGGCTGCGGTGCTGGTGTTGGGGTGGCGCGTTAGTGTCGCGGCGCACTGACTGTCTCGGCAGGGTAGTCAACCGCCCGTATCTCGCTTTGCCTGTTTCAAATCAAAATGATTGGACGGATTTTCGTATCAATACTAACAGAATTTCGACGGGTTCGTCAGGTGGAGGCAGTGTCTTTACCACAAGACACCGCTGCCGCCATGCACCACCGAAGATTTCACGGCATCTCCGATCGGGTGGTACTACATTGATGCTGCCGTGTTGGCAGAAGCAACCCGGATGTGGGCATAGGGAAGAAAAGCGCCGGTGAGCGCGAGTCTGTCTTTGTTCCATGCACTCTTCCTCTCTTCCCATGGCTCCTCATATTCTCAGCTTCATCACATGGTCTTCCTTGTTCCGAGGTTCAGCTGCTTTCTGAGTTATCCCTTCCCTGTTACGGCCACAGCTGCATTGCAACGACGAATCTTGGCCTCTCTACGCGTCTATTGCTTTTACCTGTCTTTCTGTTCTTCACCTGCTATGCATCTCCAAATATGCTGCTGCTGCCGCCGCCTCCGTAAAGTTGTTTTTCCTTCCGTTCAATTGATCATGGGGCTGCTATGTGATCACTCTGATATGTCTCTGAATCTGTACACTCAGTCGGTGTAGACGTTCGGGCGTTGTATCGTGAATCTTGTGGTAACACGGTCTTCGGGAGAAAGTTTGAATTCATAATTCCAACATGGCTGGTCCGCAAATTGCGCTCGGGACGCGTGGTTCGAGGTTGGCTGTGGACGGCAAGTCGCTGGGGCGTGCCTTCCTTCAGTGCGTGACGGCTCCCTTCCCCCAACAACCAAATCGGCTCAACGGTGGAGTCTCCCCCACCTCGTGCCCCGCATCTCACCAAATTACGCATAGCTGTTCCGTTACAACGAGATTACGAAGCTCTGCTACTATCATCAATAGTTCGCGTCCACTATGGAAACGCGCGAGGCGGTATCCCTCGCAGCCAAGATCCCGCACGATGGATTGATGCCTCCTCCATCACAGCTCGCGCGAAGGTCAACGCTTGCGAGAGCGTCTTCTGTGCAGAGCGCGGCTCATGCAGGGAAGAAGGATGAACCACTGGTCCGATCTGCTTCACTACCAGCAATTTCAACAATGAAAATCTACTCCCCATCACTGCGGTACTGGGCATTCCTATCATATCCACCCGCTATCCCTGGCGGCCTCACTTTGATCAGTATCACTTGTCAGATTACGGAAAACCGTCTACAAAGCAATGCTATTTTGACTATTCAGTCACGTACCGAGACCTATCTCAAGTCGGATTCAAGGTATCCTCCAGAGAACGACACGTTCTGCAATCTCTCTGAAGCGAAGCAATTCTATGCCGGTTCCACGATTCTCGTCCGACAAGACAAGGCACCGATAACAGCGTTGCAAGTCGACGCCCTTTGGAGGTTCAACAAGTTCATCTTAGAACCACGCATGTCCAACAATTTGCAACTGGAAGTTGACTATGCCAACGTCGAAGAGCCACCAATGACGACTTCACCCTGTTTTTCGAGCACGGTCTAGCATTCAAGGATTCAGAACAGGAGCGGAAGCACCCACTCCCTTCGCAAGCAATAAACACCACAGGAGCCTCAAGACTACGCAGTCGATGTGGAAGAGGGTCAACTACGACAGGAATAGCGACGGCAAAGCTTCTGAACACAGTGATGCGTGAGGAACGGGGGTCATGCTGGCCTGCACGATACCCATCCTCGTTTCCATGCAGGCTGTGCGCCATTCGTACCTAGTGGTGAAGGCACAGAGTCGTTGCGTACCACCTCTGGTCACTTGGCGATGAGGCGCAGCCGTTACGCCCAGCGCGATTGAATTTACACAAGCTTTCACGATGGACCCAATGCACCAGTGGATTCGGGCCAGCTGCGGATTCGGGTAAGCGGATCTCCGTGGTCCAAATGCGGCTTAGAATATTTCTCCGCGTCGCGCTAATTGGCCCCCACTCAGTCTCCAGGCTTGGTGGCAATGGTGAACACCGCAAGTTTGAAGTTTCCGATGTAGCAGGTATTATCTACGACACATATGATATGGACGATAATCTTTTGTAATCGGAGTCCAGTCGTTCAGTGTGCCGAATATTTCGGGCTATTTTTGATCATTGTGGCACAACGAATCTTACGCCAACAACCTCATCTCTCCGTATTAGGGTGCTGACTCGTCCGTGCACCTTCGCCTCGGTGATCCCCTATTCTCGGATACCCCGGCGGGCGAAACGTTTCGTTTGCTACATAAAACCTCCAGTTTGTCGCACTCTGTGCGAAATGTTCTCTCCTCCCTCTTCATCTGCTCGAAAGTCGCCAGGCGACACAACAATGCACCGACCGCCGTACATTCCTTACGCTCGATAGAATATTATGCTCCCGCGCATCGGCCTGCTTCGATGGCGCTCTCCAAAGTTTCAGATCGCTTGCGCGATTGCCCTCGGCCTGTTACTTGAAGTACTCTTTCACCAGTTCTACTATTATGTTCCGCGACCGTACGAGGACCTGGATCCGGTATTCCAGGTAGGATGCAGAGAACCGAATACGACCGCGCCGCGCGAAAACGCCGCGATCATCATGCTCGCGCGAAACGAGGACCTCGGCTCGGCCATCTCGTCGCTGCAATCGCTTGAGGACCACTTCAACCGCTGGTTCCACTACACCGTCATCTTCATGAACGACGAGCCCTTCAGCGCCGAGTTTCAGGACGGCGTCAGCAAAGTCGTCAGCGGCGAGACGAAGTTCGAAGTCATCGGCAAAGACCTCTTCGGCTACCCGTCGTGGATGGACGAAGCCACGGGCAGAGAACTGGTCAAAGCAAACGGAGACCTGGGCGTGCACAAGGGCAGCATGGAGAGCTACCACCACATGTGCCGCTTCTACTCGGGCAAATTCTACGACGTCCCGGCGCTGAAGGGATATAGGTACTATTGGCGCGTCGAGCCACACGTCCAGTTCTCGTGCGCCGTTACGTACGACCCGTTCCGCCTCATGCGCGAGAAGAAGAAGAAATACGGATACACGATTGCGCTGTGGGAGCTGGACAATACTGTGCCGGACCTCTTCCGAGTGGTCAGCGAGTTCAAAGCGGCCAGGCGCATTCGCGATACATCGTTGTGGAAAGCATTCATAAGGCCGAGCTGGATGCCGTGGGGACTGCGGTGGCTGAAGGCTGGCCAGTCGCTGCACGATGCCAAGGGCGATAGCTGGAACTTGTGCCATTTCTGGTCGAACTTTGAGATTGGCGATTTGGACTTCTTCCGCTCGCAGGAGCACCGCGACTTCTTCGAGTATCTGGATAGCCGTGGCGGGTTCTACGCTGAGCGCTGGGGCGACGCGTCGGTGCATGCTTTCGCTGCAGCCCTCCTCCTCAAGCCGGAGGAGCTCCATCATTTCGAGGATTTCGGTTACTACCACGATCCATGGGTTGTGGCGCCAGCGAATGCGTTGGGAAAGCAGCTGGAGAATAGTGAGGTACTGGGTCCGTTGGGCGAGCATGTCGTGGAAGGTGAAGAGGGTGGAACGGGTTGCAGATGCGAGAGGAAGCAAGTGAGGAATTTCCAGAATTATTGTATCAATAAGGTGCAGAAGTCGACGAGGCCGACGGCGTGGCCGAACAAGATGTGGGTGGAGAAGAAGAAGGAAGAACAGGTGGCGGTCTCTGGAGAGAAATCAGAAGGATAAAGGCCACGCGATTGAAGTGTTGGAAATGTTCATTATGCAAGATGCCCACTGGACGTGTTTATCACAACCGTCAAATCTATCCATAAATGCCATGCCGCGTTACAATTGCCATCTGCCATCATAGCCCGGGTACCCTCGGCAGTCAGCACAAACCCCGATCCAGCTCACAATTCCGTTCTCAAGGGATAATATGTGTCAAAAAAAACCGCCTACAACGCCTGCCCATTGTACCAGCCAAAGAACTTGCCGACGCGAGTCTACAACATCACAGTAACCTCCTGTCCCTGTCCCTCGAACGACTCACGCAGCCACTTGCCAAAATCCCGCAACATCACCAGCTGATCGCCTCCCTCAACGACCATCGTCCGGTGCTGAATGCCGCCAATATATACGTGCTTCAAAGACTTGCAGCCCAACATTGGGCGAAGCTTGAAATGGTCGAGGAAAGCGCCCAGCGACACCGGCACACGAGCTCCATTGGAACCAGAAACGTTGATGCGCAGCGCGTGGAAGGTGAGGCCGACGCGCTCCAGCTTGCCACATTGTAGCATCAGATCCACATCCGGATTGGTTGCCGCGAGAGTCGGTCCGTATGAGTTGTACCAGTGGATGTGCGGGAAATTGAGGTCTTTCACCGCGTTCAACCCCTCGTTTACCGGGAAGCCGACGAGGAACTTCCCCATCCACGGCGCAATCTTAACGCGCATATCGCGATCATACTTAAGCGTAATCTGCTTAGTGCTCTTCAACATGCGGACCGCGACCTCTCCGCGCATCTGTTCACTCGTAAACGCGAGGTCAGGCAACCACTTCGGGAAGACGACATCCGGGAGGTGAGCCTCGTTGGGCTTGTCGTAGACGATGAGCTCGTCAGGCCAGTTCCGCACGCAGCACGGGTTGAGAAAGTTGTCGTAGTGGAGCTCCTTGCCGATGGTGCCGGCGGCGACTTAGCCGTGGAGGTAGAAGTCGATGATCAGCTCGCGGAGTTCGGGCGGAAACTTTGTGAAGGCAATGGCTACGGCGGGGACGGCGAATTTGGAGTTGGGCAAGTGGTCGAGGGCTGAGTCGATGTTGTGGAGGCGGAGGAGCTCCATGTGCTTGGCTAAGGAGACGAGGAATTCGGCGCGCTTGACGACCTGGGAGATTTCGGTCGTGTTGTTGGACGACATGACGGAGACGGTTGTATGACGAGAATATATAATATTTGGCGAGTCGGCTAAGGGAGGTCGAACGATATATCGAGCACAGCGTAGAGGGGTGATGCTCAAGTCGCTGAGACGATCGTAGAAGCGGGCTGGAGGCGTCGATGTGTCTGTCGAGAAAAATGCAGCTGGGTGACGGAGACGTTGAGGCACTGTGTGTGTCGAGAGAAGTTGGATCTGGGGAGGGCGTGGTGTATATATAGCGGCTGGGGCGAGTGGGCGCTGAGCTAGGACCCGCCAAGGTGAATACACGTGAGGGTCACTAACCGAAGCAGCAGTGTGAGGATAGGGCCCCAGTGCGAGGCCAGACACGTACGGGCAGCATTATATTCACCGTGCGCGGGCACGGAGTTGAACGGGCGCAGTGTGCGCCCAATCTCGTGGTTGAGCATGTCAACACTTGCCTGGTTCGTCGAGGCCCGACGAGACCGGCTCTATATAAACGGCTCAGCAAATAACGAAAGGTTTTCACTTGTCTGGGGCAAAGTTTCCCTTGGGATTACCACCACAAAGATTGCAAATGTTCCAAACAATTAAGTAGCAAAGCCAGTTGAAGGTTTTCAATGATAAGAATCACGCCTGGATTTCCTTCCAGGGGTGTTCACGCAGTGAGGGAACTCAGTTACAGTTGAAGGTTTACTCCTTTCATCGGGGCACTGACAGACTTTGAAGAATTGCATGGGCTTTGTCACTGTTATTAAGGAAATGTTCGTAGACTGCGAGGACTCATCACAAGGTGTTTTCAACTATCCGACATCACTAAAAGACTTAAACGTTTCAAAACGTAAGCGTTGAGTTGGCACTTGTCATGTGCTCTCAACATTATTTGTAAGCTCCGATTTATCTACCGTTCGTTTTGCACTGTACTAGGAATGGCATTAAAACTATCTTTTTACTATATATTACATTTGCCTTATAAAGCTGGTTTATAATTAGTCCTCTATACTATAGGGTTATTGTAGGTTAATATAAAGTGGGTTAAGAGAAGAGAATAGCTACACAAGGGCGATAAAGTGACAGAAGGATCATTCCCGATATTCATTGGATAGCGTTCGTCAGTGTACCGGCGTTCAGCTCGGAGAGGAGATATTGCTCGATAACCATGGCACGCATCTCGACCGGCAGTCGAGAGAAGTCGAAGCACTGGGCTGGGATCCGATACTTCATGTTGCAGTGATGAGTCGCGGCGTCGACGAGGCTTCCCAGACCTTCAAGTTCGGTCATGTGATCGCCTAGCGAGATGACGAAGTTGGCGCAAGCGAGCTGAAGATCTTGCTCGCGGCGTTCCGAAGAGTTCGACATGGTCTCAAGTGCCGGCTTTAAGATGTCGAACGCTGGAATCGACTTGTGAATAGGATGAGCGGCTGGGAGTGGATTCGGGTCAGGTAGCCTGAGGCATGTAGATAGAGACAATCTCCAGTGGGTTCTGAAGAGATTGAGGGTTTTTGTTGTGAGGGAGCGCAGTGTTTATATAGGTATGGTGGCTGAGAGGGAGGCGCTTGGGAAGCTTGCCCAGCTGAGTGAATGCACGTGAGGTTTACTGCCCGTGGACAAGCGGTGTAGGGCCCAAGTTACTGGCCCATGGCCGAGACAGCCTTCTCTCGATCAACCTTCAGTAAAATAGAGAGGAGCAGGCCGCAACAGGTGCCCACTCTCCCTGTTGAGACAAATCAACCGGGCGATGGCCCACCAGTCCGTCAAAAAGTGCACCGCTAAAGTCGAACTCAAAGCAAGCTCTCACGCGGCTGACTAGTATAGTTTACCGCAGACACAATTGAAGCGACTTTGATTTTTGCGTTGCGAAAAGGACAAAAGGATATGACCATACTACTTGCACGCTCACTCCCTTGTATCAGGTGGGTTGGCAGGCTTATAGAAGTGGATGAGCAGGTGATAACCAGTTTCCATTTGCGTAGTGCACGATTTGCCGTAGGAAACACGATAACAAACATTGCAAACTATCCTGCACTAATAAAGTAGCAAAGCCAGCGAAAAGCTATCTTGTTCAATCGGATGGCTAATACACCTTAAAGAGCCTTTCTTTTATCATCTTTGATAACCTAAACAGATTACATAATATACAGTAACAAAAAAAAGCAATAATAATAACGTACTCGCCCCACACGCCAACCAGAGGTTAGCCCTACGCAGCCTAACGTAACTTCGTAGCCTAACGTAACTTTATATTACAGATTTTTCTATTTTATTAAATAATAACCTATAACTATACCTAGATATTATAGTAAAAGCTATAAAATTAAGTAGCGTACTTCTACTATAGAGCTTTAATAAACGTTTAAGGGCTAATATTTACTTATAACGTGACCCGTGGAAGTACTTGTATATATAAATAAATAAAAAATAGTTATAAAATTATAGCGCCTAGCTAGTAAAGGCTTATTTACTTATAGGCTTATTATAATCTATATTTTAATATTCTTTAGAAATTTTAAAAGGTTTTTTACTTACTTTTTTTATTTAAACTTAGCTAATAATATCTTTTACTAATCCTTTTAAATTTAGCTTTTAATTTTACTAATCTTTTTACTTATAGGTTTATTATAAAGCTTATAAGATACTTCTCCCTAGAGCGTATACTATAGGCGGTTACACTCTATAGGCTTCTATTAATACTAGCTATTTACTCTACATAGGCACTTGTAGTTTGTATTAGGAGTGCGCCCTCTAAGCGTAGCGTACATGCCTACGCGCTTTATTGTTTGGCCAAGCTGCGCGAGCCAGCGAGCATATCCCTCTAGAGATAAAGTTGCTACTACGCCTGGTCGCGATAGGTTATCAAGCTCTCTCTAAGCCTACTTATAGTTATATCGTAGTGCTAAGCGTAGGAAATCCTTTATTAGTAATATACCCTTTATCTCTAGGAGATCTAAAAGTACAGCGTTGGCGTGTGCGCGGTTCTATTTGGATAGCTATTTAGTTGTGTCTGTTGTTCTGCTGCTCTGTGGGCGTAGGGTAACCTCTCTGTATATATGTCATACCTGCTCCTTCTAGTTATTATTACTTAGATAAAGATTATTCTTAAGTTCTCTTATTAGCGCCTATAGCATTTACTAATTATTTAGCTATAGTATTATAAGTTCTAGCCTTTATAAATTAATTATAGTATAAATCTAGTTCTAAAGTACTTAAAACTTTATTATAAGCTAAGTATAAATAGTAAACTCTAGCCTATAGCGTTTAAGCTATTATATATAGGGCTTATTTTTAGTATTTAGGTCTAGTAGCTCTAGAGCCTAGTTATATATATTTATCTACTTAAAAGTTTTAAAGTTAATATAATTTTATATCTTTTAAGCGTTTGTATAGTACTTAAGCTACGTATACTAAAGTAGGAATAAGTTATAATTTATAAATTAATTACTTACTAAGAGCTTTATAAAGGTTATTATATAGTTAGGCTTTATTATAAGACGTAAGGTGGCAGGACGTAAGAGTGAGGATAATAAAAAGTAAGGAATAGTTTATTATAATAATTATTAATTAATATAAATATTATAAAGATGCTAGGCTTATAACTATTACGTATACTTAACTTTAATTAGGGAGCTCGTAAATAAAGTCTATTAAGGAGAGGAAGCTTTACTAAGACGCTAAGCTATTTAGGGGTTTAGAGAATTGCGTGCTTGGCTACTTAGCTGCTTAGATTAACCCTAGCTAGCGCAGAAAGCTCTAGCAAGGTGCCCTTTTGCAACACTAACCCTAGGCTAGGTCACGTAATAGAGTATATATATGCGTCTATAGCTCCTTACCTAAATCTCCAAGGATTTGTCTAATACATACGTTTTCCCTGATCCAAATTGCCTGCCACAAAGTGCCCCACAATATATGTCTTTGCGTAACGTTAAATAATTTACCTAACGGCTCTGCATTGAAGAGCGGACCTTGAATAACTTCGAGGGACCTCTTAGCTTGTAAACCCGGGTCTCTCTGTTGTTCATTTTGTACTGCATAGTAACACTATCCCAGAACCATTTTTCATTTTGTATCACAATTGCTCTATGAAGATTGCTTGCACCTAGTCCCGACCACTATGGGTTACGTATAGGCCCCAATAAAACGCACCGAGAAAAAAGGATAGATGTGAGCGATTATGAGATGACAAGGGAAGGATCATTGCAGATCCTTCATGAACCACGTGGTAGTAAATGCACCGCCTTTCTCATAGACTAGCAGGCACTCTCAAAGCGTCGCAGCGTGCGGAACCCAGCAGGAATTGACGTGTCCGGATCCTGATGCTTTACTAGGATATACAGTATAACTGCACCCATCTCAGCTTCTGTTGCTAGCAGGCAGAATGGGTCGTGTGGGCGGTTACAGTCACTTTCGCCGGCATCCATCTCCGTCACTGTGCTATCTTCGAGCCCTCCCAGGTCTGTGCAGTAGCGGACCGCGTCTTTCCCCACATCAACGTATGCCCAAACAGGTCAATCTAGGACGTGTGGGAGGCTGCTGGGTTGGATTATAGTCCCGAATCGGACGCACGGTAGAGTCATGGGCAGCGCTGCCAACGAATCGAACAGGATCCGAACAAGGTGCTTGTTCGTTCGTTCGGCCCAAATACAAATGTACGTACGTTCGAGACGACTCGAACAGGAGCGACTTCGAACAGTACAACAAACGTTCGTATATATACAACTTTCCTAATTAGGAAGGAGGGTGTTGTTGTGGTCGAGAACTGGCTGTCGTCCACCACCTGGATGTTTTGGCCGGCGTCCTTCCTGACGACGTGTTTTGACAACGCCGTGAGGTGACCTGATACGGCGTCTCTCGTGAGCCAGTTCTTCTGTAGTTATAGAGCTTCGGCAACAACTGGCGATAATGAATTACAATCGCACGTGATTGTTCTCCTAGCGGACGAGAAACACCGCTCGCAGTCGCATGAGGTGGCTGGCACAGAGAGATGATCCATCGCCATCCTGTATACGACTGGGAAGCGTTTCTGGCCGACGTCAACCCACCAGCGGTGTGGATCCTGCATCAATTTGTACATGTCCGGGGACGCGGAGCTCGTCAGTCTGTTGTCGTTGAGACTATCAAAGTACTCGTCGAGTTGCGACTTGCGTTTCTGCCGCTTATGTGCCTTCTTGCCTGTGAGAAGGTGATCGTCCACAAACATTGTGCGGAGTCTCCGCTCGTCGCTGGCATACGCCCCAGGGACCTTGCGCGTGCGTGGGACCTCTGGGAGCTCGTCGAGGTCGTCGGCGTCGGGTGCCTCTGCTGCCAGGTATTGTTTGTAAACGTCCCGAATCGATTTCTCCGCTCCCTTATACCACATCGGGTGTGCCTTCCACTGGGTCTTGAACCATGAGAGGCGTAGGCATGGGTGCATGGCCGTCGCCATGCAATAGAGACTCGGTGTCTGGTCGGCTGGCAACACCAGCTTTGTGAAATATGTGATCAGCTTCTCGTGGGCGAGCTTGACGCCAGAGACCCTATAATCAGACTGCTCGAAGCCCTCAATTTGATAGACACTGCGCTCGTCTTCGCCGCTGAGAAAGGCGTAGATTTCTTGTAGGTTGACCACTGTCTGCCACAGTGAGCCGAAACCGCTGCCGGAGGCGTTGCCTTCCAGCGACTTCGTATTCTTGTAGAAAGTCTCCAAGACCTCAGTCATGACGCGGACCTCGTCCCACTCGTCGTCCAACAGAGCGTCGAGTATAGGATTATATTTATCGCCCATGGTGGAGCTGTCGGCGCGCGCCTGCTTGAAAAAGCGACGGATGGGCACCTGGAGCTCGAGGCAACGCAGTAACATAAGGTATACGCTGTGCCACTAGATCCCACTATTTTTAATTAAATTAAATATAAAGAAATAGAAGAGGTTAATTTTATTAAGCTATTTTAGTATATTTTCTTAAAAGCGCGTAAACGTTTATAAATGTTATAAATAAAGTTAATAAATTTATATAGCTTGCTAGCTACACCGCGGGCCTAAAATATAGTATTGTAAGCAGGTGGGTGGTATGTATAAAGGTAGTGTATTGTGTGTGTTCTGTGTGTGTGTGTACATGGAGTGATCAGAGGCTCGTTTATAGTGATCGAGCTGACTCATGAGACTAGTGTCGTCATGTGACATAGCCCTAGGCTGCTTACAAGTATATTATTTATTAGGTAACGCTTTCACTAGCGCTGCTTTAAAGTTACTTGTACTTTTACTATATATAGAATCGTTAAATATAAAATTAATAATATAGCTAGCGTAGCGTATATAATAATGATTAATAATATAAAGGTCTTTTAAAGAGATATTATTAAGCCCGCGGATAAGGATTATACTATTATTAGCAGTATTATTTTCTATAAAATAATATAGTTTTTAAATAAAATTATACATCTAAATAATAATAAAAACTACTTAAGCTTATAAAGCACTTGTATAATTATAGAAAAGAGGCTAAAAGGTAATAAGTAGATTACGGTACTTATAGAAAGAATCTTAAAGTTTATTAAATTTATTTAACTCTAGCTAGGCTAGCGTTATTCTAGTTAAAAATACTAACTTACTAATAAAGTACGCGATAACTCTAAATATATTATATTAATTTAGTAATATTTATATATTATAACTTAAGGAAATCCTATTTTTAAATTTTACTAAAAGCTTTAAGATGCTTACCTTCCTCTCTACTAGGCGCGATTTAACGTATTTAGAAAGTGTAGTGTAGCTTACTAGCAGGGCGCATAGTAATAGCGTTTAGTTTTATATTAGTATACCCCTTATTAATTGATTTATATATATCTTAAAGCTTAGGTTTTTAACTATTACCTACTCTACGTACGCTAACTATAGCTTCTTTTTTTATTAAAAATAATAAGAAATAGCGCTTAATAAGCCAGTAGTAATACATTATTATAAAGTTTATAGCTATAGTGCCTTAGTAATTAGTAATAAACTAGTATTTAAATTAATGCTATAAACCTTCTTAAGATACCAGTAACTACTTAATAGGCTAGGACCTTACGCTACATATAATATAACTAATAAAAAAATAGAATTTTCTTTTTTTATTCTTTTTAACGTGCTTAAGCTCCGTGCTATATTACTAAAATAATACTAACTTTTACTTACTAATTAATTAACTTTTACCTTTCACCTTATACCTAACGCGTAATAAGTTAAGGAGACGTTATTAGGATCTACAATCCAACATAGGGACAGCGAACCATTTGTACTTAGTCACAGCGCGTGCACGTGGGAGACACCCTTGTCCTCGCTTGCCGAGCTGTCAGCGCTTAGAGAAGTCACATGACTGCACTACAGAGAGCGCTCTGGGGAGAGTGCTCGCCAGCGAGCAGTCTAGGACTAGTATATAGGAACGCCGAAGATAGACTCTCTATCTTCGTATCTAACCTCGTTTATTAATCTATTATTTAAATTATACTTAAATTGTTGGCAGGATATTCATGTACATGTACACGATTCGAATGGTTGGTAAAGTCTTGTTTTTCCTTTTCTCTGTAGACCCAGCTGCGTGCGGGGTTATATGTGTAAGGGGCTAGGTGCTCAAGGAGCCAAAGGTGTTAGAAGAATACTTATAAATTTAATAGAGAGTCTAAAGTTAAGCGTTAGGCGTTAAACTTATATATCTAGGGTTCGCATAATTAAGGGTTAAGGATTTAAGGTAATAATTAGGCGTAGCCTATTATATACCTCCTTTCCCTTTATTAAAGGTAAAGAAAAATCTCCGCGTCTTATCTTATTTATATAGCTCTATAGTTATTTTATTATCTACTTATAATCTTTTTACTATTATAAACCTTTTCCTAGTTCTATTCTCGCGTATCTAATTTTATATCCTTACTATAAGTAGTTACTGCAATAGTGTATTCGCGCTAGTATATTTACTTATTATTATATATATAAAATTACTTCTTACTTAGGTTTTAGACCTTACTTTTTTATACTTTCTTTTTTTTAGCTTAACTTCGTGCGCTATAACGTCTTACTTTTAACCTAGTCTTTTTTAACTTCGCGACCTAATTCCTCTTACTATTTTAATAAAATAGCTAGCCCTTTATATAATAACTATATAATAAAGACGCCTAAGCGTTAAAGGCGTGCTACTAACTCTAATAATAAGATAAAAGAAAGCCTGTCCCTATTATAATTACTTAGCTACTAACTAAAAAAGACTAAGCTTTTTTAAAATAAAGCTACTATTTTTAACGCTAAAGTAATTCTCCTTAGCTAACTTATTAAGAAGTTTAGTCCTTTTAAAGCTTACAAAGTAAGTTCTAGACTCTTTTTTATACTTTCTTTACTTCTTTCTACCTTCTAACTTGCTTCTTTACTTTTTTAACCTCCTTTTTAGTTTTTTATTAGCCTAGGTGTGCGCACTTATTAACTTAATAAGCTTAGCTCTTAAAGTTTAATTTTACTACGCGTGATAATTAAGCGCTAGTATATTAACTACGTTACCTATAAACGTGTTTATTAGTAAGTACTAGCAGGTAAGACGGTGTCCTGCAAGGAGTACTATACCTATAAGCTTATTAGCTATACTAGACAAGTATACTTTAGTCTAACTTATTTTAGATAACTTTAAGATATACTCTACTAACTTCTTTCCCTACTTAGATTTAGCCTGCCCTTAATAAAGTTAGCCACGAAGAGTTTACTAATATTATAGTTATTAATAAAAGTTATTTTATAAATAAGATTTTAAAAAGTAGCTAGGAATAGAAGGCCTTTTTTACTAACCTTAACGCGTTCTATTCTACTTATAAAGTTACTATTATTAATTACTATACCTCTTTTAAGAGTAAAACTATTATTACTTTAGGCCTTATTACTTTTTTCTTTAAGGCTATTTAGCTTTTAGAGCGTATCGCTATCGCGGTTAAAAAAAACTTTTAACTTTTTTTAAATTTATACTACTAAATTTAAAGTATTCTATTAAGAGTACAAGCACTTTTTTATAAGTTCCTTTTAGATAATAAAGCTATTTTTTAAGGCTAATATTATGTAGCTCTCTAGTAAGTTCGTGGTAGTAGATAAGGGTATTATAATAGATAGTCTCTAGATAATAAATAATATCCTCGCGAGAGCTAATATGCCTCCTTAAGCGTACTAAGGCTTACGCTAGTGGCTTTAGGCTATTATAATTAAGAAGCGTTTAAGTAAGGAGGATAATAGCTTCTTTAACCTTAGTAATATATTAGAGGGCGAAAAAGTAGACCTAAATATTATTTAAAAAAGTTTTACTATTTCTTTAGTAGCTAAAAATATTTTTCTTGCCTAGTTTCTCTTTCCTTCTTACTTTAGTTTATTTCTAAAGTTTACTTCTTTCGTAAGGGTTATTCTTTATTACTATAAGAATTATTTAGTCCCCTTATTATCCCTAGTAGTTTTAAAGGTTTTTTTAAGTTACTTTTTTAAAATTCCTTCTTAACTTCTTTCCCTAATACTTAACTTTATTTTTTAATAATATTGTTCCTACCCTTATCTTAGACACCTTTATCTAACTAGGTTTTTTAACTTAGTAAGGCAGGCATCGTAGAGCCTCCTTTAGGCCCTAATAGAAGCTAATTTAGGGGATATTACGATAGAATCCTATTAAAAGCTTTTTATTATAATTTTAATATAGCTTAATAAACTTCTCTTAATAGTTTAATAAAGTAGCTTAGTTAAGGTTCCTATAAGGTTTTTAAGTTCTTTAAGAGTAGTTTTCTTCCTATACTAGGTATTCTACTTTCTTACCTTTATAGAACTAGCGTTCTTTATATATATTAACTATACTATACTCTTTTTCCTAATTTTTTATCATAATTGCTTCGTGCTAGGCGTTATTAGTAGTTTAGCTAGGGAGAGGGTTTAACAAGGCTAACTTTAGCCTATTTATATAGAACCTTAGGTGTATATTTAGCAGGATATCTAGTTTTACTACGTAAAAGTTTATTAACTTTTTTATAGTAAACTTTCTTTGCTTCTAGTTAAGCTTCTTACTTAAATATTAGTTTTAGAGGTAGATTTTATACTTTAGCTACACTTTATCTCCTTTCTTTAAGATTAGAGTATTTTTACGTTAATAGTTCGCTAGGCGCTATTATTCTTATTAGGCTATTATTATTTTTACCTAGGTAAAGTTAAAAACCTCCTTAAATTTTATTATTATTATCTTTATAGCCTTCTTTACGTTAGTTTTAAGCTTTAAGGCTAATCTCCGTACCCTAAAGTTCTTAACTAGTTTAATATTCTAGCTATAGGATAGGAAAAATAAGCTAACTCTTATTAATATAGCTTCTTGCCCTTTAATGGCTATCTAAGCTATAAGAAGCTACTTTATCTAATTATCTTATGACTAGTTATAGTACGCCTAGAGGTAGGCTTTAAAGATAGAGTCTATTTATTCTATCTATCTATTCGTCTCTAGGTGCTTTACTATAGACAGTCTTTAGTTAATATCTACTTATTTATAGAGTGTAGTCTAAAATTCGCTCACAAATTGTCCCCCGCGGTCTAATATAATAGAGGAGGGGAAGAAGTAGTCTACTACTCAGTATTAAAAAAACTCTATTGTAACTATAGGTATATTAAAATTTAGGAAACTAATAAACTTTGGGTCCTTACTAAGTCTATTTATAATTATTATAATATTCGTGCAGCTATCGCTCTTAGGTAGAATAGTAATAAAGTCTATTAAAATATTCTTTTATCCTTATTTAGGTAGTAGTAAAGGCTTTAGCAGGCCCTATTTCGCTTCTCTTTATAGTTTAGTTCTTTTATAAATATTATAGTTCTTAATATACTACCTTACTTAGTTAGATATCTCTAAGACGAGGTAGTCTTTAGTAAAAATTTATAAGTATTTTTTTATCTTAAGTATTTTAAAGGTAGGGAACTATGCGCGACTACTATTAGCTTTATTTATAAAAGTTCTAATTTTAGTACTTATTATCTTAACTTATAGCGTAGGTACCCTTAGTTATCTATACTATATTCTAAGATACTAATAAATAACTTCTACCTAGATTCGAACTTCTTAAGCCTATTCTTAATATAGCCTTTTATTTTACTATACGCGCTATCTTTATCGCGTTCTACCTTTTATTATATAGTGTTAAAGTCTAGTTTGCGTTGCTTGACAGGGCTATTACCTCCTTAAAGAGTTAATATAGGTAGTTTAAGGCGTATTAGGTAAGCGAGCACTAGGTCCTTATCTATTTTAGTATAATTAGGTTCCTTTATAGTAGTAGGTGTTTAGGGAATAAAACTTTTTAAGTTATTTTTTTTAGTAGTTTTTTAAAGAAGTATAAAGTGCCTTAACTTTAATTTATTATTTTTACTATCTTTTAGTAGATCTTAGTCCCTCTAGGAGAAAGCGTTCGCCCTAAAGTTTACTAAACATAGTTTATATATAAATATTATATTAATATAGCTAATTATGTTTACCTACTAAACGTATTATTTATCTAACCTTTATTTAGTAACAAAATACGCAAGGTTCTTATAATTAGTATAAACTATAAGGTGCTTTACTACTTAATAAATATAGTCTTATTTATTTATATATTTAATAACTATAAGTATCTCATTATTATAGATAGCGTAGTTATATTCTTCCAGGGTATTCTTTACTAAGAAGTAAGCCACTAGGCGTAGAATCCTATTATTATTATACTAGGAGAAATATTCCCTAGTTAACTAGCTAGAGGCGTTTACTTTTAGTACTAATTCTTATTTAGGGTTAAAGTAGGCCAGCGCGGGGTCTATATAAAATGCTATTTTTAAAAAGTTAAATACGTACTACTACTCTTATCCCTAGACAAATTCTACTTCTTTACTAATAAGCTTTATAAGGGGGCTTACTATGCTAGAGAAGTCTTATATAAATCTTTAATAAAAGTTTATAAAGCCTATAAAGTTCTAGACTCCCTTTACTAAAGTTAGTAGCTTTTATTCCTAAATTACTTAGTCTTTATCTAGGTCTATGCTTACGCCCTTATTAACTTTTATAATAAATTTAAGGTACTTAGTCTTTTTAATATAGAACTTAGATTTTTTAATATTTAAGTATAGTCCTGCAGCCCCTAACTTTTAAATTATAGTACGTACTTTCTTTTTATAGTCTTTTCGGCTACTACTAGAGAAAATAAGAACGTTATCTATATACGCTAAGTAGTAGTTATTAAGGTGCTCCCTTAATACCTAATTAATATACTACTAAAATATACTTAGCGCGTTAGCTAGGCTAAAAGGAACTACTAGCTACTTATAAAGACTAAATTAGGTTCTAAACGCTGTCTTTTATTCCTTGCTTTTTACTATTTAAAGCTTATAAAAGGCTTAAATTATTAAATAGGCTTACTAAGCTAAGCATATCGCGATATAATAGGGCTAGATAGTTATACGATAGTACAGGTGAGAAAAGGGTCTAGTATTCAAGTCTTGTCTGTCTATTCTACGTATAAAGGAAAGGGTGTTTATAAGGATTAATGCTCGCGCATGGTGACTATGGTCTGTGCCTTTGCCTGTGCCGTATTACATAACTATTATCACCTGTCTTAAGATATTATATTAGGTAGCTGCCCGTACTGCGTACGGACATAAATTATATTAAGTTTACTAAACTATTTCGCCTTCGCAAGGAGCTAAAAAGTCTTACTAATTAATAGTAAAAAATACTAGTCCTTTTTTAAAATAGTATTTAAGGCTTAATAATTTACGTAATAGCGTAGTCCTCTACTAAATTTCTTAGTAAATAATACTAAGATAGCGGCGCTAGACTTATTTACTTAAATAAAGCCTTTATTTAAGTATTAAGTAAGCTTTTTTTAAAGTACGAGCAACTCTTCGCGAGACATATTAAATAAAGGGCTATAAAGGATTTTTAGGGTCTTATTATCTTTTTCTACGAGAGGGATAAAAAGATCTACTTTAGGTCTATAGTGTAAGGGGAGCTTATTAGCTTATTCCTTACAAAAGATACGCCACAAGTCCTTAAAAGTTTTAGATAGTAACTTTTATAAGTTTACTTTTAGCTTACGGGTTAACGCCTTCTATATATCTTTTATTAATAAAAAAAATACCTTAGCCCCGTTTCTTAGGCGTTAATTACGCTAATTTAGGGCTATAAAAGCTATAGCTAATACCTCTTAAAGCTTTATTAATAGTTTCTTACCTTTTTAGTCACGGATGAAAGTGCCTAAACTTTTAATTTAAATGAATTTCTTTACTAAGGCTAGTTTAACCCTATTCTTTTTTATTTAGGTTAGGCTAAGGATTAGATTGTACGACCCGTTATTAGGTAAGACGTATAGCTATATTAATTTTATATAGCTATTAATATTTATTTCTAATTAGACTACTTTGCATACGAAGAGTTGCATACCTCTAATACTAATAACGTCTTATAAATAAGGTAGGTTCTTGCGCTATAGGTAGGCTTTTATTATAAGTTTTTTTAATATAAATCTAAAGTGTTATGAGGCTCTCACACCTTGTTCCGATCTAAGTTAGGGCAGTAAGGTATTATAGTACTTTATAGATTATTTAGTAGTATAAGTTAATGCGACACTTAGCGCGAGGCTAGATAATTTAATCTTATAATAAAGTAAGATAACTATTAGTTTATATAAAAGAACGTACTCGCACAGAAAATATATAAGTTAACTATAAGGAAGGAAATAACATAGGAGAATTTACTACACTATATACTAGTCTATTTCTTTCTCTGTCTTTAGGTGATCCGGCCCCTTTAGTGGATCACCTTAATTTAGAGCTACTATTAGATTAAGGTTACGTAACTTTAGCTAATATAAGCAACTCCGCAAGTTTTTATAAGCTAGTTATAGTATAACTTCCTTTACCTCCTCTTATTTATTCTTATTTATAGTTATATTACTATCTAGGTTCCTTAAGCTCGTAATATTATCCCTCCTCTTTAAGTAATTATTTTAATACTTATTATTTTATAATTATACGGCGGCGCTAGCGTGCGCGCGTATAAGTAGCTATTAAGGCCTTTATTATTGTGAGGACGAGCGCGGGCTCCTGCATCGAAAGAGTAGATGAGGTAAGTTGGCTCTATTTCAGCTACACTAAGATGAGGAGACTGTAGGTACACAGGGCTCGCGCGCTTTTGTGCGCGGCCGTCGGCGCGGAACAACTGTCCATCTGCAGCAGCTGCGCTGGTGGAGCGAGCAGCTGCACCAGAGCGTACGGCAGTTGCGCCTCGTACGCGAGGTCATGTGACCTGCTGGCATGTCAGGCCGTCACATCACCCCCCTCCAAGGTGGGCTCAGTCCCCTGAGCCCGTCGTGTTTACCTCCTTCGTGCCTTGCCTTGTGCTAGCTTTCCCGCAGCTTTATCATCCTCGTCTGTTGTCTCTAGATGCTCTCCGGCCTCGTACGCCTGCAGCCAGATATCCAGTCGCAGCGGCGGGCCAGGTTTCTCTGGGTAAGATTGGTGATAGTCTCTGATCTTGTGAGGCGCTCCGACGAAGCCTCGGGCGTTGTACCATGTAGGGTCAGGGTCGTAGGCAGCCTAGGAAACCTTATATTGCAGGCGTCCGCGATAGATGCGGCTGTCGAGAATCTCCTCTACCAGCCACTCAGGGTTACTATCAACCTCAACTGGTTCTTCCTCAGGTTCGATCTGTCCTGGCAGAGAATCTGTGGCTGCCTTGCGTAGGCAGTCTACGTGAAAGACGTCGTGCATGTGCATATATGGCGGAAGCTTAACTTAGTAGGAGTGTCCTTTTATAGCGATGATTGGATAGGGCCCGTACATCTGCTGATCGAGCTTCCGGCTAGGGCGACTGGTGGTGAAGCCTCTAGGCGTGATATAGACTTAATTACTTACGGCGAAGTCGGGCTCACGTCGCCTTTTGTTCGCTTAACGTGCTTGCTGCTCCTGGGCCTAAGTGATCCCTCTCTAAGCTATCTCCGTAGCCAGCTTTACTGCGTCGTGTCGAACTCTTGCGTAGTTCTGCGCTTCCTCCCGAGACGTTTGCTCACGAGCCGTGGGTAAGGTCCTTGTCCGCTCCTCCCAGTCCCAATAATGAGTAGGCTGATGTCCAAACTCGATCTCGTACGGCGAGAGGCCTGTAGTCTCATAAGGCAGTATTGCTTATGCCCAGTCCATGCAGGGCAGCAGGTCAGACCAGTTATCCTAGTAATAGTTAACAAAAGGGCGGAGGCGTTGGTTAAGGTACTGGTTTACGATCTCCGTGTTGCCGTCGGTCTAAGGATAATAGGCTGTTAAGAGCTTCTACTTAATGCCTATAAGTCGGCATAGCTCGCTCATGAATGCAGAGATAAACTGAGGACCTCGATCAGAGACGATAGACTTTGGTGGGCCGTACACGCGCCAGATATAGCGATAGTACATGTCTGCAGCCTGTTCTGCCGTAGTTATCTTGTGGCAGGGCAATGAGAAGCAGCGCTTGCTTAGGTAGTTAACCACAACAAAGGCGTTATCGTACCCTTTCTTGTCGGGTGGGAATAACTTAAAGTCTATTAAGACGTCCTGCCATGCTCGCTCTAGTATTGGCAGTGGTTTGAGTAGCCCTGGGGTGCAATCGCAAGGTATATGGCTCCATCGGCAAGCCTTGCAGGCGGCGATGTAGGTGTCCACATCCTTTACCATGTTTGGCCAGTAGTACTAGTCTCTGAGTAGTTTGGCGGTCTTGCGTTTTCCTGGGTGAGCGGTGATCTGCGTAGCATGGATAGCTCAAATTAGGTGGGTGCGTAGGAAGTAGACTGCTGGGACAACCAGTTAGCCCTGGTATAGGAGTAGACCTTAATTATTTAGCTTCCATGGCGCTTAGGGGTCTGTCTAAGCTCTCTCTCGTAGCTTCTGTAGGCTGTGATGGTTTCGGTTTACCTCGATTACTTAATCGACGAGGGCATGCGGATCCTCTAGGGAGGGAGAGGCTATAAAGGTATTAGAGGCCGCGATCTCGAGTTTCTGCTACAGTCCCCGAGCGGCGAGGTCGGCGAGATAATTTGTCGTTATTTAGATAGTGTTAATATCTAACTACTCGGCTTGCAGGAAGGCTCTCGTCCAAGCTACTTTGTCTTTATCCTTTTAGGTCTGCAGTTCCTCTTGCTTGCGTGATAGCGCGTTGGCCACTACGTTAGCAGTACCTGGTTAATAGGTAAGCTTAAGGTTAAAGTCTGCCACTATTATAGCCCAGCGCATCTATCGTGGAGTAAGCTCTTACTTAGTTAAGAAGTACTTAAGCGCTTAATGGTTAGTAATAGCGGTAAACGGCTTAGTAGTCTATAGGCCGATAAGTTGAGATCTCCACTCCTTAAGACTATAGATTATAGCAAGCATTTCTTTATCGTGAATATCGTAGTTCATCTGCGGGTCGCTTATAGTCTTAGAGTAGAAAGCGATAGGTCGCCAAAGACCGTCGTCCTGTAGTTAAGAGAGTACGCCAGCTACGACCCCGTCGCTGGCATCGGTCTCCATGTGCGTCATGCGATACGGCGAGTAGTAGGCAAGGACATTATCTAATAGCACAAGGTCTTTGGCTTACTAAAAGGCTACGAGCTCGCGCTCGCTAAAAGCATGCCAGGCGCCTTTCTTAAGTAGCTTTGTAAGTGGCTGGATAATGCGCCTATAGTCCTTAAGGAAGGTCCTGTAGAAGTTGCAAAAGCCTAGAAACGACTGTACGCCTTTGACTAAGGTGGGCACTGGCTAGTCCTGTACGGCGGCGACCTTCTCTGGATCCTTCTAAATGCCTTAAGTGCCAATAATTAGGCTAAGGAACTTTGTTTTTGTTACTGCGAACTCGCTCTTCTTAATATCTACTTATAGGCCGGCGTCGCGCAGTTGCTTAAGCACCTAAGCAACGTGCTCTTCGTGCTACAGCGGGTCCTCTAAGTAAATAAGGATATCGTCCAGATAGGCTGTGCAGAAGTCGTCGAGTAGTCCCTATAGTACTTTATTAATATATCGTTGGAAGGTTGCAGGGCCGTTACAAAGGCCAAATAGGAGTACGCGATACTTGTAGTTGCCATAACGTATATAAAAGGTGGTTAGTTCTTCGGCGTTCTTATTAAGTTAGATGCGATAGAAGGCTTGTTATATATCTAGCTTTATAAACACCCTGGCGAGCGCGAGCCGCGTAAGAGTCTCTTAGATAAGTGGGATAGGATAAATATTGTCGCGGTGGGCCGAACGGCTGGTGCGCAGTAGAAAAGATTGTGGAATTCTTCTGCTGGAGGGTGTACTATCTAGAAGCTACCGAGTATGTATGTGTACGAGCGTAAACATCGCTAGTCCCAGATAGGTGTAGCCCTCTCAGAAAGGTGAGTGGCAACTAAGCAAGGGTAGGAGTAACCATCTCATCGAGTAAGAGCCATTAAACCGTCACACACCCCCTCATCCTGTAGTCAATCCATGACGTAAGGATGAATCTCTCAAGTGTCCTTCTCCACCTTAAGAACCTTTAAACAAATATCTACCAAGTGTAGTTGCTGTACGAATTCGATATGCTTCTATCGAGGAAGGATCTTCGTCATGCCGTCGGCTGGCATCTGGTTTGTGGACTTCCATTAGACGTGGAGGCGATTCTCCTCGACCTCCTGGCGGATCCAGTTCTGATGGATATCGACGTGTTTAAGCTTGGTGCTAAGCTTTTCCATTTCTTTTGTGACTATACCCACCGTCTGTTGGTTGTCACACCAGATAATAGGCGTTTGGTTGAGCCTCAAAGAGAGTCCTTTGAATAGGCGGCACCACTCCTCCATCTCTGATCCAGCAAGTGATAGAGCGAGCAGCTCTGCTTCAGTCGTCGATTTTGTGACAGTGCGTTGCAGTATTGACTTCCAGTCGACAGTCATGCCAAATAGCTGAAAGACGTATCCTTGAGAGCTTCAGCGCGTCTCAATATCGTCAGCAAAGGCAGCATCAGATGCCCCAAAGAAGATCGGATCGCGGTAGTCCTGCAGTATTGTAAGGTACTCCTAAATCACCGTTTCATCAACAGCTTGCGCTTGCAGAGCTCGATATTTCGTCTTAAGAATGTGACGCCACACCCTTTAAATAGATTCAACGTGTGCTTAACCAGGATTAGTCAAATGTGAAGCGTGGATGACGTGAGCGCGAGCCAGATCAGGTCGGGTATACTGAGTCAGGTAGGCAAGATAGCCTACAAGCTCTTAATAGATCTTCGTCCGAGCTTCGTTTGGTTCCTCAAGAGATTGTTCCAGGTAGTTTACCAGCATAGGCACCTCTGAAGGGTGGCCAGTAGAAATAATGTTGTACTTAGCAGCAAACTTATTAATATAGGCGTCCTGTACTAAGTGAATCGTGCGTACGTTAGTGTCTCGAACAACGCGTATGCCCAAGAACCACTTAAGTTCTCTAAGGCATTTTAGGCTATAATACTTATCAAGCTTCTTCTTAAACTCTCGGTGTAGATGTCTGTTTAATAGGTGGAAAGCCATAACGATATCGTTAACGTAGACAAACATAATCAACCAGCTATTAACGTAGACGCATGGAAATCCTGGGATAGGCGTCAAGCCTAGAGACTTCAGTATCCCTCTCAGGTCCTTATACCATAGGAGCGGTGACTCCTTCAGTCCGTACAGGGCTCTCAGCACCTGTAGCAGCTCTCCATCCTTTTTAAAACCATCTGGTGTTTGAGCGTAGAGCTTTCGTTTGAGTATAGCGTTCAGAAACGCGTTTGGTACGTCGTACTAAAGCTGTCGCGGTGAGCAGAGCGCTGAGCGGACAGTACGCAGTGGAAAAGATTGCAGGATTGAACTGAGGTTATACTATCTAGGAACTACAGAAGATATAGGTGCGCAGGCACAAACAACGCTAGTCCTGGATAGGTGGAAGGTAAGTCGCAACCATGCCAAGGTAAGAGCAACTATCTTGTAAGGTAAGGGCTATAAACCATAACACACCCCCCAGCTGGCGTAGACTTAAAGGTTAGTAAGTTAACGATAGCTAATTAGTATTAGTGTATATAAAAGGCGTTAAGATTATCCCTATTAACCTAACGTAGTCCTTTTAGGCGCTTAGTAATATTAACAAGGCTAAGTTAGCGGACAAACTCTATAAACTTCTGCTTAGGTAGAATCTTCGTGAGTCTATCGGCAGGCATATGGTTAGTAGGGACCTATTAGACGTTAATACGAGAGGCTTTAACTTCCTATTAAATCTAAAGCTAGTGGATGTTAACATGTTTGACTTTTATGTAGAGCTTGTCTTGTTGCTTAGTGACAATACCAATAGTCTGCTAATTATCACACTAGATAGTAGGTGTACAATTAAGCGTAAGATTAATACTGGTAAAGAAACGCATCTACTCCTCTATTTATAAGGTAGCGAGTAAGAGCGAGAGTAGTTTAGACTTTATAGTTAATTTTATAACTATGCGCTATACTATCGACTTCTAGTTAATTATTAGCCTACTAAACTTAAATACGTAACCTTAAGAGCTTTAATAAGTCTTAGGTTTATTAGCGTATAAGGCGTTAGATAATCTAAAGAAGAGAGGATCGCGGTATATTAAATTATTAGAGAGATACTTAGCCACGTCTTGCGTGCTAGCAAAGGCTTCAAGAGCAAGAGCCTTTGTGCTAAGCAGGTAGCGCTAGGTCTAGCGTATCTTCGAGACATAAGACTATCCTAGGTTAGTAAGATAGCAAGCAAACACAACGTGCGTTTAAGCGACGTTAGGTCTGCCCTAGACAGCAATATATGCAAGTAAGCTAACTAGTTATTAATAAAGCTTTGTTCGAGTAATATTAGGCTCCTTAGTAGACTATAGTAGCTAGTTCTTTATAAGTAGGATATCTAGAGTCTTGCCTATAGCCTTAATGCTAAATTGAGCGCACACCTTATTAATAAAGGCGTCTTAGACTAGCCAGGTCTTGTGCAACGCTTGATCGCGGACGATACAGATTCTAAGAAACTAGGTAAGGTCTCCTATAGATTTAATGTTGTATAGGTCCACCAGATTCTTCTTAAAGGGCCTGTAGAGATAGACGTTTGATCGATAAAACGCTATAACAATGTCGTTAACGTAGACAAATAGGATAAGCCAGCGGCTCGTGTACAAGCAAGGAAAGCCTTCAACTAGCTTTAGACCTAGTTTAACAAGCTGTCGGCGTAGCTTGTTATACCATAGTAGTAATGACTCCTTTAGGCCGTACAGGGCGCGGAGCACCAGCATAATCTCGCCTTTAGTATGGCGGAATGGCTCAAGTGTTTCAGCGTATAGCTTCCAATTAATCTTAGCATTTAGGAAGGCAGTAGGAACATCGTACTACTTTAGCTCTAAATTAAAGTAATTAGTAATTATAATAAGAGCGTAAAAGTTACGGATCGCAAGTATAGCAGCGTACGTGTTATTAAGCGGAGCTTAAAGATCTCCTTAAATAATAAGTTAAGCCTTAAACTATAAAAGGTATCCATCTCCGTCGATCTTATACGTAAATACCTATATTAATAGTAGCACCTTAGCGTCTATAGTAGCCTTTATTTTTATAGTCTTCTTAAAGACTTCTTTAGCGCGTAGAGCCTGCTATTCAACCTCTATAGCGCGTTAGAATTAATTACCAAATATGTATATATTAAGCTACTTTACTACCTTAGGTAAAGGTGGCAGCTAAGACTAATATATTCTTAGTATCTTATTTATAGTAGGTATAGTGCGAATCTCGGTCGAGAATGCACGGAGATAGTTAATAAGAGGTATAGCTCCTAGCGCTATAGTGTATGTATAAATTATAAAGTTATTAAGATCTTTCTGCTTTCGATTACGTTTGCTAGTGAGGATAAGACTTATATTATTTAGATCTAGATTAATATCTTATGGAGCTCTCTCGCCGCGTTAGCGATAGCCCTTAGGTACTTTATTACTCTTAGGAGTCTGATTACTTGTGGTAGTAGATATTATAGGTCTAGGGGTAGGCAGCTATTGCTATATTAATTTAAATACGTTGTTAGTCTGTTCACCCCCCACCTAGGAGCCTACAGCTCTTAAAGCTAAGGTCGTAGGTGTTTCTGCTAGGCGGCGACGTTAACGAGTAGTTAATAAATCTTTAATATTAACATTATGTTAATATTCCTCTAAGTATTCGAGTAGTTCGATTATTTCCTCAAGCACTAATTCTGACGGATACCTATCTATCCTATTAAAGAAGAGTATAGGCTCAAATACAACATCGCGTGTAACGATAATAGTATCTTTATAGGCAGCTATATGCGGAAGATGTTAGTGCCTTAGTAGCTAATAAGGTGGCTAATAAGAGTGCGCGATTTAAGCTTGTTAGTAGCTCTTAAATCGCGATTATAGACGTAGGCGCGATAGCTAATAGGCCTTATATAAGCGACGAGTAGCTTTTGTCTCTATACGACCTCGTACAGCGTCTTTTAGCCTAGTGCTTCTATAGGCGTGCGGTTAAGGATGTACGCGGCAGTGCGATACATCTTATATAACAGGTTCTTTAGCAGTTTGGCGTGTATGCGCATAGCGCGAGCTCGCTATATAAGTACTCCGCTAGCATGTTCGATAAGTCTATTTAGTTCTTTTATTCTAGCAGGTGCTGGCTTATACAGCATACCTAGCTCTTTTATTATGTTAATAAGGTTATTTCTAAATCCTCTCTTATTATCGCACTAAATAGCGACTACGTTAGTATTATATACACGCTGGATCCTGCGGATTAAGGACATAAACTAACGTATAAGGGTTATCTTGTCTTTTCGCTTAACTATGGCGATTTTATGCTACTTTAAGTACTTATTTATAGAGTGCAGGGCGTACTTGCTGCCGTTAATACACTCCTCTCCTATAGGGATAATGTAGATAAGGTCTATTATAATTTAATAGAACGGTTTTTATGTGCGGCTCTTAGCTAGGCGCCTTAAGATAATATAAGTTATTTAAGTCTTAATATATATCTTATATCGATAGTCCATGTGTTCTCTAGTTAATTAAACACCTTTAACGTTTAATTTAAGATAGTTAACTACTTTTTAGCCTAGATAGGCCTAGATATAATAAGCAGCACGCTAATTAATAACGTTAGTAGGCTTTAGCGCGTACAACGGGCGGTATAATGCCCTAAACGTACTTAATAGTAAGCGTAGAAGCGATAGCGGCGGTTAATATAACAGTTTAGTATCTATTAGCTAGTGGCCTCTATTATACTCGAGTTAGGTAATAACGTTTAATAGTTAGCGCATGTACAGGACATCATAGCCAAAGTTAAAATAGATAGACTCTGTACGGTAGCGAGCAAGTCCTAACAAGCTTATAAAAAAGCCTTTAATATATACAACATGCGTTAACTCTAGCGTTTATATCCTATATAGTGTTCGAGCGACGAGTTCTATCGTGCCCTAAGCCATAATTAAAATTTAGCTATTACTAGCGTGAACATAGCGACGTTACGGATTGTCGTTTATCCTCTTCTAGCCATGCCATAACTCTATATTAATAACGTGGGTGTTTAACCCTGGATCGACGATCTATTAGTTAAGGAGCTTAGCCTTATTAGCGTCGTCTCTAACTATTACTATAAGCTCGCTGTTAGGCTTAGCGTTGTTATCTAATATAATTATTTTTAAATTATTATTCGATTATTCTTCGAGAGATTCAAGAGATTTAGGCTTAAAAGAATTAGCTTAATTAATACTAATGTGTAATAGGCTAGTAATTACTATAAACGTGTTGCTATTTTTAGCAGGAGGATTACTATTATTAACTTATAGTAATTTAGTATTCTAAGGTTATTAGGCTGCCTACTTCTTAAGAGTAGTTTTAATACGTATATTAATTTTAGAATCCTTTTGTGCTTTCTTAATCTTATGTATAGCCTTAGCTATAGGCTAATAGTCCTTTAGACGTTGTAGGTAGCGTAGGTTAAGAATAAAGTAGTTAGTGTACTAATGCTTCTTTCTATAGATATAGTTTTTAAGTAGCTTGTCTTAGTCACGGCTGCTACCGCGATTACCTTTTATAGGCTATAGATTAACTTACTTTATAACTCTAAGCTTGGCAGCGGCTATCGCTAGGCCTGTTATGTGTGGCTTAGTGCGTCGTAGATATGTAGTTATCTTGGCGACGTACGTCTCTAGAAATACTATCTTGATAGTAGTGCCTCGCGCTTTATGCTTAAAGATCTTGCGTAGGTAGGAAGTGGCGTATTTCTAATTAATTACCTTACAGGTAATAAAGAAGTCCTCTTATAGTTAATTACTATTAGTCTTAGGCAAGCTAACAGCCTTGCCTTAAGCTATAATATATATTTAGTCTAATAACTATTACTTAATCTTCTTTATAGCTCGTGGCGTAGTCTTAAAAGCGTTATACTTATTAGTAAGCTCGCGGCGACGTGTCGCGTCTATAGGGCAAAAGAACTTCTTAAGTGTAACTAGTTAGTTATATAGGGTATTATAATCCTTAATTAGGTGTATATAACGTGCAGTAATTATCTTACTAATATTTATATTTAAGTTAGCTAGTACCTTTACTTAAGTGCGATACTTGGTACGGTAGCGTTCTTATTAATTATATTCTTATTAATAGGAATCTTAATTATTAGCGGATAAGTAAGAGAGTCTAGTAGCTTTAAGCTTATAATTAGTAAGTTAAGGCTTAAGAGGCTTTTATAGCTTAGGGAGAGTCTCCTTTACTATATTAGGGTTAATATATTACTAGAGGCTGTGTTAATTAGCGACGTCTTAGCGAATAAATAACTAGGTAAACTAGTTATCTAGTGTATTTAGGACGATAGTGACTTGCGTCATAGCGGGGTCGAACTTAGTAGCCATTGCAGAGGCTATAGTCGACAGTATTTGATAGATCCAGGCAGAGATCCTAGTATGTGCGCCGTAGGGATGCGCAAGTGAATAGGTGCGTTATAGAGAACGCGGTACAGCGACGTGCGACTCGTAAGTAGAGTAACGTTATAATAGCAGGTAAGAATAATCCTAGGTGCAAGCTAGGCTTATAACTATCGCAGTAAGTAGAGCTAGACAGTACGCAGGGAAATTAAAGGATTAAACTAAGGTTGTACTATCTAGGAACTACAGAAGATATAGGTGCGCAGGCACAAACAACACTAGTCCTGGATAGGTGGAAGGTAAGTCGCAACCATGCCAAGGTAAGAGCAACTATCTTGTAAGGTAAGGGCCATAAACCGTGACAATATACAAGTATACAACATAGGTGTCGACAGTGACGACAACCTATTAGCCGCTTCAAAAACGCAGCGTCTCGACCACGGGTCTTTTCTCTCCTTCACCCGAACCCTACAAAACCCTTCCTCATGTCGAGCAACGGGAATAATACAGGTGATGTTCTGGATACTTCTCCCCTAACTCTTTCTTAATATCAGTGAGGCAATTATCTTTCTGATAACGAGCGACGTCCGGCCAGCCATGTTCACGATAAATGGCTTGTATCGTGTCGGTGAAGCCTTCGGGGATAGGTCCAGGGTAGCCCGTGTCCTTGGTCCAGATGTCGATAACGTCGTTCGCGTCTTTGGCCATGAAATTTAGCTGGCGGAACTGGTTTTTAAGCATTTCGAAGAAGTGGCGGATCGGCCAGCATGGACCCCAACGTATCTCTTCGTCTTCGCTTCCATTGTCTTCGTCGTCTCCATCGTCTTCTTCATCTTCTGCTACTTCTTCGCTGTTGTTTTCCTCGTCCTCGTCCTCGTCCTCGTCCTCACCCTCACCCTCACCCTCACCCTCGCCCTCGCCCTCGCCCTCGTTTGTCTCGGTGTCATCCTTTTTAGTCCCAACCGCCTCCCCATCAAGCGGGTAAACCAAGTACGAGGGCTGAGGCGAAGCCGTCTCCCTAACCTTCGCGGGGCAATCCATCCAATACACAACTCCAGAGCTCGTATCCAGCAAAATAACATCCGGTTCTTCATTCCCCATTAGCAGACCACCATGCACGAGGCCAATACAGTGTGCTGGGATCTTTCCGTCAAACTGATCCTCGGTTCCTTCAGACGCAAGCAGTTCGTTTTCTGGATGCGCTTCCCCATTGTGAAGTTTCTCTATGACGTGCTTCCAATCGATGAACGTGCCACCAGGCAGCCCCTCGGGGTGATTAGAGTATGGCTTGCTGACGATATAAGGCAAGTGACGAAGTAGATCGATTACTGCATCCGTTTTACCGAGACCTTGCGTCGCTTCTGGGGTTATATTTGGCCAGCCATCTTGGGGAGGTTCGATGATGAAGGCCGAGTCCATGAACATGGTAGTAAGGAAGGTATAGTAATCCCGTATCGCAGCGATGCACTCATCGCGGGAGTAAACTGGTTCCATGATGGAAAATGAACACAGGTGAATTGATCGAGGGCAGCTAGGCTTGTCATTATATATGCTCGGGCCTTCGAATAGCGTAGGGGCTTGTGCACTGGGTAGTGCATGTAATCCTGGTCCGGTATGACATGTACAGTCCTGCATAGTGGAGCAGGGAACAGCACGCGGCGAAATACTCGCACATCATCCGACAGAGTGTCGACTTTAGCACGACAAGGGGAAATACTTCGGCCTAAAGACTTGTCTAGAGAATGTGACGAAGTTACTAGCAGCGTCATTTTTCCATTGATGACGAATATCTGCATATGCTTCCGATAGAAACAACGAACTTTATTGATGAAGCGAGCCTTGCAATGCGCCATGTTGACGTTCCACGGGCCGATCACTCGGTAGCTACACAATAAGCATATCCCGGCCAGAGCCCACTACAACTCGTTCCGACCGCGGGATTCAATGTATAAAATCTCGCGAGAGTTAGACCCGCCGCCGTCGCCATATCAGCACAGTATACACCATCCTTTTGGAGCACCCATTTAATGCAATCATAAGGAACACCTTCTTGTGTGGGGCCAGGGGCTGCAGGCCACACGCCGGGGCAATCGTACTCACCCTTGGATGAGTTCCATCTGCAGGGCTTAGGTGTGGTAGGCGAAGCAGGTGCCGTTGTCGTAGTCAGTGCTCTTGTACTTGTAAACGTCGTTGTAGGTGTAGCAGTAGGCGCGGCAGTAGGCGTTCCGGGGACACCGACGCAAACGAAAACGTCGACTTGAAGGAATTTGCAGGCTGGGAGCCAGATGTCAGTATGTTTAATAGGATTCAGCTCAGATAGACTTCTTACTCGTGCCAACCGCAGGGTTCCATTGATAACTAGCTCAAAGTCAGCGACTGCTTAACAAGCATCAATGAGGTGTCTTGACTTACAATTGTGCTAGAGTAAATGTCTTGTATATATCTACAATCCCTTGGCATGTGTCGTCTGGCTCAACCAGGTACCATTTTTGACCTTGTAAGCACTTTGTCAGCTTGGGATTACTGGACCTGAGCGTTGCTGAAGCTCACAATTTGAAGCCACTCCTGACTGAATCGGAGAAGGAATGACCGGTCCGCCGGGAGCGGTAGAGGAACTTGTTACTGTAACCAAAGTTGTGCTGGATGGCACCAAGGACGTTGGTGCTGGGGTAGATGTTTCGGCCGGCGGTATAGGTAAGGTACCATCCCATTCGACGCAGTATTCTTGATCGGGAACAAGGTTGGAGCAGTCAACGCCTGGGTTCATCGCCTTGAAGGTAGCTTCGTCGAGACGCCAATCACTGGACATGGTTGCGCACGTATCGCCACTAGTGGCAGGCCATGTGAAGGAACAGTCCCGCTTGTAGATTCTTCGACCATCAGTGGATGATGAGCCCAACGCGAGAATCGTCAACGCAATAGATGAGTATGGATTGCTTAACATTGTGAACAAAGATACCAGTGCTGTTGTGACGATATGGACGTACGACTGCGTATAAAACGTGCCTTCATCCGACTGTAGCGAGCTCCAATTTGTCTTGTAGTAAGTCTGGTATCGTGTGATGACTGCTCGATAGTCGTTGCCACGCCCCTGCATTAGCTCTCTGAACTAGATGATCGTTGCGAGGCAGACAACAATCCTTCCAAAGGCCAAAGCTTTAGATTGTACCTTGGCAATATTGTCTCCATGTATAAACGACTTACGCGGAGACGAAGTGGAACCCCAATTCAGTGGCGCCGGAGGGCTACACTTTCAGCTGCGCTAAAATAGGCAGTGCCATGGATGTATTAGCCGTAGTAGAGGCTAGACCTCTCCCATTGTCCTTTATCAGTATTATGTAGTGACTAAAAAGTATAACGCACCATCTCAACGGGCTGCCTAGTGTATGGATAACCGTTGTTCTAATGACCTTAGAACGCTCGGTCGCAGCCAACTCAATGCCAGGTTTCTGGATTCATTCCCGTGAGGATGGGCCAAGCTGTCTTTGTGGGATATCTTGGTGCACCACTTTCCAGCGTGCGTTCTGCGAACATTGTATATTTCTGTAATAACATGACATTCGGAGCCTTGCAACCGCTGCTCCTCGAGTTGCCCAGTCTCCAGGACGAAATTGCAGCAGCATCGGCTACGGCTTCATTCCCGCTTGCGGTCAAGGCTTCTGCAGAATTTCGAGTGAGACGGAATGCAAAATCGTCGTGACAGAAGCCACAAGGGTTCACTACTGTGGTTGCTACTCTGAGTTTTCCTGGTGGGTCCCTCGGGCTGATGGGATCCCTGATAGCTTATGGTCGAATTTAAGGCAGCAACCACAGTAATGTGTTCTTGTAGCTAGACCAAGATTCTTGAAGGACCGAAAGGCTGAATTCATGTGGCACAGCTCTCGGTTGCGGCATCTTAGAAAAACTGCCAAGTCCGAGGCCTTGGCGTTTGAAAGTTGGTGCAATTTCGCGACGTCGACGAGAACCCACTAATACAGAAATCGTACCCACCGAGGCAATGCAGTGGCGTGGGCATTATGGTCTAATATCAAATGTTTGGGGGCCAAGGGCCGGTGCTAGATGACTTACAGTCGTTTGCGAAATAGTGTTTCCACCTTTGTCAGCATCGGCTCGCTTGAATCCTTGGTCCGCACCCACACCAAATATTACTAGTAAACCTTGACTATATACTCATAACCCCATATATATTAATTATGCGCGCTATCCTAGATGAAGCTATTCGCAGAATTAAGTCTTAACTCGCCCTAGGTTATAATATATCCCAAATCTCTCGTGATCTCCATATTTCCCGGCCAACAATCAGGAAAGTTTAATTAAACCATAACATCTTTAGAATAGCTAAAGCCCTAAGGACTGTAAGGCTTAGGAGGCCTCTAGCCCTTATTACTACTTATAAACAAGTTAGTAAGGATAGGTTTAGTATTAAGGTTTTAAGCTAACGTTGCCACAGGCTCTCTTTAATTTCCTTAATAATAAGCCTATAGCTTACCTCGACGAAATGCAAGACTTCCTCTACGATAAGTTTAATATATAAATATCTATATAGATAGTGTATCGCGCTCTTAAGGAGGCTCAGTAGTCTCGTAAGGTAGTACAGAAGAGAGCACAGGAGAGGAATTCTTAATTACGTGAAATATAGAAGGCCAGATCCCTTTACTGGAGAGTAGAGTAAATTGTGTGCTTAGACGAATCTGCTGCTACCGAACGAACTAGGGATAGAAAGAGGGGGTAGGCACCTAAGGGAAGTAATTATAGAGTCACAGGGTTAGTTGCTCGTACGCGACGACGGTCTCTCTTACCTGCTACTACTATAGATAGTTACATTACCTATATAATTATTTAGGGGAGCATTACGGCTAAGCTCTTTGTGGCGTTTCTCTAGCATCAAGTGCTCCCGTTATGTACGCCTTATCTAGAGCCGCGATTAATCCTAGTCCTTAATAACGCCTCTTCCTATTAAACTTAGCGTGTCTAAGAGCTTTGTAAAGAAGCTAGTGTACTCCTAGAGTTTCTTCCCCTATATTCGCCCGATTTTAATCTAATTAAGGCGACTTTTAATGACCTTAAGACATGGCTCTGGCGAAACAACGAGGCGTAGTTACTATTTAACACGTTTAAAGAGTTCCTTAATTACGCCGTACGTATAAGGTGCCGTACTAACCTTTCTAGCTATTTTAAGAAGGCAGGATATAGTGTATAAGACGTGCATTTAGGGTAAAGGTACACTAGGTAGAGTTAGCGCCCAACTTAAGATGTACGTATATATATTAACACCCTTAACCTAGCCGTTTCGGCTATAACTTAGTACTATAATTAAACTAGTACTAGATGCTAAGCCTCTTGCTCTTCACACCTTGTTTCTAGTCCTTTATAAGCTTCCGCATGCGAAATAATGTCCTAAGCCCTATACCAGCTCCCGCCTAACTTTGCCATATATTGTTTATTATTAGCTTCTTGTCCTTTACTATATTAAAGTCCTAGTTGCCTTCCTCTAGCTAAGCCTTAAGCTTTTGTAAAAACTTATAGTAATCCTTCTCTAATTTAGAGCGCCACTAAGCAAAGAAGCTAGTTATTATTATATCTCTTATATCAGGAGGGCTACTAGTAAATACCAGGCTTAATAGAGCAGCCTAGGGTAGAGATAAATAGAGAGGTGTTTCTCCTAACTGCCTTATACGCTAGAGGTTAGAGAGCTCTCGCATGGCTATAATATTAACAAGCTAGCTAATTACTCTAGTAATGTCTCTAGCTAGGGGAGCAGCTAGCTCTTTGCCCTTAGCCTTTGTTTTATTAATACGGCCTCTCTTTATTATCTTAAACACTTAATCGCTAGGTTTCTCTATAGTAGCCTCTCCTTGTTTTATGTCCTTAGCCTATAAACGTAGTGTAGGGCTATTAAGAGGGTAATAGTTCTTTACTTAATCCACCTCATCTGGGCTGCTCTTGTGAACGTAGCAGGTAAGAGTACTGTTACTGTAATACGTATTCTTGCAATACTAACGCTCTGTAAACCTAGGGATATAGTTCCCACTTGCTGCTTCCGTAGCTGCTATTTCACTAAGCATTGCAAGCTGCTAATTGGTTGCTATACCCCCTCCCCTACCCCCCGGCGATTCTCTATAGGGTCCTACTTAGTGTACGGCCTTATAATAACTGCTGTGTTTGCTCTTAAGTTTCCTCCTTAATTATCTTAAGTTCTATATTAAAATTTAACTGTTTTGTTCTATATCTCTTACGGAGGCTACGGAGTATTTGTAAATAGCTACTCTACTTAATAGGGCTCTCTACCTCGTTTAAAAAGTACTCCTCTTTTCTCTAGCCCGTGGCATATACTACTGCAACGGTAGCTTAAACTTTCCTAATATAAGAATAGAGACGATTATAGATGCGAGTACACTAAGCGTCCTATATAGAATAAGTCCTAGTATACTTAGTGAGATACTTTAACTTTGTCTAAGGGAGAATCTCCTTGCCTAATTAAGTAGTCTATTAGGAAATAAACTTTATAAGGGGCTCTAATAGTATATTATTGTCGTCGTTAATTCCACCGCGGTTAGATGTTTAAACTAGGTTATCCTTAAGCAGGTCCGAGAGAGATAAGTAAATTTAGATTAGAAGGGATAACGGTAGCTTAGGAGGTGGAGAAGGAGGAGGCAGAGTTAGAGCTTTCCTTTTACTTTGCTTCTTAGCTTTTCTAGTGTTTCTATTTACTACTAGCGGCGTGGACTACTCCAGGCGCGCGGGGGGCTTGCGGGTGCGCTTGGGGCAAGATGTGTGGGTCTCTAGCTAGTTATCGGGCCGTTTACGACCTCTGGGTGCCATATCGCGTTTATAACTCTTGTATTAATGTAATATAGTAATTTACATATACTTCAAAGCCTTTAAAGCAAACTACATGGGTGTGTGAATGTATAGTCGCGATTACTATAGGAATTTTGGTTGTGGGCGGGGCCAAGGATTCAACCGAGCGTGCTGACAAAGGTGGAAACACTATTTCGCAAACGACTGTAGTGACCTTTGCTCCTAGGGTCGATCCGGAGCGGGTCAGATCTAGAGCTTGCAACTCTGAAGCTCACGGAACGACACCTCCCATCGCAAAGATGCATCTTGTAAAATTCACATGATGGGTCAAACAATATTTGATTATAACGAAAGCTACGGTACGGTGGAATCAGTCCCCCCAGCTACTATTGATTGGGCATATGACCTAATTTGATGCATGGCCCCACAACGCCCTGTCAAACTAGTCATCGAGTTAGAGCATCAACATTGCTCCGACTCCCAGTCCTGCGCTTAAAATTTTGGCCTTTGTTGCCGGCGAAGCACTATGTGACGGTTTAATGGCTCTTACTCGATGAGATGGTTACTCCTACCCTTGCTTAGTTGCCACTCACCTTTCTGAGAGGGCTACACCTATCTGGGACTAGCGATGTTTACGCTCGTACACATACATACTCGGTAGCTTCTAGATAGTACACCCTCCAGAAGAAGAATTCCACAATCTTTTCTACTGCGCACCAGCCGTTCGGCCCACCGCGACACACTACCTGTAGCTGGTGCGGTAGGCGACCGGGGAGCCGATGGATCAACAACTGGGGCATTTCCCACAGCGCAATCTGCAAGAGCAATTGTTGCGTTGAGCCATATTTCGCCACCTGGTATGTCCAGCTTCGTGTCCTCCCACGTGTTGGGACATTCATCTTGAAGATCAGCCAGCTTAGAGCTGTGTGCGGCCTACCAAGATGACGCTACACTGGTGTAAGACCGGAACTCTGCGAGATCTGAGCTTGGGACAGCTGTAGAGATTCTGTTGATGGAGAACAGTCAGTATGAGATTGAGAAGCGTGATCGTTACTCAACAAGATGAAGGAATCTGAAATAGTTGTACGTACTGTAAGAGATTAGCATAGTTTCGTTTTATTATATTCATGCACGACTTACCGCGCACCAGCTGGCTTTCGCAACAGACGGACAGGCTGGAAACGTCGTAAAAGGCTTCGGGATCTTATCTTCACATTCTTTGTAGATTGCGTCGGAATGATCATAGTAAATGTCGAGGAGGTGCCCAGTAGGCATAGGGGGCGTGAGGTAGTCGGAGAAGTTCTTCGTTGCGCATAGCCACGAGTCGATTGTTGCCACAGGCGGCGTGTACACCGCAATGGACGTTGTTGGTACACTCGCAGGTTCGGGAGTTGATGCGCTTACAGGTGTGACAGTCGCTTTCCCAGTTCCTTGAATGGAAGTTGTAAACTGGGCGGCTGCGGTAGCAATGATAAAGAAGAGAGAAAGCTGAACACGCATGGTGGTCAATTAACATGCGGAGGGTCTAGTTTGGCGATGGAGAGACTGAAGAGTGTCAGTTGACATAGTGTTCGAAGGGCTCTGATATGCCCACATTATTTCGCAACCCGAGAATGGCCGGCCTTCGCGACGAACCACCCCATGTTCAAAAGTCCGTGCAAAGGCGGTCAAGATCCTAGGTACCTTGCGCGGAAAAATAGTGTTATACTCGGTCGATGTAAGAGGAAGTTCCGCCTATGGCTAATGCGCCAAGGTGGCACAGCACTCTGAACATCAGGCCTCTAGACTTCAGTCTTCGG
Source organism: Bimuria novae-zelandiae CBS 107.79 (assembly GCA_010015655.1). Lineage (NCBI taxonomy): Eukaryota > Fungi > Ascomycota > Dothideomycetes > Pleosporales > Didymosphaeriaceae > Bimuria > Bimuria novae-zelandiae. The sequence continues at coordinate 253,079 of ML976715.1, forward strand.
GACGTGCCTGAGCTCTGAGATGAGGAGTCCAGATTTAGATGAAATAGTGTGAGGCTCACACGCGATTCAATAGACTAAATTATGCGTGTGATTCAGCGCACTGGTAATCTGGCAGGCAAAATTCTGTGGTCGCTATCCACAGACACTTACTACGGTGACGCCCGATGCCATCAAAAGTCTTGGAACCCAGTATAGACTACCTAGATGCTGACATTAATTTCTTCGACTATCCACTGCGCTGTTGGCGAGATTGAGCCCCTGAAGGCAGTGTTAGGCGGATACGTGATGCCCAGTGAGCTATGACAAGCATGGAGTCATGTCTCCTTCGAGAGCATCCGAGTGTCGTCAGACGGCTTTATGTACGAGTATGCAGACATACAGATCCCGCGAGCTGTCCATTTCCTCACGATCGTTCATTTTCGTTCTTTTAAGTCAATATGTGGGGGGCAATGAGAACCTTGGTGCTGTTGTCAGTCGTTCTCAGAGGCAGATTCGCTCATGCAGCCCTTAACCCTAATGGCACGCAAGCTGTCGACCCTGTGACAGACCAAGACCCTTCTCCAATAGCGGACATCGACACCTACTATCCAGATCAACATGACTGTCCGCTGCCCTGCGCGGATTACACGAACGTCCATAGCTGGATTACCTATTTCTCGGCAGAGCGTCTCCGTCGATGTTCCAAGCCTATGTATGATCATTCCGAACCAAAGCTTCCGTTTGGAAAATTGCTGGCAACTGATGGTACTATAGGCTACTGCAAATGCCCATATCTGGGTCCCTGAGTGATCCTCAAACCGTCACGCTCATTCGCAGCTGCACACTTGACGATGATCCTGCACTTTCGCCAAAAAGTGATAATGTTGCGGAAAACCCAAAGAAAGAGATTGCTCTGGCTGCTGCTCGGCTAGAGTCTGAACCAGCGTGTCTTTCCTCTGGTGTTGCAACAAAAGAGAAAGTGCAATCCTTCACAAGTGATAGACAGGAAGAGAATGGAAACAGTGAACAAGCCATAGCATTGTTACGTGGTATCGAAGAATATTTCGGTGCACAGGACAATTGCGACGAACGATTCGTGTTTGCGTACTATAACGAGACCGTGGCTGGAGTCTACATTGGGAGTCATATTGGAAAAGGCAGTGTACAATCGTCGCTGCGAGCCCTTAGCGACCAGATTGCCGATCGATCGTCATGATCTCATGTGGCCGAGTTTTGCCATGCCAACGGTACCGACCCCGATCATGTTTTTGGTATTAGCATCGAAAGTGGGCGTAATCTCGCATCAGTTCAAAAAACCCTAAAGGAATGGAGCGAAGGCAATTGCTTTGTTCGAGAAGAATTTACGCCAATAGGTGCACTGCCCGGTGCTACGTTGCTTCGGATTCCGACGTCCGACAACAGCACTCTTAGCGTCAACGGGACTACGCTCCACAGACGTAGCTTGCATGCCTCGGCGCATTCACTCGATTCATATTCTTCAACGAAGCAGCACGAGGCCCCTCTCAACAAGCGGGCGACTTGCAGCTATCTAGCAGTTTCGAAAGGCGACACATGTCCCACCCTTGTCAAGAAATGCGGCGTTACCAGCTCGAATTTTGTCAAATACAACCCAAAGACGAACTTATGTTCGTCACTTGAGTCTACACCATTTGTTTGCTGCTCAGCTGGCGATTTACCTTCAACCGGCGTTGTAGCGCCGACGCCCGGCGCTGATGGAGTGTGCGCGACTCATCTTATCCAACATGACGACACATGTACCACCCTAGCCGCCAGATACGGAGTCACTGTGGAAGACCTCGAGAAATGGAATAAAGGAAAGACTTGGGCATGGACAGTGTGCGATGACATGCTGTTGGGGTATAATCTGTGCGTATCAGATGGATTTGCACCGATGCCCCCATCTCAACAAGGTGTAAGTCCACCCAAATAGTCTTTGCCAAGAGTCAAAGTCCCTCCGAACCGCATCGTACAAGCTCTTGCTACGTGCAAGCTTCATGCAGCCTCAGATTGGCAAGAAGGTCCAGTACTATGTCTTATGTCCCTAGCACGCAAAGCATAAAAGTCGCAATGGGCTGAAATGCTTATCACTTTTTCTATTCTTTTCATCTTTTACATGTTTACCTTGTGCGGAGCCTATTGACTGACACGATACCAGACTGAATGTGGACCACTGGTACCGAACACGCCAGCTCCAACAGATCGCAGCGTGTCCCTGGCGGACCTCAATCCCTGTCCGCTCAAAGCATGCTGTAGCAACTGGGGTTTCTGTGGAGTCTTTCCCGGTCACTGTGCCATACATTCTCCCAAAGGTGCCGGACCTGGAGCGGTGGAAAAAGGCTTCCAGAATACTTGCGTCTCGAATTGCGGTAACGATATCAAATCGAACTCGGTAAGTTTTCACAAGGACAGCAAGGCGTCCTATCTGCTCTGACAAGGTCATTCATAGGATCCACCCACCAAATTCGAACGAATAGGCTATTATGAATCCTGGAACATGAATCGCGACTGTCTCTGGCTCAAGGCCGAAAGAGCCAATACGAACAACTACACACATATCCATTGGGGCTTTGCCGAAATCGACTCCAAGTCCTTCAAAGTCATTCTCAAGGATGAACATAAGCAGTGGGCTGCGTTCAAAAACCTAACAAACGTCAAGCGTATAGTATCTTTCGGCGGCTGGGCTTATTCGACTGAGAATCCTGGCGCGACCATCCTGCGTCAAGCCATCATCGACAATCGCAATACATTTGCCACTAATCTTGCGCAATTTGCCAACGATGAAGACATAGATGGTATCGACATCGACTGGGAATATCCAGGTGTAAGTGTTGCAACTGGTAGCATGTGTGTCGCCCGTATTAACCGTAACAGGCTCCAGATATAGAGGCAGATGGCGCGATTCTTGGCCAAAAGTCAGATGGCCTTGATTATCTCAAATTTCTTACCACTCTCAAGCAGAAGATGGGAACAAAATCGGTATCGATCGCTGCGCCTGCGTCTTACTGGTATCTGAAGGCTTTCCCGATCGACAGAATAGCCAAGGTTATCGACTACATTGTGTACATGACGTAGGTTGTCCTAAATCCTGAGTACATTCTTGTTCCGCTGGCTGTATCCCTTGCATAGATATGACCTTCACGGACGTAAGTTCTAGATCAGCGCTCCCTCAACGCGCAGTTTTGCGATATCATAAAGTACTTATGTATTAATTCACAGAGTGGGACTATGGCAATCCCAACTCATTCGACCAATGCGACTCCGGAAAATGTATCAGAAGCCACGGTCAGTTCAGTCATTTGGTGTGACAGTGAAATTAAGGCTTGAACACTAACTAGAATAAAACAGTCAATCTCACAGAGACCGCCAATGCTCTTGCCATGAGTAAGTCACCTGGTCCGTCTAACCCTCGCGGTGGTACTGAACAAGGCAACCAGTTACGAAAGCTGGTGTACCAAACAACAAGGTCTTCGTTGGAGAGTCCAGTTACGGAAGATCCTTCCGCATGGCCAAGGATGGCTGCTGGAGTTCAATGTGCGAGTTCACTGGGAGCCGAACGCAATCGGACGCGAACCCTGGGCGTTGCACGAACACAAGCGGTTACCTTGCGCAGGCAGAGATTAACGAGTTGATCACACGTAAAGGAGCTCGAAGCATTTATGATCCACAATCTAATTCGGATGTGATAATCTACAAAGGTGCGTATCATGACTCATCTGCCCTGGTGTTCTCATGGGGTGTCCGCTAAAATGACAAAAATCCAGGTGACTACATATCATACATGGAGGAAAGCACCAAGAATTCTCGCCGGATCATGTGGGAGAACTACAATTTCGCGGGTACAATCGACTGGGCCGTCGATCTGCAAGCCTTCTCCAGTGATGATAGCGATCACATTCCCGACAGACCGGAATCTGGGCGAGGATGTATCTCTGGGGAAGACGACACCCTCAATACTTCAGATCTCTGTGCATTTGCATGCAGTTATGGTTTCTGCCCCGAAACTTTGTGCACTTGCACTGAACAAGGTGAATTGGAAGATCTTCCCCAGGTGAAGTTTGATGGCGAGATTGATGCATGGCTACCGACCGATGTCGACATCAATCGACTCTGCAAGTTTAGTTGCAAGTACGGATATTGTCCGAGCGACGTTTGCATTCCACCAGTCATTGACGAAGAGGTCGATGAAGAAGATAATCCCTACGTACCTTCTGATGAAGAGCTGGATGCACTTCCTTCCAGGGACAAGAACACTATAGGCTATTGCGTACTTCATAAGGGCTCCTCAGAGAATGACCATAGTGTCGAAGATTGTAAGAGCTTTTGTAAGGAGTGAGTCATCCCCAACTACACCCATGTATCCCTAAGGCTGACCATTCGTTTCTGCTGCGTAGAAAGGTTGAAGAAGGCAAAGAAGCCGGGAGAACGACTAACTATGGGTGCATAAGCAGAATGAAGAATGAAGACAGAACCATACCTTGGACCAGAGTACCGGGTGGTTGGATCACCCCAGGGAAGTGCGTTTGCGACAACTGGGTCCTAAACGAGCTCGCCGATACTGTACTCGAAGCAATGCCCATGATTACGCAGGTGAGTATCAGCCTCGCTTGGGTCTTCGAAGTCAGCGACTAACAAGCGAGCACGCAGATCAGCTGTTACATTCTCATGTCCTCATTGAAATTTGTCCTGGATGTTGGGGCTCAATTCGTTCCTGTCGTAGGCAAGGCCCTCGATGCTGGCTTAGGTAAGACGCTTTACATACATCCTTGGGGTCGTACCGGTGCCAGAACAAAGTCTCCTGCTAACCTTGGGATGTAGACATGGCTGCTACCGCCGCTCAGATGGCAGCGTATCTCTATCCCGAGGAAGAAGACCCCGAGGGTGCGTTTTCATGGTGGCTGGCGCCGTGCGGAGGCACGGATCTAGTTCCAGACGAAATCAAGAAGATCTTTGGCATACTTAGTAACGTGGCCGATGGCATCACGAGTTTTCAGAAGCCGAAGAACATCAAAAAAAGGCAGCGGCAAGAAAGGAGACAGCGGTAACCCTCACGACAGCGATCGAGGCAACCCTTCCTCATCCAAACCCACGGCTCCCAAGAAAACAACGAAGAAGTGCAAAATCAGTGCCAAGGACGCATCGAAGGTCTGGGGTCCCGCAAAGAATGTGTGGCAGAAGGCCGAGTGCAAGAATGGTCATACCCATCTGACACAGTGGGTCATCAGTGAGTCTGCCAGATCTACTTTGCGAGAAGTGTGACTAATGTACGGATCAACCTTGTAGCTTCGCTCACTCACGTCAATGACAAGCCCATTCAAGTACAGGAAACTTGTAGCAAACGTTGGTCCCAGGCGTGTTACCATTACAAATCGGCCATATCTCAGAACCCTAGTTGGGGAACGCTAACCTGCCATCCGGGGGCTGCTACCACGGCCTACAGACGTACGTATTCTTGTGCCCAAATAAATAGCTTATGCTGACGTAGATATCCCTAACCCAGTCGAAGGGGACATGACTAGTACTTGGGTGGCCGAGCATAAAGGTGCAGGCTGACGGGACAAAGCGCACCGTGTGGAAGCGCAATGCGACATGGACGAATACCCCCCTGCGTAGGTACTCCCTCGAATCGACAGCAGGCCACACTAACAAGCTCAATCCAGGTACTTTCTCAAAGGCCCTACGGATCCGATTCTGGTAAAAGGCGGTGTCGACTCAACGGGACAACTCATGCGTTGGCTACCTGCTTCGGAAAACCGAGGCGCAGGCGGCATGTGGAAACAGGTGTGTTTCAAACCCTCTGTTGAGCACTTCGACGAGAAGGAATTCAAAGACAATATGGGTAAAGATGGTGCAAAGCAGTCTATGACGGAGACCATAACCACGGGCAAGAAAAAGGACATAACCAAGACAATTACACACACTTACTTCTCGGCAACCGTCTCGCTGCTTCCGCAGTTTACCATTGCCAAATACGAGCCGGAACCGGCGGTCAACAAGGATGACGGGCTGTGGGAGAACGGGTGTTGGCCTAGAAACATCGCGCCGTTGGATCCTGGGTTTGTGCTTTTGGGGGTAGATCCTTACTACGGTGGGATGCCGCCGCCGTACAAGTATGACGAGAAATACGATCCACCCACCAACGGAGCGTAACGTGTAGGGACGCTAGATCGATGGGGACCATTTCTCTTTCTATCGTGCAAAACCTCCGAAACGTCGAACATTGTTGGCGACGATAGACTTGTAGGGGTCAGAAGAGCAATATCAGAACTTGTAAATAGAATGATCAACAGTATGCTGTAGTAACAGACATTACTCAGAAAATGGCAACTAGAGAATGAATTAGAACGGGCCTGAGAACGGGCCTGAGTACGTGAACCGGAAGCTTGCTGAATCCCAAAATAGACTCTTGCTGGGGTCCAAAAGAAGGACCCCAATCGCGCCGAGAGCCTCTTGAACATTGCAATGTATGAGAACCAAGCTTGTGCGTAGAGGTTGAAAACGCCGACACTCAGCTGTCCCAGTATCTCAGGTATCCGGTCGACCCGACTTGACAGTTCGCCCTCTACGCGCAGCCCTTTCGGGCTTATCGTCATCTGGAAAATCATCTGCTTCTCTATCTTCTTCCCAACACTGCTCCCAGTGACTAAGCCTTGCAGGAGGACCTGGCTTAGTAGGATTAGCCTTGTGGAACTCCAGGAGTTTGCGTGGGCTATTCTTGAAATTAGATGCGTTGTACCAATTCAAGTCGGCCTCATATCCCGCCCAAAGGACACGATACTGTAGGTTTCCGTGACGGAGACGGACTGCTAGAATCCGGTTTACCTCGTATTCGGTGTCCTCATTCGAACCATTACAGTCAAACTCCAACTCATATGCCTTCTTTGAATTCTCAGCCTTAGCGGATCGGCTGTTGTGATGGTTCTCTGTGTCGTCGCTACTATCCCCAGCACTGGTGTCATTACCGTACCGTATCTCAGGGATAAATGTTGCGGGCTCTGCTTCTCGAGAACGGCGGAGGCAATGGAGTTGCTTCTGTTGTTTCGTAGTATCTGCGGTAGCCGCAGGGCGCAGCTTCGATGTCTTATTTAATGTACGACTGTGCCGCTTGTTGGCAATAGCACACACCGAAGCACCGCGTTTGCGTTTTCGAACCACTTGCGCGTCATGGCCTTTGTCACCGCTATCACTCTCACTTTCACTATTGCCGACTCCGCTTTCGATTTTGGACGCTAGGGATTCACCTTGCTACTGTGAGACACGACCGGTATTTGAAAATGGCAGAAACTTACTTTGATCGACCACCCTCTCAACCTTCCGAGGCTGTGCCTTCGTGATGAACGGTGAGCTGCTGGGTGGCACGACATCCTGCGCCTCGCCATCGCTGCTGGCGAGACAAAGTGATTCGCGTACAGCGTGAGCTCGCGGAGCGAATCCGAGTCCTTGCTGCGGAACACTGACACTTCGATTTGCGCGGCTCTCATCTGATTTGGGACCTATGGCATTCTGTGGGCCTATAGAGCACTCTTCCAGGGGCGACTTTGGAATGACCGCAATCGGATTCTCTTGTCCTTGGGACCCTATTTCTGCTGGTACTGAGCGATTTCCGCCACTATCATCACTGTCGATCGTCGTATACGCCTGGCTGTCGCCATTTTCGAACGCAACCCCTACAGAAACATAAGCAACAGCTCTGATAGGCCTTTATGCCAATTTGGATATAGTACTCACCTAGAGTGCTACCCTCAGCTGTGGATCCTTGATTCAAACTCTCACACTTCATGAAGAGACCTTCCCTAGCAGATCCAATTTGTTCATAGGTGCTGCTTTCATGGAGTTGATGGCGGAAACAGTCGTCATTGCGTTTGGTGCTCTGATTATCTCCCTCAGCCTCACAGTCATCATCACTGTTATTGATAACAATCGCATCTTCTAGCCATTGTCAGAAACTACGTGCGCATACTATTACTACGATCTAATAGGAGCGCTTACCTTCACTGTTTCCTGCAGAAGGGGGCAACTGACTTGCTTCTTGAGTGTTTGGTATTGAGACGTCCTCCCGCTTGTTTGTGGTGTTGTCGCTACTGACATCAACAATTTCTTTTCTAATGCTATCAATCTTGTAGTTAGCTTCGTTGTTGGCTGCGTCTGTTAGTTCTTATGCTAGAGTAAATACCGATATCACGTCGGCGTGGGAGTGCCAACCTGAGCACGTTGCATCGCCAGCTTCAACAGCATGCGCCTTGTGTGCGAGCTCCTCTCCATTCCCGCCTTCGGTGTTCCAATCAAGCTCCATAGCTAGAAAGTCGTCGATATCGAGGTATTCGTCGTTACTAGGTGGGACATTTTTCAATTGTATGCGTCGAGGTGCTGGCTTTGGGTCTGGAGGCCTTGTATAAGGTATAAATTCATGGGAGCGTTGCGACTGCGCCATAGGCATTGTACTGAAAAATGATGTCATCGCTGGCATTAGTCCTCAGACTGTCCCGGAGATTCGAAAGAAGCAGGAAAGCAGAGCTTTAAGTAGGCCATAACTGCACACTTGGAGGACATCCACGCCTGAGTCCGCACAGCCCCAATGCAATTACGATGGGGTCTTTTGCATGAAGGCACTCAGCTGTCGGAGAAAGCCGTGAGCAAGTATTCTGCCAATGATCGTCTAGGCAATGAGGATTGGTGACGCCAGTTCCCCGGAGTAAGGCCATGCCGTAGGAAGCGCCTCCCTCCTTTTCGAAAGAGTCAGCCCAGGTATCGTACGAGCCCATAGATAGCCGTTCCGTCTGATTCGCTCCCCCAAGCCGATCTGAGAGCTACTACTAAAGACTATCCACGCGGTGGCGACTCCGAAACCCAGATTTGGGTTCATGTCGGGATTCAGCTCAAAATCCAGGCTCCAGGTGGTGTGGACTGAAACTTGTGGGCAGATTAGCGCCCGATTAGGCTCCTGCTGAGTCGAAAGCTCGATCTGGCCCTCCCCTTCAATTCATCTGTAACGCCGGGTTGCATACTGCCGTCATTCAGACAGTCACGCCGACCCAGGCTCCACCAATCGACGGGATTTGCAGACCGGGAGAGTGCATGCCGATGTCGTATGCTTGGCTGGCCCCTGTGTCGCAGCCTACCCGAATCTGCCTCGTAGGACTACCCAGTGGAACCATGCTTGCAGCTAAAACAAATTCGGGCAATGGTCTTCGCGACGCTTGCGTGTCCGTAGGATTGTTGAGGGTCTTAGCTGAGGTTGCACAGACTGGGCCCCTCCGACTGAGACGCTATCGAGGCCGACAAGGCGTTCCTTGGCCGTCCCGTGTGCTAGATGACGCGGCAGGCCGACGATCTCGAGGACAGTAGGGGTTGGATCAATCGTATTCACCCAACGAAGGACCAAAGGAATTTGTTCCTGTGCAACCTCGAGCAGTAAGTGATAGCTGACACCATGAACACTGCTCAATCATGGCAGGATCAAGAAAGCTCAGAGTGACTGAAATCCGTGGATCCACAGAACTGCTCGCATAATATCGAGAAGGCGATATGGACTCCTTAGGACAAGCGCAGCGCCCTCGTTCTCGGTCTAGAAAGGGGTGATAATTGGAGCCATCCGGGCAGTGCGGCGGTTGCAGGATCAGCCGAGGGGTGGGAAAATGTCTCACAGGCGAGTCCGAGCGGCCAATGAGAGGGAAAGGGGCTCCTAGGAGTGAAGAGACGATGGAGGCAGGACGGTAGGACGGCGAGGGCAGCGCACTTTTATGCGATGCAGTCAGCGCACGGGCCATATAAAAGCGGCGAGTTGCCAAGCAGGCCTCCATTTCCCGCTCAGGAAACCCCCATTTCCGGATGCGGTTCCACTCTCACCAAGATAACTATAAGTATATTAAAATTTAAGAGACTAATAAACTTAGGGTCTTTACTAAGTCTATCTATAATTATTATAATATTCGTGTAGCCATTACACTCTAGTAAAGTAATAATAAAATCTATTATAATATCCTTCTATTTTTATTTAGGTAGTAATAAGGGCTTTAGCAGGCCCTATTTCGCTTCGTTCTATAATTTAGTTTTTTTATTATAAATATTACAGTTTTTAATATACTGCCTTACTTAGTTAAATATCCCTAAGAAGAAGTAGTCTTAAGTAAGAATTTTATAAGTATTTTTTTATTTTAAGTATTTTAAAGCTAAGGAACTATGCGCGACTACTATTAGCTTTATTTATAAAGGTTTTAATTTTAGTACTTATTATCTTAACTTATAGCGTAGGTGCCTTTAGTTATCTATACTATATTCTAAGATACTAATAGATAACTTTTACCTAGGTTTAAACTTCCTAAGCCTGTTCTTAATATAGGCTTTTATCTTACTATACGCGTTATCTTTATCGCGTTCTACCTTTTATTATATAGTGTCGAAGTCTAGTTCGCGTCGCTTAGCAGGGCTATCGCCTCCTTAAAAGATTAATATACGTAGTTTGGGGCGTATTAGGTAAGCGAGCACTAGGTACTTATCTATTTTAGTATAATTAGGTTCCTTTATAGTAATAGGTATTTAAGGGACGAAAGACTTTAAACTATTTCTCTTAGTAGTCTTTTAAAAAAGCGTAAAGTGCCTTAACTTTAATCTATTATCTCTACTATTCTTTACTAGGTCTTAGTTTTTCTAAAAAAGGGCGTCTACCCTAAAGTTTACTAACCCTAGTCTATATATAAACGTTATATTAATATAGCTAAGTGTATCTACCTACTAAACGTATTATTCGTTTAACCTTTATTTAGTAGCAAAATACGTAAGGTTCTTATAATTAGTATAGACTGTAAGGTACTTTACTACTTAATATATATAGTCTTATTTGTCTACGCATTTAATAACTATAAGTATCGTTTTATTATAGATAGCGTAGTTATATTCTACTAAGCTATTTTTTACTAAAATAAAAGCTACTAGGCGCAGAATCCTATTATTATTATACTAATAGAAGTATCCCCTAATTAACTAGCTAAAGGCGTTTACTTTTAGTACTAATTCTTATTTAGGGTTAAAGTAGGCTAGCGTAGGGTCTATATAGAATACTATCTTTAAGAAGTTAAATACGTGCTACTACTTTAATCTCTAGATAAATTCTGCTCCTTTACTAATAAGCGTTATTAGGGGACTTACTATGCTAAAGAAGTCTTATATAAATTTTTAATGAAAGTTTATAAAGCTTATAAAGCTTTAAACTTCTTTTACTAAAGTTAGTAGCTTTTATTTTTAATTACTTAGACTTTATCTAGGTTTATGCTTACGTCCTTATTAACTTTTATAATAAATTTAAGGTACTTAGTCTTTTTAACATAGAACTTAGATTTCTTAATATCTAAGTAGAGTCCTGCGGCCCCTAACTTCTAGATTATAGTACGTAGTTTCTCTTTATAGTCTTTTTAGCTGCTACTAAAGAAGATAAAAACGTTATCTATATATACTAAGTAGCAGTTATTAAGGTACTCCCTTAGCACCTAATTAATATACTACTAAAACGTACTTAGCGCATTAGCTAGGCTAAAAGAAACTACTACTACTTATAAAAACTAAATTAAGTTTTAAACGCTATCTTTTATTCCTCGCTTTTAGCTATCTAAAGCTTATTAAAGGCTTAGATTATATTAAGTTTATTAAACTATTTAGCCTTTATAAGGAACTAAAGTGTTTTATTAATTAATAGTAAAAGGTACTAGTCCTTTTTTAAGACAGCGTTTAAGGCTTAATAATTAACGTAAAAGCGTAGTCCTCCACTAGGTTTTTTAGTAAATAATACTAGGGTGGTGGTGCTAGACTTACTTACTTAAATAAAGCCTTTATTTAAGTATTTAGTAAGCTTTTTTTTAAAGGATAAGCAACTCTTCGCGAGATATATTAAATAAAGGGCTATAAGGAATCTCTAGGGTCTTGCTATCTTTTTCTACAAGAAGGATAAAAAGATCTACTCTAGGTCTATAATGTAGGGTGAGCTTGTTAGCTTATTCCCTGTAAAAGATACGCAATAAGTATTTAAAAGCTTTAGGTAGTAACTTTTATAGGTTTACCTTTAGCTTGCAGATTAACGCCTTCTATAAATCCTTTATTAATATAGAAAATACCTTAGCCTTGTTTCTTAGGCGTTAATTACGCTAATCTAGAGCTATAATGGCTATAGCTAATACCCTTTAGGGCTTTATTAATAGTTTTTTACCTTTTTAGTTATAGATACGGGTGTCTAAACTTTTAATCTAAATTAATATCTTTACTAGGGCTAGTTTAACCGTATTCTTTTTTATTTAGGTTAGGCCAAGGATTAGATCGTACGACCCGTTATTAGGTAAGACATATAATTATATTAGTTCTATATAGCTATTAATATCTACTTTTAGTTAGACTACTTTACGTACAAAGAGTCGCATGCCTCTAATACTAATAACCCTTTATAGATAGGGTAGGTTCTTGCGCTGTAGGTAGGCTTTTATTATAAGTTTTTTTAATATAAATTTAAAAGTTTAATAACCTAAATTAATTATTATTAATATAAATATAATATTATTAATAAGCAAGTATACTATTACTAGTATTAAATATAGCTATAGCTTTTAAAAGTTATTAAAACTTATTTTTTACCCTTTTCCTACTTTTACCTCCTAGCGGCGACTATTACTAAAAGGACTTTTCTAAATTAGTAAACGCTATATTAAACTCTTTATTAAAAGACTCTTTAGTAGCAGGTGTAGCGGCGCGAACTTATACTAGCTTTATTATAAGTAAAAGTTTATACTACTTTACGCGATATCCTGCATCTCTATAATAAAAATAGGAACTATTCTTTTTACGGGTTTCTATTACCTCGCGCGACATCCACGTGGCTTGTTTCTAGGTGTTGCTAGACCTATGTCCTGTGGCTCTATCTATTGCTTAGTGTCTTTTATCTCAGCTTCGTTAGCTAGATATCCTTCTAAGGTTAGCTTAGGTAAGTTCCTAATTTATCTCGTTTAGCGCCCTGTTCTTAGCAGAAAACTTTAGTAGCTATAATATATTTTAAAAAAAGGTTTTTTTTAACTTTATTAACTTTTTTCTAGACCTTTTGCAGTTCCTAATTATTATTTATATTTATTATAACTATTTAGTCTTATAAGTCCTTATAAAGGCTTTAAAGGTATAGATTTTTTAAAATCTTTTAACTATGCTCCTTAGCTTCTATAATATAGTTATTAAAGTTAAAGTTAAAGTTATAAAGCTTTTAGTTCCCTTATTATATTATAAGTAAGTAGTTACGCGCGATTTCTTCTACTAAGTAATTATAAAAGTTATAGTCTAGTAGCTTTTAGAGGTTAGCTTTAGTGTATCCTAAGTAGTAATCTAAGTATATAATTCCTATCGTCGCTGCACGTCCTATTAATTAACTAATAATATATTTAAGTATGCTTCTAAGGTAGTCTCTATCCTCTAGGAGCTTATATTATATTACTATCTTAAAATAATAGTAATCTTATTATTTACTATTAAAGTAGGCTAAGTTAAAGATTTTAGAGCGGTAGCTTCTTCCTTAGTTTAAAATAAGCTCTACTATTAATCTCTCTATTAGCTCTATTTATTAGTTTACTTTTAAGACCTAATTTATACCTCCTATGTTTTTAAAGTATTATTATATTATTAGGGGTTTTTAGTGCTTTTTTATTATTTCTTTAGTTAGTCCTTTTACTCTTTATAATAGAATTTAAAAGGTATCCTAAAGGTTAATAAGTGCTTTAACCTTACTTAGAAATTACTATATTTTATTCTTGTTAACTCCTAATGCCTAGAGTATAGTTATAAATAAGGAGGCTATTCTTTTATTTCCCTAACTATTACTCCTTTATAAGCTAATAGCTCGCTACGCATAATTATTTACGCTAAAACGTAAACCTTTAGTAAAAGGTCTGATTTTTATTTTTATAACTTTTTTATTTAGTAAAGAGAGTCTTACTAGTATTAAGTGTCTATTAGGACTTCTTCTTTATTACTTACTAGGAAGGATTCTATTTCCTCGTAGGTCTAGGCGTTGCCTTTATAGTATTTATTTATATAAATTTTTTAACTTCGTGTGCTACTTTATAGCTTTAGTTTATAATTATATTTAAAATCTACTTATCCTGTAATAGGCAAAAGTGATTAAATTTAATATAAAAGACTAGGTGCTTAAGGAGCTAAAGGTGCTAAAAGAATACTTATAAATTTAATAAAAAGTCTAAAGTTAAGCTTTAGGCGTTAAACTTATATATCTGGGGTTCGCATAACCAAGGGTTAAGGATCTGAGGCAATAACTGGGCGTAGTCTATTACAGGTTACGCGCTTTAATAACTAATATAGTATTTATCTAATTTCTTAATAGGTAGTTAGTATAGATAATAGTTACTATAACGCTAACTTAAAAGATAAATATCCCCCGTATGGCCAAAATCTGCCGCACACGGGCTATATAGAAATGACTAATCGGAGCTTTGCTCCGACTTCTGACGAACACTAAAGGAAATTAGATTTATATATAGATTTATATAAAGACTTAATTTCTTATAGTTTTTTAATAAAACTACTTAATAATTAAGCTTTAAGAGGTGTCTTTTAATATAATTATTTAATACTGCTATAGGTGCTCTTACTAGCACTCAGGACGCTCCTCTAGCCTATATAAAGGTAGCCTACACGCCCTATAGCTAAAGCTACTACGCGGAGTACGTGGAGGAGCTTTAAGATTATTAGAAGTAGTTTTAAGAGGCTACTATAAGGGTCCTAAGTTGTGTACTTTACGCCCAGACGTCGCACAAGATACACAGGTCTTGCCCTCTCCAAACAGCTTTATAGACGTGTGGGAGCTGCCAGCGTCGCTAACAATATCGTCTACGTGCTGACGTTTGTTACTATTATTGCAAAGTCGGCCTCCGCGCTTAAAAAGCTACTTAATTAGGGTATATAGGAAGTATTTATAACCCGCCCTTTTTATAAATAGCTAAGACAAGTATAATAATAGCCTATAGGCATTATTTAGTGCTAAATTAAGTAAAAAGTAGAGTAGAGAACGCTACGTACGCTATTTAGCCTACTAAATAAAGTAGTAGCTTTTATACTAATTAAATTAATTAACCTTGCTCTTATAAGTATTATAATTATTTATTATTCTTAGTATCCTTAATAACTTAATAGTATTATTACTAAAGGCGTCTGCAAAGATCTTTTTATAATTTAATATTATTTTAGAGCGTTAATGGAGCTTTTTAACGTACTAAGTAGTTATATAAAAGTTAACACTATGCTAAGAGATAACGTTAATACTTATAATTTATAACTATACTAGTAAAAGGCACGACCTAATTATCTTTCTAAGCTACTTTTAGTACTTTTTTTAATACTAATAGCGCCTAGCGTATTTCTCTCTACTTTAAGGACTACTAAGCGTGTATTTTTAGCTATATAAGATTACTGTTAAAGCGCTCTTTAAATAGCTTTTTATAAGTAATAGGTGCGTTACTTATTTAAAGTTCTACCTAAATAGCCTGCTTAAGGATTTCCTTTATTATTATTTTTATTATCTTAATAGTTCCGGCGTAGCCAACGCCTTTAAATCTAAAGTATGTAAGTATAGGTATTATATTAAAAAGGTTATTATCCTAAATAATATAATAGCTAGCTAAAAAAAACCTTTCTCTAGCGTTATCCTTAGCAAGTATAAAAGTAACAGAAATAAGCTTTATTAGAGTTAAAGATCTACTAGTAGCATTAGTGTTAGTAATTTTAATTAAATTAATAGGTCCTTTACTACGGGTATAAAAAAGCTAGTTAAGTATTACCTTATTATTTACTAAATACTAAATCTTGTAGCCCTTAGGCGTAGGCTTTATTTTTATTATTACTTTTTCTAACGCACGTCTAGTAAATCTTATAATTACCTTATTAACGTAAAGGTGCTTACTAGGTATCTAGTATAGTAGCGAGCGCTCGCGGAGTAGCTAAGAGCGATCCTAAACGTAGCTAAATAGGGAGCAAAAGCTCTACTCTACCTTAGTATAATATAGGTATCGATCTAGCTGCTGCCAGCGCTGGCGGGACATAAAGTCGTTAATTTTATATATAGGAGCGTTCTGGTGGCCCTTCTCCCAGTACTCTGCTAACGAGGACTCCCGGTGGACGCCTATATAAACAACAATTACTAAGTACGTATATAACTCTATTAGAGATATTTATTTTTAACTATAGTAGCTACTAGGCATCGCTGCGCGGAGCGCCTTAGCATGCTAATTTATATAGTATACTATATAGTTTATAACGTTAGTAGAAAAGTATAAATTAAATAAGGTAATTAAATTGCTATAATTAATATTTTTAGGTAGGTTAGCCTCTCTAAAAATATATAAATTACTAATATTAAGAGGTTTCTAATTAAGTAATAAATTTACTAGCAAATTAGGCTTTTTTAGCGTTAAATTTACTATATTTTATATATTTTATAAAGTTAGGATTATTACTAAGTAGGCTAGTAGCTTTTAGCATGTTTGTAGGTGCAGGCGATTTTAAAAAGGCGTATTTTAGCTGGTAAACAGAAATTACTAACATTATAATACAGATTTAGTGTTTGCTTGGCAGCTGTCCTAATTGGCCATTTCCATGTGGCCCGTGTGCGGCAGATTTTGGCCATGCGGGGGATAGCCTGTATTTTGTTAAGCCCTTCGGGGTAGCTGGTCCTAAAGGGGTAAGGGTTAGTTCTTGGACAAGAGTATTAGTAATATAGATAAGGGGTAACGTGTCCCACTAGTAAGCTTGCGCACACCAGTAACCTGCGCACCCCACCAAAATCGCGCAACGCGTCCTACACAATCAGCCATACCACAACGCCAGTAGCCTATACAGACCTCGTAAGAAGGTAGAATAAGTCTTGCAATCGCATCCTATTAGAATAAATTAGCAAAGTCTATACGCGCGCTAGCAGCAACCTACAATGTACCAGAATTAACACTAGACGCGCCTTCGAGGTGTCTAGCTAAAACACGAGACAAGATCACTAAATCGAAAGCTACACCCTATAGAGGAGCAGGCCCTAGTATACTAGATACTAAACCTTAAATAATATAAATTTCTACCTTATATTATTAATATATATAAAATAGCTAACTATTTACTTACTACGCGTAGCTAGATCCCTATTTTATAGCCTATAAGTAAGAACAAGGTATCGCGCTTTATTAAAACTTAGCTAAAATTATAAACTAAATAGTTTAAAAGTTTCTATAGCTAGCGTGCGCTTTGTAAGGATCTTATTAAGATTTCTACCTAGTATAAGCTTGTGGAGGAGACACGATAGACATACGGCATACTAGACATAGATATCTATAATTTTAATAAGAAAGGCTTTATAATAGGGGTCGCCTCTACGTCTAGAGTAGTAACTAGCTTAGATACTATAGGGAGGGCTGTGCATTTATAGCCTAGTAATTAAGACTACGTTATAATAATTAAAGCTATCTACGCAGCTAGGTAGTTTATACTATTTTTTATTATTTTATTTAGTAAGCTTTATTAGGCTATATAGTATATTAACCTACCTACTAGCTAGGTACTAGCTATTAGCGATAATAGCTAGATAATAAATAACTTAAGGTTTACCTAGCTAAAGCACTTTAATTAGTATATAAAGTTTTAGATAGTTATAGTAGCTACGCTACCCCTAAGTTTAATTAGTACTATAAGGTACATAGGATTATTAGTCTCTATATGCCTGCCTACACGAGCCACCTCTTACAGCCTCTAGATATTAGCTATTTCTCACCTCTCAAGACATCGTACGGACATGAGGTGACTAAGCTGGCTAGACAAGGTGTCTATTATGTAGACAAGGAAGAGTTCCTGTCAATCTACCCATGCATACATAGGGTTGTCTTCACAGAGCAGAACATCAAGGCTGGCTTTCAAGCGGCAGGGCTGGTGCCTCCTTGTCCAGATCGGGTCCTCTCATGCCTGACTGTAGTCAGGACACCGTCACCACCACAGATAGTCGCTGAGACAGCATGGACAGCTGGGACGCCTCACACTACTACTCAGGTCAAGCAGCAGGCTAGGCTTATACGTGCTTATCTATAGTAATAGTATTAGAGCCTTATAAACTAAGCTATCGCGTAATTTGTTAAAGGCTATTAGCTTATAATAAATTTAATAATAATCTTAGTAGAGGAGAATAGAAGGCTACGAGCAGCTAACTATCGCTGTAAATAAAGGTAGGACAGGCGTAGATAGTATATTGCCTCGAGAGGCGCTCTACAGTCTGAGGAAGGTCAAAGGCTGGCTGTAGAGGCTGAAAGGGTGCTCCAGCAGGTAGAGCAGGAGGACCGTGCAGGACGATCACGAGTACCACCTACATGCAGCAACTGCCATAAGTAAGGCCACATAAGGACTTAGTGTAGACAGAGATTGTAGCTATTATATAAATCTATTTATAGAAAATTTAATAGTAGCGTTGTTAAGCTATTATGTAAAAAGCTGCGTTGGTTTTGGTGGTGTGCGCAGGATACTAATGGGACACGTTATTAATAGCTTGCGCGTATTAATAGGGCGTTAGTATTAAAAGTATATATAGTATAATTAAATTAATAAAAGAGCCTAAGTTAAATCTAAATAATAGATTAATAAACAGGTTAAATATAATAGTAGGAGTCTACTATCGCGTTCTTATATATATAACTCGTCCTATAAATCTTAATAGTCCTAAGAGTCCTAAAAGTTCTAAAGTCCTATATACTAAGATACTTCAAAGACGCAGAACTAATTACGTAATTTATAGCTAAGTTAAGAATCTTAACTAAGTATATAGATAAGTCCCTATGCCCTGCCCCGCATTATATTAGATTTTAATAGATCTTAATATTAGCTCCCCTCTCTAGACTTAATATTCTTATAAGTTAACTACTTATAAAGCTACTAACTTAATCTACCTAATACTATTATTTACAAGCTAATTTTCTTAAGTAAAATTACGTATTTACTATAGTTACTTATTTATATTACGCTAAAAAGTACCTGCCTTATTAATTATTATTATTATACTTAAAGTGCATAAATTATGTTTAGTGTAGTAATTAGAAGTATAAGCTAGAGGAGATTCCTCTGCTAGATTATTTAAAAATAAATACTAAGTTAGAAAGATTAGAAAAGTTAGAGACTAAGGAGGAGGTAAAACTTTAAGTAAAAAAAGAGCTTGCTTATATAGCCCTCCTACGTGCTTATCTAGCACGGGAGAAGATAGCGCGTTTACGTAATGAGCGTACGAAGTTACGTTAGAAAGAATAAGAGTTATTTAATTATGGTATATTTATAGTAATAAGTTAGAGGTCCTAGAGGCTTGTAAGGAGCTTACTTAGGTAATAGTATTAATTAATCCTAATACTACTCTAGGTGCTAAAGTAATAGACTAGCTTATAGTCTAGTTAAAGCCCTCTTCTTCTACTGCGTAGTGCGCTAGTATTATTAAATTCTTTTTTAATAATTTTATAAGTAGTCCTCTAGTTCCTAGGTATTTTTGCAATATAAGTATTCTATTTATTTAACAAAATATATGCGTAGCTAATCCTTATATTATAGTATTTATTTAACTTTAAATTTATTTTCCTCTTTAAGTTAATAATAGAAGGTAGTTTTAACTAGCGTCTTAGGGTTGGTAGGTTCTAATTAGTGTATATAAAATACTAAGTATATTTTTGCGTCTAGCGATAGTTCTAATGAATAGATAACTAGTAATACTTATTTAATAATAAAAAATAGCCTAACCTTAATATAATATAGTTTTTTGTATTTCTTCTTTTAGGTTCAAAATATTTTTATAAGTAGATATACTTTATCCCCCTTCGTTAGCTAAGGTAATATTTTTCTTTTTTAGTTTATATAGGACATGCTTTGCTATTAATCTTTTTTTAAAAATTTCTTAAAGTTATGTGTGCGTTTTCTTTATAGTCTTTACTATATTAATTACTTCTTGTATCCTAATTATTATAGGAAATATTTAATTTAAGAGATATAGGTATCTTCTATAGTTTATATAAAATAGTGTGAATTCTGTTGCTGCTAATATCTTATTATTATATGCTAATTATGCTATAGATAGTAAGGAAATCTAGTTATTTTTCTCGTTATTATAGTAGATACGTAGGTACGTTTTAATTATCTAATTTATACATTCTGTTTGTTCGTTGGTTTGCGGATAATATGCTATTAATAATTTTTATTTTATTCTAATAAGTGCTATAAGCGTTATTTAGTAGTTTAAAGTAAAAAGCTTGTCTTTATTGTTAATAATTATCTTTAGAATACTATAGTGTTGTATAAGTTAATCTAGGATAAGGAATGCGAGTTCTTTCACTATAGTTATTTTTTAATATAGTAGTATTTCTACGTACTTAGGAAATTATTAGACAATATTTAGTATTACGTTATAGCTAATACCTGTTACAGGGTCCTTTAACCTTAGTAGTCCTGTAATAAAATCTATTATAATATCTTCCTATAGTGCTATTAGAATCTAGATTGCTTATATTTCTCTATACTTAAGATAAGTTATATATTTATTGCGTTAGTAATCTGCGAACTTATAAATACATATAGTTATTACTTCGTTAATGCCTTTAAAGCTATAATTCCGTTAGATAAGTTCTATTATTTTCTTAATACCTAGGTGTTTATACACGAGGTTATCGTGGTATTATTATATAAGTTTAGTCTATAGTTCCTTTAGTACTTTTCGTGTTATAACGAGGAGTTAATTAAGTTTTACTATAGGTATAAGAGTTCTTTCCCTGTTTTCTATAGTATTATAAAGTAGGTTTTTACTTTTTCTCTTATAAAGTTATTTTATTAGCTAAGCGTGTCTACTCGTCCGTTTGCTTTTCCTACTATATAGATAATTATAAACTTGTATTATCTAGTGATCTATAACTATTATTGTTGTCGTGGTGTAAGTTCTTTTATTATTATAAATCGTAGTAGGTTCTTATAATGTATATAGATCTCTAGTATTAAGTAACTAAGGGCATAGATTCTTTAGTGCTTTAATACTTTTATAATAGCGTAGAGTTCCTTATTATGTACGTCGTATTGTATTTCTGCGTTATTAAACTTCCGTAAGTAGTACGTAATTAGGTGCCATTTGCCATTCTTTTTCTGTTTTGCGCATTCGCCTATTGCGAGATCGCTTACGTTTGTTTTAAATTAGAGTAGTTCTTTGTCTTAAAAGTAGATAAGTGCTGGTGGTATAATGCTTGCTATTCTTAAGAGTTAGAATGCTTTTCTACACTCTACTATTTATGTAAATAGTGTATCTTTTCTTATAAGGTTTGTTAAAGGTATCGTGATTTTTACATAATCTTTAATAAACTATTAATTAAATTTATAGAATCCTAAGAATTTTTAGTTGTTTTTTATAGTCTTTAGTGTTAGCTAGTTCTTAATATATTTAATTTTATTTAGTGCTATTTTAATTTTATCTATGCTAACAATATATCCTAGAAATTCTAGTTTTTATATATAGAATTTACACTTCTTTGGTTTAATTCGTAGGTGTGCTTTATCTAGTACCCTAAGTACTGTCTATATATATAGTACGTGGTCTGACTCGTGTTCTAAGAAGACAAGAATATTGTCTATATATATAATAATAAATATATCTAGATAGTTACGTAAAAAATTATTAACTAGTGCTTAAAAAGTTACTAGTGCGTTAGTAAGTCTAAAAAGCATAACTATATATTTAAATAGTCTATAGCGTATCCTAAATACTATCTTCTACTTATTACCTTTTTTAATTTATATAAGGTAGTATCTGTCTTGTAAATTTATTATCGTAAAGGTTTTTACTCTGAAGATTTAGTCTTAAAGTTTTAAGATATTTAGTGGTAGGTATTAATTTTTAATTATTATGTTGTTAGGTTTTCTATAGTCTACACAGGATCCTAGTTTTCCGTCCTTTTTTAGTATAAATATAAAAGGGCTGGCCACTAGTAACTTTCAGGGTTTAATATATCCTTTTACTAGGTTTATCTTAATAAATTCCTTTTCTTGCTAGAGTTCTTTTCTAGATTTACTATATAGTAGTTTAAAGGGTGGCATCTTCCCTTCTTCTAGATTAATCGCGTAATCCTAAGGTTAATATTCTAAAAGGTTTACTTTTTCTTCTCTTTCTATGAACATATAATTCTATGCTTGGTAGTATTTTAGAGTTTCATGATTTGTGCTATCTTCTATTTTCTTACCCTTTGCGACCTAGTGTTCCTGCCAGCGTCTGCCAAGAGTATTTCCCGTTTTTAAACTGTTTATTGCAAGACTATATTATTAATAGCTTTCTTATTTACTATCGTATTCTGTTAATGCGTAGGCTTTACTTATAATATATAATTATAGTACTTAAAGGATATCTTCTTTTATTTTTCGTTAATTATAGGGTTATACTTCTTTAACTAGGGTAGTCTTAAAATCACGTTATAATTAGCTTCCTTAATAATATTAAGGGTAATTAGTTTCTGGTGCCTATAAATTGTAAAGGTTATTTTAATCTTATATTTAATTATTGCATTACCGGGTATTAGTTATCTATTTATAATATAAATAGTATAGGGTATAGTCTTCTTGCGCTTATAAAGTCCTACTCTATTAAGTACTTTTTTTAATATATAGTTTTCCTGTGCTCCTAAGTGAAGCATAGCTTTTATCAATATTTTTTAAGCTATACTAGTAGCTTAATTAATACCTAACTATTAATAGTATTTACTTTTTTAAAGTCGTTCTCTCGACTAAGCCTAGGTCTAAAGAAGATATTTTCTCTATTATTAGCTTAGTAGGCTTAAGGTGTCCTTTCCTTTTCTCTTTCTAGAGCTATTACTAAGCCTTTTCTTAGGAAGCTGTACTATCTTTATTCCCTATTACTAATTTAATTATAAGGGTCGTGGTTCCCTTTAATATAAAATTAAATCCGTGTTTTTTCTTTTAATCCTAGTGTTTCTTATAATTATGGTATAAGTATATTTGCTATATATCTAACACGTATTTTCTATTAATTAATAGTAATAGTACTTAGTTAATTACTTAGTTAAAATATAAAAAGTATCGCGTCTCGCGTTTATCCTGGAGGTAAATACTATAATAGGTAATAAGGTAGTTATACCACTCTTATCTATATTATTAGTATATTTAGGAAAAGTAACTGTATTCCTTAGCTTAGTAATATATAGTATATTAATCTTCTTTATAGAGAGTCTATTGTATAGTTTTATGCGTAGGGTTACGGTGGTCTAGGTTATATTATAGTTTATAGTTTAAGTTTTTATTTAGGTATTTCTTTTTAAGGTCTTTATATTTATAGTAGTAGTCTACCTATTCACGTGCTGCCCTACTAATTAGGTTAGGTTAGTAAGCGTAGTAAAGTACTACTTTATAGTCCTTATCTTATTATTTTATTATTATAAAACTAAAGTCTTCTTTCCTTAGTTAGTGTTCTTCTAAAAATATTTATTATCTTATTTGTAACTAGTTTACTCTAGCTAAGGTAAGGTATAAGAGATTAAGGCACTAGCTCTTTCTCTTTTTTATTTAAACCTTCATACGCATCCTTATAAAGTTAAGAGTTAAGTAACCCTAATTAGTCTAAGTTATTATAGATATTAATTTATTTCATAGCACTTACTACTTACTATTCCTCGTTAGTTATTTCTACGTTATTAATAGTTAGTACGTTTAGCTACCTAGTAACCTTATTCTTAGATCTGCAGTTCCTGGCAATATGGCCTGGTTTACCACATATATAGCAAAGGCGTGTCCCAGTCCCTTGTTTATAGGTTCTATCTAGGATACGTCCTTAGTTAGACTTATAAAAGCCTTTAGCCTTTCCTATCTTTTTCTCTATTACGTTAACTTAATAGCACTAGATTTCTTTTATTAGTTAATAATTATAATTAGCTTAGTTATTTTGCTGCGGCTATTATTTAGAGTTATAATAGTTAACTTTTATTATAGGTACTTTATAAACTTTTCTTTTATCTTAGTTCTAGCGTAGGTCTTATTCTAGTTTAAACCATTTATTATTAATTTAAGTTACTTCTATAATACGTTCTTATAAGGTATTAATTTTTATTTTACTACGTAATAGTTCTTCGTGCACGTGTCGTTTTAACCCTTTATAAAATATAGTTATAAGACTAACGTTATTCTACTTAACTTACTTAGTATTCTTGCGGAATTCAAATTTATATTTAGTTACTAAATAAATTTACTTAAGTTATTAGATATTTTGTTTAGCTATAGCTTCCAAATTAGTAATGTAAAAGTATTATTTAATCTTAATATAAAAGATTTTATAATTTTTTATAATTTTATTTATAGTATTACCTTCTATATTAGCTCCTACTAGGTATTAATTAACGTAAGGACGAATCTACTTAAAAGTATCTCTCTTTATATAGGGAGAAGTAAATATAGTCTTATTAGTATCTTCCTATTGTTTCTTTATTCTGTAAAAGTATAGGTTAAGTTACAAGATCTATAGCTTTATATAATTACGTTTACTATAAAAGAAGTTAAGCTTCCTATAAAAGCTCCTTATTCCTTTATTAGCTCTAGTAATGCTTATTTCTTTAAGAGTATCTAATTAAGTGTTTATTATGTTAGTAAAAAAGGTATTGTTAATATTTATATTAAGGGTATTTAAGATGTTAAGCCCTTTAGGGTAGCTAGTCTTATAGAGATAAGAGTTAGTTCTTAGGTAAAACTATTAATAATATATTTAAGGGATATTAATGGCTTACACGTATTAATAGGGCGTTAATATTAAAAGTATATATAGTATAATTAAATTAATAAGAGAGCCCAAGTTAAATCTAAATAATAGATTAGTAAATAGGTTAAGTATAATAGTAAGAGTGTACTATCGCATTCCTATATACATAACTCGTCCTATAAATCCTAATAATCCTAAGAGTCCTAGGAGTCCCAAAGTCCCATATATCAAGATATTTCTAGGACGCCCGATACTCCTAGGACGCGTGACTAATCACGTAATTCGTGGCTGAGTCAGGAATCTTAGCTGGGCGCACGGATAAGTGCTCATGTCCCGTCCCGCATCATGTTGGATCTCAACGGATCTTAATATATTTTAACTACCTAGGGGATAAAATTAAGGAATATAATATTAACCCTTATTATATATATAATATACATAAAAAGGGCTTCTTTATTAGTGTTATTAGCTAATTAAAACGAGTATTTAGTAGACGTATGTAGGAAAATAAGAACGTTATACCGTTTCTTTAAAATAGCTCTCGCAAATAGATTACTATCCTAGTATATATATACGCTAATAGATCCGCCTTACTACTAAACTTTATTTATTAATCTACTAATAGTAGTATATAGTTAAGCTAGGTAAAAATATTAAGGTAGAAAAGTATAGCATACACATCTCCTCTTTACCCTTTAACTAAATAAATAACGATGCTAGCCTTGCCTGGCTTAAATAGGTGTTTAATTACTATACTAAGGCAAAAGCTTAATAATCGTATAGGCTACTTATCCTTAATAGCTATAAAGCCTATATTATTATATATTTTATTAACTATTATAATTAAAATAAGATTCTCTTAGCTATACTTCTTTTTTATTTAACGTATACGCTCAAGCTACCTAATATAGTACTTTTTAAGCCTCTCTTATTAGCCTACTTTACTAAACTTATAATCTACCTCTAAAAGAGCTAAGTCTTAATTTTAATTAAAAAAGGTAACTTTTTTTTTCTTTTAAAAGGCCTAAACAAGCTCCTTTAAGGAGGTAAAAATCTTTAAGTCTTTTAAGACTACTAGTATATTACTATTTAAACTAGAGATTATACTTAAAAGATTTACTAAAACTACTAAAGATAAGCAGGGATTATAAGAGAGTTTTATATTAGTATTTAGTAAATCTAACTAGTGTAAACTAGATTACCTTATATAATCTATAATAGAGGATTAAGGCAGAAAGAATGCGTAAAAGCTTAACTACTTACTTTACTATATTTTTATTTAAAATAACCTACTTTAGCATAAAATTAACAAGCTTAAGGAGGCGCTATTAGTTAAGAAGAAATATAAGAAAAAAGGTAACCTTTTAAACCTTTAGTAACGTTAAAAATACTATAAAGGTATAGTTTTCTAATTACTAAGAAAGGTTAGGGAGGCTTGTATACGCTAGTCTATAAAGGTGCAAGAGGAGAAGAAGTAGAAACTTTAAAAAGCTAAGATAGCTAAGCTAAAAAAGGCAGCTAAGCTATATAAGGAGAAAATTGCAGAAGAGAAGCGTGTGGCGCGGGAGGCAGCCAAGGTAGCTAGGGAGAGGGGAGAGGGCTGAGAAGGCAGCAGAGCGCGCTCGCGAAAAGGAGGCTCGTAACGCAGCAAAAGCTCTGCAATCTACCCAGAAGGGTAAGAGAAAGGCCCTGCAGCCATCTACACAGAGCGACAAGCGTCAGAAGCGTGTGGTGGACGCTGTAGCTACAAAGGAGTCCTCAGGTGCCGCATCAGGAGCTCCACCCAAGACTACGCGATGGGGCCGTAACGTCACGCTTCCTAGTAAATATAGATAGCATAAATCTATGGCGGCTATCAGTTTACTGCTACACTAAAAGACCTTACGATAATATCTATTGTGGGGGGCTCCATAGCCTTAATTTTGCTTGGGCTATTTTGGTGTTGAGTGGCGCATTGTGGGAACCGGCGCATTGCGCGCACGGACATGGTAGTGGCCTGCCAACAGCGAAGATTCATATTGAGCGCAACTCGGCTCCGGGTCGCCCGAAATTTTCACCGGCTGTCGCCGCCGGCGCAAACCCCTTTCTGTCAACTAAAGATTGAAATACGAAACCTATAGCTAGAGATGTCTCTTTTAGCTCGTCTTCAATATGGGTTTGTGTCCAGATGACGTGATGCCTCCTAATAGAAATTGTCTTTCTCGAAAACGCATATAAGGGTGAGTGTGCGCAGGTATCTCATTTTGTATCAGGGTGTTCAAATTACAACTTCAATCTTGTCAACGCAGAGGTCGCGTTCTTAATTATGTTTTCGGAAATTCTTTCGGTCGTTGCTCTTTCTGCACTTTCCGCTACTACGTTTGCTCAAACGGACCCTCCACCATCATCTCTGCCAGAAGACGTACTGCCAGCAGCCAACCTTACTTCGGACCCGCTCGACAAGAATATTACAACCATTGAGATTACCCTGGACACAATCACCAACACAAGCACGAGCGGAGAGAAAACAACAGTCTCCTTCTTCCCCATCGAAGGCCTCAAGGAACCTCTTGCAGTCATCTACGGTGATGTGATTGTAGCCACCGTTCCTGAGCTGCTCGAGAACGCCAGTAATAGCACCAGCAATAAAGCAAAGCGAGCACTCTCAATCTTCCGCACCGGAAATATTTGGCCCCATGCTATTGTGAATTACAAATGGAAATCCGAAGCCTCAAAACGTATTGGGCGTCTGGAAAATTGGACCGAAGCCACGAAGAGGTGGACTGACATGCTCCCGTGGCTGCAGTTCAAAGAGTTCCCACCGAGCGAGACTCTGGAGGCCGACATATTGACCCTCGTAGATACGACGGATCAATTTGCTTGCTACAGCCCAATAGGAAAAGTATGGGGTGGCCAAATGATGTTGGACGACGCTTGCGGAGGAGAGGGTACCTACACGCACGAAATTGGGCACAGTAAGTGAGCGTCAACTCACAATAAAGTTCGGCATCTAATTGCTACCAGCGCTTGGCCTATATCATGAGCATCAGCGCCCCGATCGCGACGACTATATCATTATCAACTGCGAGAACGTGTGGGATAATTCCGACGGGACTCCAGCAAATTGCGGACAAAATAACTGCACTGGCTACGGTTGTAACTTTACCAAGCAGGATCCGAATTTGGTCGACTGGTCTGGCCCTTACGACTCGCTCTCGTTGATGCACTACAGCCCTGACGAATTCGCAAAGGGCAGTGGGCCAGCAATCGAGGCGCGACCTGGCGTGCCCACACCTCAGTATCACAGTTTTCCCACAGTTCTAGACGCAAATCGTGTCTGTGAGCTCTATCCTGACCAGTGCACGGGAGTATGTGGCAACGGTATCCTCGAGCCGGGCGAAGATTGCGACGACGGAAACAATGTTGACGGTGATGCGTGTCCGGCTAATTGCAGGACGCGAGCCCCCTGCAGTATTGGCTACTGCGAGCCATGGACGGCGAGCAGTTGTGATATTACAACTTCTTGTACTGCACTCGGTGGTGCTACGCATGATGGGCTTCACAAACACCTCTGTGCTTGCAGACATGGCTACAAGGCCTCGAAATCCAACGAAACGTCTTTGCAGGTTAGGTTGCCGTGGGTAGAGCAGGGAGCTAGGGTGTTTGTTAAACCTGGGGTGGCGTGTGACACATTGTGCGATGACTGGCAGCTTGGGAAGGATGGATGCAAGGAGGTGCAGGAAGAGCCGGTCTGTTATTGATTACTGTGTTTCCGCTTTTTTCTCATGTCACACTGATTGGTTTTTCTTCGTCTCACTGAAGGTACCAGTATCATCTAATCTTGGAGGTGAACCCTATTTTAGTCAGTTACAGTTACTTCTAGGTTTATTGTGTAATTCATATGGGTGCTATTGATGTCCTGGCCAAATGAATACGACTATAGAAAGCTGCTCTTTAATTACAGCGTTTAAACCGTGGAAGGCTCTGCCATATTCTGCCGATGCAGCTCCGTAAAACCGTACATGCGCTATAAGAGTATTTAACTAGCTATCTGCAGACACTGTCTGTCTCAACCACCCAACTAACACCTGAAGATCAACCTCGACCTAAAATCTTGCTTAGCGTTACCTTCAAGTGGAGTTCCTTTGAAAGTTCATAACTTGCGAGGCCGCTCGACGCTCGGATGGCTCCTGATAGGTCCACTAAATGGCTAAAAGTACGTGATTCGAAGCCCTGGGAGAGAAGGCATCAAATAGGGATGCCACGAAGACGGAGTTGACCAGTGGCAAGCACCCCATGACCATCGCTGCCAACGAACAGAACGTTCGATCCGAACAATCGATCCGAACGGCGTTTTCTGGTGTTTTTGATCGAATGAACGAACAGGCATAGTAGGTTAAATAGAGCTTTAAACAAATATATTATTAGAGCTAAAAGTTTAATTATTTAGTTACTTAGGACTACGTTTAATTAATTTAGTATAAAAATTATATTATAATTAGTAAAGTATTACTTTATTTTACTAGCCTTATGCTATGCGTGGCGTTATTATATATTACTTTATATATTATTATTATTATAGGAGAAGAAAACTCTAAGTTTTCTTATTAATATGCCTTTTACTATTTCCTATTATTAGCTATAAATATATTTTATTACCCGCTTGTATTTATCTTAGTTAACCTAGTTAACTGTTGGTATCAAACCTACGCAACACTGCTACGGCTTTCACCGCCATGCAGTTTGCCTGTGGTTTCAAACCTGCGCAACACTGCTACGGCTTTCACCGCCATGCAGTTTGCCTGCGGCTTGTTGCGCAGTTTGCCTGTGGTTTGTTGCGCTAGTCCTGATCGGGCTAGCAGGGAACAAACCACGCTTGATAAATACCTCTCACAGCAGCCCACCACAATAGATCTGCAATCAAGAATCAAATTAGTACCACATCGTTGCAACGAAGTCTTGATCCAACAGCCTATTGCCGTATCAACATTAACCTAGTTAATCTAACTAGTATTTAATAGCTATTACTCTGCTAGGTGGCGTATCGTAGCTATTATAGTAATAGTAAAGAGTTTTAAGAGCTTAAATAACTGACTATTTAAAATAAAGTCTATTACTTCTACTCATAAGTTTTCCAGTAAGCTATAAACATCTGGAGCTTATTTTTTTATTATATAGACTTACCTTTAGTAAGGTAAACGTCTGTTAAGTCCCTGAGGAGTAGCTAGCCCTAAAGGAGCTAAGGTTAGTTCTCGGGCAATAGTACTAGTGAAGTAAGAAAGGATTTATTAATAGCTTATACGTATTAATAGGGCGTTAGTATTAAAAGTAATTCTTAGTTATAAACGAATTAATAATATTTATGTTGGAATGGCGACAGGCCAATTTCCCATTCGGGTTAGCCTGGCTGTCTCAGCTGACCTGGCTGTGGCGAGGTTCATATTGTAATGGGCTACGCCCAGTTGTTGCCTCGGATCCTTAACCCTTGGTTATGCGAACCCTAGATATATAAGTTTAACGCCTAAAGCTTAACTTTAAACCTTTTATTAAATTTATAAGTACTCTTTTAGCACCTTTAGCTCCTTAAATACCTAGTCCCTTATATTAAATTTAATTACTTTTACTTATCGCGGGACGAGTAGATTTTAAATATAACTATAAACTAAAACTATAGATTTTAAATATAACTATAAACTAAAACTATAAAGTAGCATATAAAGTTCAAGGACTTATATAGATAAATACTATAAAGGCGACGCCTAGACCTATAAGGAGATAGAACCCTCCTTAGTAAGTAATTAAAAAAAAGTGTTAATAGATATGTAATGCTAACAAAACTATTTTTACTAAATAAAGAAGTTATAGAAATAAAAATAAGACCTTTTACTAAAGGTCTATATTTTAGCGCGAATAATTATACGTAGCAAGCTATTAGCTTATAAAAAAGTAATAGTTAGGGAAATAAAAGGATAGCCTCCCTATTTATAACTAAACTTTAGGTATTAGGCGTTAATAAGAATAAAATATAGTAATTTCTAAGTAAAATTAAAGTACTTATTAACCTCTAAAACACCTTTTAGACTCTACTATAAATAGTAAGAGTGCGCTAAGAACCCCTAATAATATAATAATACTTCTAAAAGATAGAAGGTATAAATTAGGTATTAAAAGTAAACTAATAAATAGAACTACTAGAGAGATTAATAGTAAAGCTTATTTTAAACTAAGAAAGAAGCCGCTATCTAAAGATTTTTAACTTAGCCTACTTTAATAGTAAATAACAGGATCACTACTACTTTAAAATAGTAATATAATATAAGCTCTTAGAGGATAGGGACTACCTTAGAAATATACCTAAATATATTTTTAGTTAATTAACAGGACGTATAGTGTTACGACTACAAGGACCAAAAGAAGGAAGCCAGGTAATTACGCCAAGGAAGTAATTGTTAACGGGACAACAGAAACAACGAAACACAAAGAGGCGCGGGGCAGCTTATGTCAGCAGTCACGTAATAAAGTCCCGCATAAAAGGAAGTCCCATGGGACTACCAAAGTCCCTAGGACTACGGAGTCTTGGCGGGACTATAAGGAGGAAACAGACTAGTATATAGTGTGATAATTCTCCTATGTTGTTTCTCTCCTCGTAGTTAACTTATATATCTTCTGTGCAAGTACGTTCTTATATATAGACTAATAGTTATCTTACTTTATTATAAGATTAGATTGTCTAGCCTCGCGCTAAGTGTCGCATTAACTTATACTACTAAATAATTTATAAAGCACTACGATACCTTACCACCCTAACCTAGACTAGACTAAGGTGTGAGAGCCTTATAACACTTTAACTACCCTACGGTACAATAGTAGGACCTAGTTCGACTACCACAGCTCCGGCACCTAAGGAAAAGACCCTAGGAGAGATAGTTATTAAACAAGCGGCTTAGATAGCCTAGCTACAAGAAATTATTAACCAGATAAGCGAGAAGATAAGCTAATAGGAAAATGTAAAGTATTAACTAAAGGTCCCGAAGCCCGAACCCTATTCCAGAAAGGGCCACCTAGGAATATTCCTAACCTAGATAGAACTATTTATCCGCTATAACCTAGGAAAGTTTAACACAGGATAAGACAAGATCCTAGTTACCTATATAAACATGCAAGACAAGGCAGCCGCGTAGGCTAGACTAATAATTAATAACTTCCTCGAGAATAGCAAAGTAGAGGATTATAACTTAAACGCTACTAAGGACGCCTTTAAGGGCTAGGAGTCCTTTCGCAAGGCCGTGAAAGGAATATTTAGCACTATTAATAAGGGACATTAAGCCAAACTACGCCTCCAGCGCCTGCGCCAGGAAAAATCGGCAGTACTCTATACGCTAGAGTTTAAACAGATCGTGGCAGAACTCGACGAATAGGGGGAAGCCCCACTTATAATTGCCTACTACAATAGACTAAAAGAATCGGTCAAAGACGAATTGGTCCACTAAGGAAAAGCAGACGACCTAGAAGAACTTATTAATAATGCAATTAAAGCAGATAATCGCCTGTACAAACGCAAGCTAGAAAAGTAGTATAGTACTAGGCTACTTACTAGAAAAGAGAATCGATCTAGGCCCGCAGGAAGAGACTAGGACGGAGATGTTATTATAACTAATAAAGCCTGATGGTACAAAAAGAAAAACGGCAAGGGAAAACAGCCGTATAGACTAAAAAAGAGTTATTAGGGCAAGAACAGCATCTCGTAAGAAGAACAAGAACGGAGGTTTAAAGATAAAGCCTGCCTCTAATGTGGTAAATAAGGCCACTTCGCTAAAGACTGCGACGGTTAGGAAACTAAGGTTAATACGACTAATCTCCTATAAGTAGCTATGGCCACCCTCACGCTGGCAGAAGCCGACGAAGTGGATCTTACGCAGGAGATCCTAGAGCCAATAGAAAAGGAAGAGGAACGAAAGACCCTTCCTAAGTACTAGATCTTCTAAAGACTGGCTAACGACACCTACTGGATGTGCAGCAGTGCGCTACATCAATCGTCTCAGTATAAGGCAAAAGTGATTGTCTAAGGGGCACACGCATGGGACGCCTACTGGTTAGCGGAAAAACTATAAGGGCGCCCAAAGCAATACCTACGCCAGATCACGATACAGGAACGACATGAATACGCCAAGTGGTGGCAATGCACGCGCAAAGGATGCCGACAACACTCTAAGGCTAGAGTTAGGGCCTCCTATTTTCCAGGAGGTTTAGAACACTATAGGCTAAAGCAGAGCCAGTGCAGCGTGCCTAACAATTACTATAAGCACTTTTTAGCCTATTAGGCTAAGCACTATAAATAGAATAGTTAGTATTAATATTTCGACATTACTTGCGAGGTACACAGGCAATAAAAGTTTAAAATAGGCTAGTTCCCTTAGGGCTTAGACCCCCGCGATACTAGCACGATAATAGGGAGCACGCAGCTAGGAAGAGATATAGACTACTTATTAATTAGGTAGGAGTAATGTAACCCACAGTGCTTTGCACACCTAAGCCTGCAGGAAGAAGCAGCTTCTTTAGATAGCTGCCCAGGGCACAACGCATTAGCCCAGAACGAGTGCCTTACTCTAAACTGCCCGCAACATGAGATACCAGGAGTATACGAATCCGATAGGATTAGAGAAACCTATGCACTATATTAATAGCGATATAAGTGGCACTAAATTAAGGAAGTCTTAAAGCTAGCATGACTTAAAGGTTAGATCTAAGAGGCAGAGACCTTATAGGGGGTCTAAAACAAGTCTGAAGACTTAAAAAACTAAATTATCACCAGGCAACGAGCCACACTAGTAATAGTATAATTATTATGGTTTATTAAGTGGATACTCGCAGAGTTAAGAAGCGCTTAATTAAAGATATTATAGTGCATAGATATCGTGTCACAGCACTAATCGACCTAGGGGCAGACGCGTGTCTAATCGCCCTACGAGTGGTCAAGAAATACGATATGCCATATCGCAACAAAAGGATACCGCTGCAAATGGGACTCGCGAACGGGACCCGATTATAAGGATATAGTAACGGTTGGCTGCGCCTCGAGACGGCGCCGGTACAAGTCAACATAGCAGGCCTAGATGTGAGGAAGGGAAGACGGCTGCGTTAATTTCTCTATCGTAGAGATATCCTACATATATATAGACGTTGGATCCTGCCAAGAGTCTAGGCATGGAACCTGATAGAATCGAAGCTAATGGAATTATACCGTAACACACCCCCCCAGCTACAGTGAACAACAAAGCTAACTTCTTAAGATATTAATCTAAATCTCCTAAATAGTCGCACCCCCCAATCTTCTTGTTAATACTAGGTAAAAAAGTTACTAGGTTCTAGTACGTCGTCGTTGCTAGTAGATGGTCCCTTTAGCTGCTCTGTGATATCTGTGAGGCCTAGCTATTTAATAAAGTTGCTGTGTTTCTGCCAAACCAGTGTCTTTGTGAGACCGTTAGCAGGTATTTAATTTGTAGGCTTCTAATTAATCTGCAGCTTCCCAGCATCTACTTCCTATCGTAGCCACATCTAATAGGTGTTAACATATCTTAGCTTTATATAAAGCCTATCCTTAGCCTTGTTAACAATCCCTACAGTCTGCTAATTATCGCAGTATAAGGTAGGTAAGATCTCTGGCTAAAAGCGTACGTAATTAAATATTTTATTCTACTATTCTATCTTACTCCTAGTAGTTGATAGAGCGAGCAATTCAGCCTTAGTAGTTAATTTCGTAACTAAGCGCTGTAAGGTCGATTTCCAGTTGATTGGCAGCCTATATAACTTAAACAAGTAGCCTTGTGAGCTTCGACGCGTATTAGGATCGTTAGTATATGCTGCGTCAGATGCTCCGTAGAACAGTGGCTCTGTTCCAGCTCTAGGATCGTCCTCGGGCGTCTTACAGAGATATGTCGTGTTCTCTGTACCTAGCCGTGATGCCCCGATGGCTAGATGCCTTGTGCCAACTAGATATCGCCATACGTGCTTAGCAGCGTTTAAATGTTCCTGCCCTAGATTCTGCAGATGGCGTGCCAGTACTGAGTGTGCTTGGGCGACATTAGGCCGTGTAAACGTCGAGATATAGGCTAGTAAGCCTACTAATTACTAATAAGTATAGGTACGTTAAGAACTCGGTTCCTTAGTGCTTAAAGCTAGATAATTCTCTACTAGTAGTACTACTAGATAGACCTTGTGCGTGTGTACGAGGTTAAACTTTATTGCAATCTTGTTAATAAAGGAATCTTAAATTAGCCAGATTTTCCCTTTTAACTGATCCCTTATAATTTGTATACCTAGGAACCACCTTAGTTCTCCTAGGCAGCGTAGCTCGTACCTAGCTCGCAGGCTTCGTTCGAACTGACTATGGTGTGCTAGATTGTCTGGGTGTACGAGGACTACGATATTGTTAATATAGAAAAAGATAATTAGGCTCTCGCTAGTAAATAAGCAGGGTACTTCCTTAACAAGCTTTAGTCCTAGCTTAACTAGAGTACTCTTTAGGTGCTTATACTAGAGAAGTAAAGTATTGCGTAGTCCGTAGAGTACGCGCTTAAGCTCTAATAGCTTACTAAGTTAATTCTTAAATCCGTCAGGCGTGCGTACATAGATTAGACGATTAAGGTAAGCGTTTAGGAAGGTATTTAGAACATCGTACTAATAGGTAAGCAGCCCAAAAGTAGCTAATAGAGTAATTAGGAAGCGGAATACGCGTGCTGCTAGTGTCGCTATATAAGTGTCTCCCTAGTCTTCCTATAGGTCTCCTCTAACTACTAGTCGCGCCTTAAACTTGTAAAGGAAGCTATCCTAATCGAACTTATAAATAAATACTTATATAAGTAGTAGCACTTCCTCTTGCATAGTCGCCTAAGTAGCTATAGTCCTGCTAAAACACCCCTTGCTTTTGCAACTGTCGAGCTCTACGTTTGCAGCTTTACGAAACTCTACGCCGAATGGGTGCTTCTCTAGATCCTTCCATCGCTTCGGTGGAGGCGGCAGCTGATCGCGATGTAGCCTAGTTCTAGGAAGCTCACTGAATAGCTTTTCTGGCGCGGATGGGTTGACAGCCGCAGCGAACGTAGCGAAGTAGTCTCTAGGTGTCCTACTATTTCTGTCTCTGCGTCTACTACTAAATATAATATTGCTAGCGTTAATAATGCTGCTAATCTTGTCTCGTCTACGCGCGTTATTTAAATATTAATCTAGTGCTTTATCTCCTTCTGCTAGTGGTTGCTAGCCGCGAGGGAGCTTAACTTCGTTATCTGCTATTTAAATAAACTGCTAATTTCTAGCTAATATCTAATTATTATTTAATGTAGCACTAGGCTCTAGCGTATCTTTTAGTGTTAAAAGTCCGCGCTACTTAAATGACTTAGCTTTTGCTACCTTTGTTATCTGCTGCTAGCGCATTAGCTTACCTAGAAGCTGCGCCTTAGCGCTATCCTTGTCTTTTAAAGTTAATATATTTATTCGCGAATTGCCCTAAGTTATAATAGATGGCTAATTAATCTCTAGGTCCTCTAGCTTATCTAACTCCTTAATATCTAGTACTGTTACTACTATGCGTAGCGTCTTCTTCTCAGCATGCACCTCGTCGGGAGTGTATAGCTTTGATGGCATAAGGACCACATCTCTAGTCCTGATGACTCTGCCCAGTGTTGGCATCCAAATGCGATAGATATTCGTCGAATCGTATCTAACTAGGTGTCCTATTAAAGCACGAGATTCTAGCTTCTCTCCGCGCTTTAACTGCTAATTAAGGACGTACGCTCGTGCTCCTATAATGCTAAAATAAGCTACTAATAGCTTTATACCTCTAATAATCTAATAAGGCGTTCGCTAGTTAAGCGATTTAGTAGGTGTGCGATTAAGTAAATAGACAGTCGCTATAACGCATTTATTTAATAGCTCCTTTAATAAGTCTGCTTTAAGCCTAATAGCTCTTGCACGAATAATAATTAAGTAGCTAGCTTTCTTTATTATCCTATTTTGCTCTTCTGTATATTCTGCACGCGGTTCGACAACTATCCCTAGATCTTTAAAGATATTAAGTAGCTTAGAATAGCCTCGTTTGCTATTAAGTCGTACGATAGCTACATGCGCGCGAAATTAGCGCTATAGTTTAGCTAGTAGTCTCTACGCTGCTTGTTAAAGCGTTATAGAGCTTTTATTAGGTAGGTAATAAGCTTCGTGCCACTTGCTATACTAATTAATAGCGTGAAAGAGCTATAGATCTTTATTATAGCAACGCTCAGTGCGCTCCCTTAGCTGTATAAGGTCTATTCTTAATTAATAGAATAGACGCTCTGCTAGCTCACGTGGAGCTCTCCTACTAATAAACTTGTGTAGCTTCGTCTCTGTATAGACCTTATAGTCTATCCACATCGGCGCGTGCTGCTCACTAAGCTATATTCTATTAACGCTTTTTAGTAGATAAGTAATTACCTTTTAATTTGCATAGCTAAATACTCTATAAGCTTCTGTCGCGCTTACGCTCAGTGGCTTCTTGCTAGTATAGGACGGTCTAGGTCGATACTAAGTTGCGTAGAGTTCTAGCGGCGGTCGATCGTTATAATCTAAGTCTATTAGCTAGTAACTACTATTATATTTAAGCTAATAGATCACATTCGACGGCTTCTATTAATATAGGTAGTTTTAGCTAGAGTTGAATTTAATTCCTAGGCTCTTGCATCGAGATAGGCTAATAATACTCGTAAAGAACTTAGGTATATATACGACGTACGTTAGTTAAATTATCTTAACTCTAGAAGGCGTATTAATCTTAAGTAGGACCTCTTCTTATTCTTAGATAGGTATTAGTTGGCCACTAGCGTACGCGCTTTCTCCTGGCTTAGTATTAGAGGTCTTCTTCTAGCTATAGGCCTTTGTATTCGTAACATGCGTGTTTGAACCAGGATCAAGAATCTATCTATTTAGTAGTGGAGGCTGAGGCATTAGCCTGTTAATAGTAGCGACCTAAAGTGCACTACACTAAGGTAATATAGCTAGCTACTAGCTATTATCGAAATTAGTAACTCCTCCTAATCTAATAGGCGTCCTAGAATTGCTTCTAGCTAGCCTATTCTTTGTATTCTAAAGGACCTTTACTATAGGTAACTAATTAGCTCTAAGCTTCTAGAACTTCTTCTTAACGTCTCTATTTGGCTGCCAATTAGCAGGTCGTAAAGCTATATTAACGTAGTAGTAGCTATTAAATCTATGCTTCTTGCTATATAGGCAGGTTAGTGTCTTCTTCTGGCGTTTATGCTTCTAATACTTTAACTGATCGACTGGCTGATTAGCTAGCTACTAAGCTGGCTAAGCAACACCTAGAGTAGCGAATGTGCCTAATCCTAATGTAATTAGTCGAGTCCGTCGATAGTACGAAGTAAAATTAGCTACTAGGTTAGAGATGCTAATAAAGTCTCTACTAGTCTGTTCTGCCATGACAAGCGCTAATAGCTAACTAGATAACTAGCTATTATCTAGGCCTCTAATTAATAGGATAAAGTCTTCTTGCGCTCGATTATTATAGACCTTTAGTATATCCGCTTAGATTATAAGGCGCGTTGTCTCTATCTAGTTCTAAAACTAGTTATCGAGGTTCGCCTTTCGTAGTTAATTCTTTAACGCCTAATAGCGTACTTGGAGTTAAGCATTGCGCTTACCCTAGCTAGGGCAGAGGTGCTTTATTAGAGTCCTTAGTCGATTATGTGTGCTTAAGCAGTCGGCGATTAGATGAATACAGAGTTGCCAACAATTAATTAATTAAAAATTCGGGCTGAGATTGATTTGATTAATCGTCGAGGACCTCGAGTTACTGATTAATTGATTAATGGTCAATTTTAAGGCTTTTTAATTAATAATTAATTAATTAATTAATTAATCAATCGAAAAATCGCGCTAAGATAAAATATATACAGCACAAGCTAGACAGGGTCATCCCACTGCAATACCTAATAGATATCGTGCATCTCGAGCTCTGAGAGCTCTACTGGGAGCTCGCCGTCCGGGGTCTCCTGGGGTGGAGAGTATCCAGCTCTTAGCCAACTCCGTACGCACGTGATTGTGGAGAGCATTTAAGGGCTTATTTTTTAACGTTTTGGCTCTATTATATCGCCAACCTTAGAAAACATTCTCTTACAGTAATAAGAGGACGCTAGGATCGAGAGGAGATTAATAATAAACTAAGAAAGGCGGGGATATTAATCGCGGAGAGATACCTAATACCTAATAGGATCTATATAGTATGCGTAATCCTTAGGGACGCTAAGTTCGTTATACTACTAATAATTAAACTTGTTAGTACTATTAATAAGTAGAGTAGAAGTTTTAGCTCTTAGAGGCTTAACGTGTAACTTAGCGTAGTTATTAATATTACTAACGCGCTTTACTTGTTTGCGCGTAAGAGAGATAATAGGGCAGGCGTTCTTTAATTTATATATAGCCTAGAGCTCTTAGAATTGCTAATTAGCTTAATTAAGCTAAACTTTGTACTCTCTAGTCCATGCGTTAACAAAGTAGTACTTGTAGTAAGGGTGGAGGACTATAGAGGCGTAATAAACAAGCGTCTTTTTAAGGAGCTTATAATACTTTAAGAGCTTTAAGTAGGCTATAGTTACGTTAATCTTTAAGTAGTTCTCTAGAGCGTCGGGCTTATTAAAATTAATATTTTAAAAGCTCTTAACAAGCTGTTCGAAGTAGGAGAGGAGGTACTTAAAAGTAGAGTATATCTTATAGATTATACTAAAATGGCTAGAGTCGCTACGGCCTTTAAGTCTCTTTATAGCCTCCTTTAAGGGCTGGAGGACTTCGATATACTAACTAATTATAGCCTAATTAGTAGTAGTAAGGCTTTTTATAAGTACTTTATTAACAGGAGCCTTGCCGCGCGCGCAAGCTAAGGACTTATCTTATAGCGCCTTTTTTATCTTGTAATTAATAAGAGTATTAATTACGCGGTGGAGGAGGACTACTCTCTCTATAAAGTTAAGGTAGCTATTCTAGCAAGTAACAACAGGCTTAATAGGTTTAAAGAGCTATAGAGGCTCTCCTACCTCGCGTGTTAAATGTTAAAAGTTATTAAAAAGGTCATGTTACTAAGGCGTTAATATTAAGTGTATAACGTCTATAAAGACTTTAATAGGGCCCTTTTCTTGCCACTCGCGTAGGTATTTCTCCTCGAGTCTAAACTATAAGGTGTTGTTATTAAAGGCGTCTTTATTAGTTCTAAATATTATAGTTTGCCCTACTAAGTTAAGCAAGTAAAGTAAGCAGCGGAGGCGTTAGTCCTATAGGGTAAAGCTATAATAGGCGCCTAGCGCCTCGAGGGCTATATTATTATTTGTCGTATTATTAAGTATAAAGTACCTAACTAAGCTACTATCGATACTAAAGGCCTATAGCGTCTTAATAATAACTATAGTAACTTTCTCGCCTGTATGCGCACTACTAAGTTAAAAGAAAATAAGAGGCAGGTCGTAGAGCTTGCCACGACGATTAACGTAGTAAGTAACGAGCCTACAAAACGCACTCTTACTACCTTTTATAAACTAGCTATTAAAGCTAATATAGATTTTACTAAGGGCGCGAGCGAGCTTAGT
The DNA here is from genome assembly GCA_010015655.1 of Bimuria novae-zelandiae CBS 107.79. Classification (NCBI taxonomy): domain Eukaryota; kingdom Fungi; phylum Ascomycota; class Dothideomycetes; order Pleosporales; family Didymosphaeriaceae; genus Bimuria; species Bimuria novae-zelandiae. The sequence goes on from ML976715.1 coordinate 293,447, forward strand.
TTATATATAAGGCTATAAATTTGCGTATAACCTTAACAGGAAGGCAGCAATAGTTATATAGCTCTAAAAAGTAGCTAGCTTAGCCTTTAGGTTAGCAGCGCGTAAAAGCTCTTAAAAGGATAGCGTCTCTACTTTGCGTAGTAAGTAATTATTCTTAGCAAGCTAGCTAACTAGAGCGAGTTAAAAACGCTATTAATTAAAGTTTCTTAAGGCGTTAGATGTAACCTTAAATGATATTCTACTCATGAGGAGCAGAAGGTTAGCCTTTTGCTCCGCGACAGTTATGAGCCCAGAATCGCTGAGACCCTGCGCAAGCACTCAAGTGGCGGATCAGCACTTGGGTGGGGTACCACAAGCGAGCAGGTGCACACCACAGAAATAGCCAAGAGCACTGCGCAAGACAGCGAGAGAGCTAAGAGCCAGATGCTATAGGGCCACAGATATAAGAGTGAGCGAGAGAGACTGGAGCAGAATATATAGGGCATGCTGGACTACGGGCGACATGTATACCAAACCTTGAAAAGCTTACAGCTCTCCGTTCCTATCACTGCGATCTGGGGGGGTGTGTAACCTTAAATGATATTCTACTCATGAGGAGCAGAAGGTTAGCCTTTTGCTCCGCGACATATTCTTCAGCGCTTCCTTGCATGTAGGTTATAGCGAAGATAACCTTCTTCTTGTCTTTAAGGTCTTAGTTCTGGTCGAAGAAGTAGAGGTCTAGCTACAAGAGCCAGGTGTTAAGGAGGGTATAATTACTATTATATAAGTTAGGTTTATGTGCCTTGTTCTTACCATCCCCTATAGGGGTGACATGGTTATCTAAAGCTATAGAAGAGGTAGGGGTCCTATTAGTATTTATGTTAAGGGTGTTTAAAATGTTAAGATCCTAAAGAGGTAGCTAGTCTTTAAGGGGCTAAGGTTAGTCCTTAGGCAGGAATACTATAGTAGGATAAAAGAGGGTTATAGTAATAGCTTGCGCTTATTACTAGGGCGTTAGTATTAAAGGTGTGTATAGCATAATTAAATTAACAAGATTACTTATTTAGATCTAAACGATAGATTAATAAACAGGTTAAACACGAATGCTATAAGGGTATTTATGCTAAGTTATATACATAACTATTCGTGCTATCCTTTCTGTTCTACTATCCGTACTTTAGTAAGATAGTATTATTGTCCTAGATGTTACTGCCATCCCTTTCTTGGCGGGATAGTTCTTCTTGGCGGGATGTTGGATTACGTGACCTCGATAGTGCAGTCCCACCGTGGGTTACCCCTCTGCGCTCACCGTTGGTTGTTCTTTGTTGCGATTGTTTAGATCTCAACAACTATATACTATTCTTCGTGAACCGTGTCTACGTTATTAACGGATAGTACGTTTAACTATCTAATAACTTTATTCTTAGATTTATAGTTCCTAGTAATATAGCCTAGTTTACTATATATATAATAGATACGCGTTTTAGTTCCGAATTAGTAAGTTCTATTAGAGATACGTCCTTATATAGGCATTTAAAGGCCTATAACCTTTTTTATTTCTTTTTCTATAGTGCTAAGTTAGTGGAAGTACTAGATTTCTTCTATAAGTTATTAACTATAATTATCTTACTTTAGTTAGGGCGTCTACGTATAGTTATAATAGTTAATCTCTATTATAGATAGTCTATTAGTTTTAATTTACTTTAGTTCTAGCGTAGGTTACGATCTAACTTATGCTATTCTTTATTAATCTAGATAGTTTTTTTAATAGTACTTTTATAGTATTAAATTTTACTTTATTGCATAGTAGTTCTTCTTTTATAGATCTTTTTAGTCTTTTACAGTATATTATTTTAAAGGACTTAGTCTAAGTGCTTACAAAACTGAGCGTTATATTCTACTGTAAAATAGGCTTATTAAGTATTTTATATAGCTTATATAGTAATAGCTATCTTATTAGTAATTCTAAAGTATTGTTTATCTTTTGTATAAAAATTATTATAGTGTTTTATAATCTTATTAGTTACGTCTTCTAGGATGTTATATTTAGCTAGATATTTATTAAGGTATAGTCTAATCTACTTAAAAGCGTCTCCTTTTATATAGGTAAAAATAAATATAGTCTTATTAGCCTCCTCCTATTCTTTCATTATTTTTTAAAAGTATAGGTTAAGCTATAGGATCTAGAGTTCCGTATGCTTATAATTACTATAGAAGAAGTTAAATATTTTATAATTATATTTTTATTCTTGAAGATATTTATTACGTTAGAAAAGGTTTCGTATTTACTTATATTAAGGGTATTTAAAATATTAAGCCCTTTAGGACAGTTATTGAGCAAATTTAATGATTCGTTCCGAAGGTATACCTGTAATATCCATGGTGAATTTGGCGAGTGTGAGTGCGTCAGTGAGCATGCCGCTTTCGGAGGGCCACCCTGTACTTGAGCCGAATCCACGATAGTCGATAACAAGGATGTGCAAATTTGGTACCACTGCAGACAAGGCGCGGTAGTTTTGAGGTCGCCAACCCGAGCCCAAAGTATCCGGCAGCTCCATGGAAATAAAGAACTAGGTGCGCCGTAGGATCATTCTTGAGAAGCTCGAATGATAATCTGTCCTCGAAATTCTCTACAAGACCTATGGCCTCTGCTCTCAGATCCGCTTGATGGTGCTGATATACATTGAGTGGGAGAACGTGCTATGCGTGCAAGGTTTCACCGTCGGGTGTTTGCAGATGGAAAGGCGTGACTTGATTTCGCAAAAACCCCCATTGTTCCGGTATATTAACGTCTTGAAACCACGTCAGAGTTACTCTATGCAAGTATATGACATGGTCATGTAGTCTTGGTATTGTGAGGAGTGAAATGAATCAAGATAAAGGCCAAGAAGTCCAGCAACAGTGCCAAAAAGCGGCTTCAGCACGGCGGATGCGGAGGGCATCACGACGAAGTAGTGACTAGTAATCTTAAGGATTTGTTTGAGTTGAGGAAGGACGTCGAAAACTGGTGCAGATGGTGAGAGGTGTACGAAGCTTGGTGTTGAGCTTACAGTGTCACGCGGGATAAATCACAGCTGGTGGTTCGTACCCCTGCTAGCGCTTAGGGAACCTCTCAGAATATGGAACGTATGATCTGTGCTCCTGCTGTACGACTCCACGTTGTTTTCACATTCGCTGTGACGCATTCGATTACTTACCCATTGGCTGATGGTATATGCGTGCGATAAGGGATGATCACTGGAGTGTAAGGCTGTGTCGTCTTGACAAGTTCCCCACCTGGGGAACTCTTGACCACTTCCATACTTGCTGTCAGTTCGCTGGCCGACATTGCTCTTCAATTCTTTCCAGATGGCGACTTACATTTTGTTTTCATGCTCCCTTACCTCTTTACCTGCCGTTTTGTTCTATCTTTCCTTTTTCTTGTCTTTCTCCAATGCACAGGATTCCCCAGAAAGCGCTAATAACGAGCACTTCTCAATCTGTGACTTTAAAAACGGTTCACTTCCGCACGGCAACTAATTGCGAGTGAATGGCTGGGTGGACCAGCCAAGTTACCGAGGGTTTTATGGTATTCTCTGGGTATCGCTTGTTTCCGTTGGAATTAGCACGTATACCATGTTATACTTGAACGTTCCAGCGTCAATAGACACTTGGCTTCAACTGACCGGTCGACGACTTCTATGGTACATCGCCGAGAACATCTTATAACAATCTTATTCAGAGTACCCTTGTCTGGTGTTGACTCTACGGAACCTTAGCTGACGTATGAGCCGTTGTCGCAGGATGATGTTAGGTATCATTGGCCCCGAGTTTCCTCTTACCTACGCTGCCGGCCAGTGGAGCCACGCGAAACATTCGGTCAAAGCCTTTCGGGACTTAGGACACGACGACTGGTACAGAGCTGGCAACAAGCAAGTCAATCAAGTTGAGGTGAATTGCTTAATTAATTAACCGATATGGTGGCTTTTGCTTAACTTGATTAACTTAATAGCGTAAATTAGGCTTAATTTATTAACTTAATTAACTTAATTAATAACTTTGCTAAGCGAATTAAAGGTAATTAACCGCCGTAGATCTTGTAGATAGTCTCTAGCTCATTAGGGGTGATAGCGTTAGTACGTTAATTATTTACTATCGTTATAGGCTTTAAGCTAAGGCGCTTCTAGCTGCGTAGTGATTATAGCGTAGATAGAAGATCCACCTTTATGCATAACTATCTTGTCTCTAATAAATTATCTAACTCCGAAAAGGTCCTCTCACAATTAGTAGTAGCAGCGGGAATACTAAGGATATTAAAAGTAAAGCGCGATAAGACAGGATACTTATTAGCCTTGCCTATTTAATAGAGTAGCGGGTTACGCGCAAATAGGGAGTTTTCTAGTATAAGTAGTTTAATTATCTACTACTCGAACTTATCACGGCGGAGGACTAGGTAGGCGTTGTTACCTTATAGGGTGGCTCTCACAAAGTCTGACTAGCTACTAGATGGCCTAGTACGTACCTTTTTAGTAGAGGCTCTAGCGTACTAATAGGAGATACGGTATCTTTAAACTCTAACTATAAGCGTTAAAAGCTAACGTGGTAATTATCTAGCCAGCCTTTATAGGTGTGACACCCCTTATAGAGATCCTCGTCGTAATTAAGCGGTACAGCCTATATCTTATCTATAAGGCCTTTTATGTATAGGTAGAGACAGTAAGCCGCGTAATATACTAGGGCGTCCTTTACCTTACGCAGGTACTTAAGGATCTTCGTGTAAGCTATATTATAAGTAGCTTTTATATAGTCCTCTAGGGCATTAACGTCGTTAAAGTTAACATTATTATATTAAAAGAGTATCTTGTTAAGGGTAGTGGCAAGCTATAAAAGCGTAGGGAGGACCTCTTATATTGCACTTAACATGCTAGCCACGCCCCTGCCCTCTATATAAATAGTAGCTTCTTTAAATGGTTGTAGGATTCTTTAGTACTCTATAATTATTGCCTAGTCCTTAGTAGTAAGGCCATCTTCTTTAATAAACTAACGTCGCTTAATATTAGGCATATTATTACGTTATTAGGTGCTATAGTAATAATACTTAATAAACTTATAGTTAATATAATTATTAAAGGGTGCGTGGAGCTTAAGCGCGCGCGTAAAATAGTTATAATAAAAGTTCTATCTTATCTTTACTAGCTTAATAATCTCTAACGTCTTTAGCTTATTATTACTACCTAATTAGGCGTTGTAGGTTACCTAATACTATTTAAGAAGCTAGCGAGCTTAAGGGGTGTAGATAAAGGTAACAACGTTAATAAGTACGCCTAATAGGCTAGCCTGCCACTACTCCTTAAAAAACGCTATCTTGTTATTAAGATACTTATCTACGTTATTAAAGGCGTCGCGATCTTTGCTAAAGATAATTTATTAGGCTATAAAGTTAATTATATAGCAAGCGTAACGCAGACGCTAATAGCAGGCGTTAAAGTTATATTTAATAGTTAGGGCGTTAATTATAGCGTTATTATTAGTAGCATTATTAAGGATAAAGTAACTTAAGCTATAGGCAGATATCTTAAAGCTTTTAAGCGTAGCGTTAATAATAGCGGTAATATTAGCGCCTATATATTAGCCTATTAGCGACGATAGACCTAATACGTAATCGCGAGGGTTGCCATCGCTATTAAGATAGTAGACGTAAATACCTGTCAGCGCCTGTTTACCGCCTGTTAATATCTAATTATTAAAGGAGATGTGGATGGCCGATTACGCATCTTATAGATAATTAATAATAGTAGGTATATAAGACTCGTACTCCGCAATTATATGGGCTTATAAGGTGTTGTGAGATCTCTACATCTCCGCCTTAGCTAATAGGTTAGCCTACTATAACATGTGGTAAAAAGCTACGCCCTCGATTACTAAGAGCGCCTAGTTATCCGTTACTACCTAATTAAGTACTAATTATAGGAAACTCGTGCGTAAGAAGCTTAACGCAATAAGGTTAGCAACGCTTTAAAATACTATAAGGCCTTTATAGTAGATATAGGCGAGTAGGGATAACTAAAAGGATAACATCGTTATTATCGTGCAAGAGGTAGACTTTTAACTACTCTTATTAACGTGGTGCCTGGCTTTGCGCTCTGCGAAATGGCGCGCGATTAACGTTATTAATTAATTAGCCTAGTAGAACCTATCTAGTTACTTATAGAGGTGGCAATAATAGCAGAGCTAATATAGGCAGTGTTATTTATAGTGCTAAAGGCAATACCTATATTACTAAACTTAGCTCTTTTAACTGCGCTTTAGGGCAAGAGACGGCTTATAATAACCTAGCAGGCGTTGCTAATTAATACTATTATAATTATTATTATTATCTTTAATATTACTATTAGTAGCTAATTATGCGTTGCCTATAGAGCTCTTGTTAGCGTCTAGCTCTAACGGCGCGTTAGTGGCTATATCGGTGCCGCTATTTTTAGGGAGGGTTTGTAACGCCTTGCTTTTAAGCCGCTAGCTAAAAACTTAAGAGAGGTTGCAGTTTATACCCTCTAAGCAATTAGGCGACGCTATATTAATAGAGGAGGGCGTTAGTAGAGGGTAGGAGGTGGGTTAAGGTAGTAGAGATATTAGATAATCGGCGCTATACTATATTAGGCAGCGCTAGGCTCTAACGCTAGTAAGTCTAATATGCTTTAAGTTAAGATTTACCCGCGCAGGATCCCCCTAATGCCTATAACCTATAGTTACCCCTATATTATGGCCTATTAAGTCTACTAATTAAGTTAATTAAACAGGCATAATTTGCTTAATTAACTTAATAATTTTTGCCTCCCTAATTGACTTAATTAACTTGCTACAATCAAGTTAATTAAGTTAAGTTATCAAGTCGACTTGCTTGTTGCCAGCTCTGGACTGGTACATGCGACAGGCTTTCTTCGCAGATATGGGTGGTTTCGTCCTTCACACTCGAGATAGCGATCCGTTCCCACTCAACGCGACTGAGTTGTTTTGGCTAGTCCGCCACGGCTACGTCGAATACCCGAAGATGACAAAGAGAGAAATTTGGGATAAGTCGAAGCAAGGCACATTCACCAAGCTAGTGACAGCGTTCCAAGTAAGATATTTAATCGTACAATGCATTGCGCGTGCGACCCAAGGACTTGCCATAACTACACTCGAGCTCAGCGCAGTTGCGATTGTAGTCTGCTCGCTCATGACCTCGTACGCTTGGTTGCATAAACCAGCCGATGTGCAGACACCAATACACATATATTCGGCACACAGTTTGGAAGTGATGGTCGGTAATCAGGACTGGAGCTTGACCCCACTTGACTTCGTCGACGAGAACGGACCCGGCTATTCAGTCAATGTACAACCTTTCATCAAGATGCCAGTCATACCTCCTCAGGGTCCTATTCAACGGATTCCAAACGACAGATTTACCACAAATCCGTATGGTGCGCAGGAGTACTTACTTTGTCTCGCCACGCTTGTCTTTACGGCCATCCACGTCGCCGGGTGGAATTTCCACTTTCCAAATGAGACCGAACGCCTGCTCTGGAGAATTGCTTCGATCCTTATTTTCGGTATTACAGCGGCCTTTTGGGTTTTTGAAACGATTGCTTCCTGATCTAGGCTTGGCCGCTGGAAAACAATATACTTATATTGCATCAACAAAGATGAGTTGAAGAAGCACAAGCGCCGTATCGCGCATATACAACAAACTATAGTGAAACGAAAGATGACGGAGCCGCCACAGCTCTGGGAGTTGAGACTATCACACCGCTAGCGATCGTGTATGGCATCGCGCGATTGTATCTCATTGCCGAAGCTTTTGCAGAGTTGAGATACGCGAGCGCGAGCGCGAGCGCATACGTAAATGTCGAGTGGACGGATTTCATTCCTCATGTTTAACAGCCTCATAAATCTTTCTAGCTGGCCTGATTCCTGTTGTCAATGCTCATGTGTCCTTCGCGTCCGACAGACGCCCAGCGGGCGCAATGCCTCTGTGGCAGACTTGTCAACAATCAAGCCAATCAAGCCGGTCTAACCTAATATGGTAATTCACTAGCTCGCGTTGGTTAACATGTTACTAAATTTGGTTAGATCGGCTTGATTGGCTTGATTGTTGACAAGTCTGCTCTGTGGACATATGATTCTGGGAATGCGCGACTCAAGCACCATGAGAGACGACATGCGAAAGGCATATTTCACCTAACATATCATGAGAATTTTTATTGCCGGCATTTGACTTGATTATGTTCATACCTGAGGGTACTGAGCGGGAGGATGGAGGAGGGTGCCCTAAGAAGTGCGAAGTGTCTCTGACGTCAACATCGCTATGACTCGAAATCTCCACATTGCATGCTGATTCACATGTGGCCTATAGTCATTCTTTAGGTATGTTGTTTCGCGCGTGCTAGGCAGTAGTTAAAATAATTTAATAAGGGAGTTGGTAGCGATAGGCCTATGTTCGCGTGCAATAATTGCCTGGAGAACGGATATCAGCTTCCGAGCGGCCAACTTGGCCGAATCCGGAAAGCGCTTATGGCGGCCTAAGCTCCGCGTCGATAGGTGGGTTCATCACTGCAACTCGGGGTTTCATCCACTGAGTCATTGAGATGTGGACGCATATATGCCATTGCTATTGCTCAAGGTCTACACTCTCAGACATCCTTTACCTTTTGCCTTTGCGGTTTTCCAATGGCGCTAAATCAGCTGAACTCTCGTGTCCTTCGTTCGTCGAAAGTTCGCGATGTCACGAAGTATCTGCGCGGCATCCAACAATCTTGTGTTGAAGATGATATCACTCGAGAGCTCATCCATCTAATAGAAATTGATTCAATAGCTCCAGCTGCGTTTGGACAATGGCTTGGTATCACACGCTCGTCGCATACGGTCCGTACCGCACTTGCACAAAACGTGTCCAATGAAGTTCGACGATTGGCAATCAAGAAACTGGGCAAACTCCTCTCTTCCTTAGCATGGTCGGAAACGTGGGATGCCCTCGGTGGAACTCCAGGTCTTCTTGAGGTCCTGAGCGATTTGTCCGTACAAGACGTCAAGCAAGCATGTCGCGTATTCGTTCGCAGTGTGAAGAACAGTGCGAGGCAGGCCGATGTTGAGACGAAAAGGGATAAGCTCACAGAATTATTCAAAGCTCTGCTACCGCGTCTGTTCTTGGATGATGCCTCCACCGTGGCCGCCAACAACGATCATCGTCAACTCCGAGCTATCTATCAGCGGCTGGTTCCAGCCTGTACAAGCGAAGTTGTGTCGACTCTGGCGTGCGATCCCAGTGTTGAAGTGAACAATCATCTCCTTTTATTGTCCCATGCAGGGACACTAAAGGATTTGGCGTTGCAATATGTGTTCGACAATCACCCGCCAGGTGAGAGATGGCTCACGCCCCTTCTCTCGAGATACCCACCCACGACCACAGACATCCCGGGCATTTCAGCACCAATGCAGTTTTCACTCGACGTATTGCGCAGGTTGACAAAGCAAGATGCGAAGACACCGCTGCTCTCGAAATACGTTATGGTGGAGATAGCGGTTCCATTGCTGAGGAAAGCGTTGAGGAAAAAGGTTGACTGGTCTGTCGCACAAGAAATTGTTAATCTTACTATGGCATATCTAGAGAGCCATCCTGATACAATTTCGGAGCTCAATTTGCAGCGCGGACAGTTTGTGCACCTTACAGGTGTATGCTGGTCCAGAAATCCCGAACCATTTGCAGACCAGTTTGCAAAATTGCTCGCTCTGCTCGTTGTCAAGATCCAAAGAAAACAGTTCTTCAACACCATGGACAGATCTGGATTGCTAAGGGTCCAGAAGTCTCGGCGCTACGCCTTGATGCTCTTCTATTACAACGGGTTCTACTCATCGGACTTGGGTGGCGAATCCGATATCAGAGGCGCCGAACTGCCTCTGTTAACCCGCTCTGTACTCGATACTTTACTTCTACCTGAGGACGCTTTGGCACTTTTTACCCTTATGCGCTCTGCTAAGGGAGACGAGAATCTGATCGACCGAAATATCTATTCGCACGCAGACACAGGTGCTATTGAACCCGTCGATGTCGATATGTGGCATGCGGTCTTGCTATTCAGATGTGGCCATCAAGTGCAAGCGGAGGAGGTCGCCAGAAAAGGTTTCCAAGCTCGTAAAAAGGCGGCAATATCTAGTGCAGGACAGGAACAAAGAGCACGCAACACCCGTTTTGCAATCGATTTCGCTACAGCCAGTGGCTCTTTTGACTTGCTTATGGAGGCCCACGAATGGGCGAGGCGGTTCGTACGTGATCCACTTACTGCGAGGGAGTTGTATCAGGTGACCATGAAAGAAGGTGTAGACCTACTTTCTGGCGTGTCAGGACCATTGCAAGAGCACCTCTCTTATCCCGAGTTGCGCGACCGAATCATTCATGCTAACCGCATCATCTTGTTCATATTCGAGACTACATGCTTAGCCTTGCGCGAAGCTTCGTTCAACAGGCATCATTTTCGAGGAGTTCTAGATTTGTTTGCAGACGTGGTTAGGGAACGTGTCAGTCAGTGCCGACAAATCAAGAAAATTGCTAATATTGATGACGAGCAACTGTATCACGCCTTGTGGGAAGATACTTTGGACATGCTGATAATGGTAGAAGAGAAGGGACTGTCACCGGGTTACGAGAATTTATCCCTTCACACTGTGCGAGGGGCCTTGAATAGCCATGGCAGCGCCCTAGAAAACGCAGAACCTACAACACTACGATTCTTCGATGACCTTGCAAAGAGACGCGACAAGCTTTGGCAAAAGCATCGTGTTTCTATGCATTCAGCAGTTGCAGCCCTCCCGGAGCCCTTCCCACGAGGGCTTCCTATACAGCACCTCATCGGGCTTTATTCCATATGCGTGCACAATTCACATCCATACACTCCATACATCGCAGCTCGTATGGAAGCTACCTTGTTCCCCGATCCAAAGGCTGCCCTTACACCAGTTTCAGAGGACCCGGAGATGCGAGAAGCCATTGGACCTTTTGTGGACGATTATTTCTTTGCTCTGCGCATGATGGTTCCCAAATCACTGAACGAGGAAGAGAAGAAAAGCCGCATACATCGAGTCTGGTCATATGCAACAGGGCCACTTAGTAAGGATCGCTTTACCGAGGATGAAGCTGTCCGCTATTGGAAGAGAGAGGGGAGTTCAGACCCTTTTCTCAAACTTTGGCCTAGCGATGAGACAGTCATGTCTCGATACCCGGACTGGCCATTAGTCCCGGATGTTGAACATGCAGGCGAGGTGGAGGAATGGGATCCCGCCCCAGAGGCCATCTGCAATGTTTCGGAGCGCAAATTGGAAACAACGACGTACATTGATATCTCCAAAGGGTTAAAGGGCAGCTCATACAGTACTACTATAGGTATACCGTTGCGATTACCTGCTCCCGTGATCCCCCCAGTAAGACACGCAAAAGTGTTCTCTGTTGAGCGGATCCACCAAGCTAGGGCCAAGCCAGCGATCAGAGAAGGTCAAATTCTCTCAGCGTTGCTGCAAATCGAAAACAGGATCCCGAAATCCGGAACTCTCAAAAAGGCTTTCCCATCTACGGATCGGAGTGTACTCGTTCGCTATCCGGCGTGCTACCTCAATGGACAGTTCCTGTCGGAGAACTCTCGAGCAGGTAACCGGGGTGCTGATCTTGCATGTTTAGAAGCTAATCTCAAGGATGTACCGCCTTCACTCTTGGCCCAATTTGCTCGCAATGCCTACTCGGCGTTGACCGCATCCTCTGAGAAGGACGAAGGGTACTTGGTCCTGGAAAACCTCACTTTAAGACTTGCTATAATGCTCACGCGATGCGATCGGCCTACACTCGCCTCGGAACTGATTGTACGCATGGTACTCGATCGTCCTCACAATAGTTCCTGGCATCGACAGCTACTCTCTTCCCCCTTCTTCCGTCGACTTCCAGCTTCAGCAGCGCAGGATTGCATGAGCGTATTTGCCCAAGCAATAATCATAAGAACTGAAGACCAATCCATGACGAGAGCGACCAGCGATTCGGGAGCTGTCCCGGAAACCGTGGCAGAGGTGCAACCGAGACAAAAGGCATACGTCAAGATTACTACGGTCAAGCTCCTCGCCCAGTTACTCGGTGACACACAATGCATCTCGGAAGACTTCGCTATCTCTCTGCTCTCTCAGCTTATGACCAAGGCATCTCATATCGACATACGTTCTGCTGTTATGGGCAGTCTCCTCGGCATGCTCAAAAGCGCCTCGCCCAAAAAGTGTGGAAAGATCCTCGCCACTCTCGAGAGTGTTATTCCAATGGCGGGAAATCTTCGTGAACGCCGCCCCATCACAGACGAACAGTGGACTCACGCTGAAGACGAGCTTGAGCTTCCTGAACTGGACGCGGTAGGCTCCCCTGAAGATACAGCACCCATGCTCTTGTCACTCTTCTCGTTCACCAAGAGCAACCCATCAGCTGCATTCGTGAGCCGCATCATCATTCCGATCATCACGAGCTTGAAACACCAGACCGCAAAATGGTCTGCACTCTTTCTTCGCAAGCACGGCTTTGATTTCGCTGCCCAGCAAGAACTCGCCCTTCCACCACTTCCCCGGGAACAACAAATAATGTACGAGGTCCTCCGTTGCGCTGCACATTACCTGCCTCTCAGCTTTCTCGAAGACTTCACCGCCTATCACACATTCAACATCGTACCGCCCGCCGCCATCTCAGCGCTGAACAAAAGGCTGGAAGACGATGTGGCATCCAAGAGCAAACCCGACGTGAAGTCCTGGCTAGCCCGCTACACACTCGGCCTCAACGTCTCGACTTACACATTCAACATAACATCCCTCCTAGACACCGACCTGCACGACGCCACGTCTCCCAGCGCAACCGACAAAATCACGCCCAAAGCGGTACAAGAAGCCTACCTCAAGCTCTACACCCTCACGCTCCACCACGACACCGAGACCCTCTCGCATCTCCACAGCGCCCAGCGCGTCCTCTGGCCCTACTCACCTTCCTCTCCCATCTCCAAGTCCTGGGCCGACCGCTACAAGCCCCTCGTCGAAGCCATCATCCTCTATGTAGAAGGACTCCGCACGCGCGAATGGGACCGCGACCCCAATCGTCGCCCCGCCGTCCTACCCAACACATTCGCCCTGCGTATGCACCTCTTACAATTCGCGTCACGGTACTCCGAGCACTCGCCCCACTCAGAAGAGCACTGCGCCGCGTTCGCCGCGCGCGTCGCGAAGATTGCCGATCAGATCGCTGGCGGTCTGTACCACGCGAAGTTCTTGGAGTTGAAGAATAGTTTGAAGTATGTGCGCGGTGAGGATAGGCTGCGGGTGGCGTGTCATCTAGGGGATGTGAGTAAGACGCGGCTAAGCTGGTTGAGCTTGCAAGATTGTTTGCGCGTGGAACTTGCGGCGAGCTTGCTGTATGAGGACGTGAGAGAGAAGAGGGAGGATGAGTTGGCGGAGAGAGTGGAGGCGCTGAGGGCGAGTTGGCGGGCGAGCGAGAACGAGGAGGTGAGGCGGTGGGCGAGCTCGTATGGGGTTGGGTGGAGGGCTTGATGGGGGTAATTCAGCGTTTGTAGTGCACAAAATTTATACGATTTTGTTGTTAAGATGTCTTTCATTGCAGGTAGCGAGTAGTGCGCTTGTGTTATTATGTGGCCTTGTATATATGGCCAACATTGGTGTCATTTTTCCACATACGACCATAGCACACTGAAAATTGGGCTTCCCGTCCGCTCAGCCTTACACAAGCAGTGTAGTGACGGATTAGTACTCGAGTGGGTGACCATCGGGGAATCCCCGTTGTCGTATGTTTTTGCTTTTTGCCGGTCTGTGTCGATGTGGAGCATGGTGGAGCTGGCGGAGGTAGCGGCCGATCTGGGCACAAGCGAAAGGCCTCGATACCCTAATATATACAATGCCTTTTTATTTTAAGAAGAGAATATTTGTAATGTATAACGCGTACGAGAGCGCTTATTATAAGATGCTTTTTGCAGGCTGGTGGGCGCGAAATGGAGCGTCGTGGTGTGTGGAGTAATGCCAGATGAATGCGCTAACCTCGATATAGGATAGCCTGCTAAAATACTAAAAAAGCTTAGTTTTACTAGTATAAACTAGGCTTTTTTAGAATAGTAAGGGAGTTAGTAAGAATAATATACTAACGTGTTTTATCACTCATCCGGCCACATCAGCCATTCGGCCACCCCACCAAAATCGCGACGCGTCTCTACACAACGCCCGCGATGCCAGCCACACAGTACACCCAGCAGCTCTAAAAAGAAGGCAGACTTGCTCTATTAAAGCAGGTAATTTAAACTAAATATATTTTAAGCTCTAAAAAAGCTATATAGCTATATAGTATTTCTTAATTAATACTTTAGGATTATATTAATATTATTCTATCTTAAGCTATTACTAACGCGTAGAAATAAAAGCTACACCCTATATAAGAATACGCTTTAGGAGAGTAAATCCTAAATTTTAACTAATAAAAATTTCTACCCTAAATTATTAATATATAATAAATAGTAAATAATTTACTTATTATACGTAGCTAGATCTTTTTCTTACAGCTTATAGGTAAGTACTAAGTATCGCACTTTGTGAACACCTAGCTAAAGTAATAAATAAAATAAAATTATAAATTTTATTTATAACGCGTAAAATATAAAGATCTTATTATAATAGGCACGTAGTATAGGTATTAGAATCCTAAAATAAAGTGGCGTTAGAAGTGGTTTATAACGAAACTAGAGCCAATCCCCACTAAGAATTATGTAATGTCCCACGAGGTCCCAAGCGCCAAGCTATAGGACATAGATAGGATGACGTGATTGTACTATGGGATCCCACATATACCACGTTTGGGATTTTATAGAACTATAGGATACTATAGGTGTGGAGGGTAAAACGAGCTGGATAGTATATAGTTCGGAGATCGAATTGATTGATCAGTAACATATGAAAAGTTGCTGTAAGAGCAGTATTTATACTAAGCATTCGGTGTTATGTTTGCCCGCTCCACCTGATCCTTCCGATTAGGGTACCTACAAGGGATAATTCCCGCGACAATAGGATTAAGCATGTATATAGAAATACGATAATAAGACCTTGTATTATTATATTTAACCTTTTTTATTAATTTATAGTTTAGATTTAAATAAGTAACCTTATTAATTTATTTATTGTCCGTACGCAGCAGCGTTACGGTCGGAATACTAGTTATCGCGCGAGAAGGATGCGCGTGCACGTGCGCGAACAGCCGTGCGTGAACATGTACATATTCTCCTTTTCGTCCGTACGAAGAACAAGACAAGTAAGAACCAGATATTATTGCCCACCCCTACCATCCGTACGCTGTGCACACCGTACACTACTCTTACTCTTGCTACTTAAGTGCTCATCCCATAAGTAGCTAGCTAAAAGAGCCCATTTAACATTTATACCATATATACCTTTAATACTAATGCCCCTATTAATAAGCGCGAGCTATTAATACCTCTTTCTTATTTTTAATATTACTTTTACCTAACAACTAACTTTAGACCTATTAAAAACTAGCTATCTTAAGTAGATTTAACATCTTAAACACCTTTAATATAAGTAAATATAAAATCCTTTCTAACGCACCTAATGCTACCCCTAATATTAGTAATAAAATAACTATTACCTATATTAAGGGCAGTCTGTTTACTAAACTAGACTTCTTTTATAAAGAGTAAGAATATATAGAACTATAAATCTTCTAACTTAACTTCCACTTCTACGGAATAAAGAAGGATTAGGAAAAAGCTAATATGACTATATTTACTACTACTTATATAAAGGAAAAGGCCTTTAAGTAGATTTACCCCTACCTTAACTAATACCTAAAATAAGAAAACAGCAAAGAAGATACTATTAATAAAATTATAAAAAACTATAATAAATTCTATAATAAAGTTAATAATACTTTAAAGAACCTAACTGTGAAGCTATCGCAGAATAAGTTATATAGTAACTTAAATAAGTTTACTTAGCTACTAAATATAACTCTTAAGTTCCGCAGATATTTAGACTAGATTAAGTAAAATAAAGCCACTCTTGTAACTATATATTATAGAGGACTTAAACTAGCCCTACGTAAGGAACCACTACGTAGCGGAGCGAAAACTAATACTCTAAAAGTACTATTAGAGGAGGCTATTAGGATTAATAAGAAATAGTATAAACTAAAGCGTGATATATAATAGAATTAGTGAAAAAGACTAAGCCATAGACTACTTATAAATAATAATAACTATTATAGCAAGTAATAGACCCTAAGGTAAGATAACTATAGACCCTAGCCTATAAAAGACGTTTAGTACCATAACTAAATAAACGTAATTAGAAAAGGAATAAAAAAGTTTATAAGTTATTATAAGCCTAACTAATAGCGTATCCTAAATAAAACTTAATAATAATAGGGGACCAGGACGCGTAAGTGTTTTATATATAATAAACTAGGTCACATCGCTAGGAAATATAGATCTAAAAATAAGATTATTAGATAGTTAAACGTACTTACCGTTAATAATCTATGAGGAAACCAACGAAAAATAGTAAGTAATAAACGCTATTAAAGTACCTAATATAGATTTAGAGCAAACTAACTTGCTTAATTCATAATTATATAAGGGTACGAAAGAGGGATTAATTATAAAATATAAAAAAAAACCATTAAAATAAGCTCCTATGCTACACCTTAATAAAAGGAAACTTATAACTACTAAAAAAAACTAACGTATTCTAATTCTTAGATAAAAATTAATCACGTAACAGTAATTTTAGATTTATAATAACTAAAATATTACTAAAGGATATAATCAGCACCTAACTAATTACTAAAGATATAAAAAATACGCTAATTATAGTCATAAATACTAAAACTTAAAAATAAGATATATTATTATGAACTAAAACTATAATTTATTATATAACCTAGACCACTAAAATCCTAACCACGGATCCCTAAGGTGGAGATTCTGTACCACGGACTCATGCACGACACACTACTACGCTAAATAAAGTAGATACTTCCCATGCTAGAAGCAACGATGCAGATAGGAATGGTTTAATTACCCTATCGCCGTATGCAATGCAATATATACCTATAGGATAATGTTAGGATCTAAACATGTATGGAACGCGGAGGACCAACGGGCCTTAGTAGAAGTGACACTTGGCGGGGTCGCGTAACCGAGGTCACGTGATGTACCATCCAGCCAAGACATACCATCCTGCCAAGATTGTGGAAGGTGCACCATCCACGGACGGCGCGACTATTTATTAGAATCTAGGGACAGTAGAAAGAGAGATAGACGGTAAGGTTTACCCCTCTTATATATAAACCCACACGAATACCCTTAAGGCATTTGTGTTTAACCTATTTATTAATCTATCGTTTAGATCTGAATAAGCAACCTTATTAATTTAATTATACCGTACACACCTTTAATACTAACGCCCTTAGTAACAGGCGCAAGCTATCACTACAACCCTTTCCCGTCCTACTAGTACTCCTGCCCGAGAACCAACCTATTAATACGGCAATAGGCTATTGGATCAAGACTTCGTTGCAATAATGTGGTACTGATTTAATTCTTAATTGTAGATCTATTGTGGTGGGCTGCTATGAGAGGTATTTATTAAGCGTGGTTTGTTCCCTGCTAGCCCGATTAGGACTAGCGCAACAAACCACAGGCAAACTACGTAATAAGCCGTAGGCAAACTACATAGTGGTAAAAGCCGTAGTAGTGTTGCGCAGGTTTAAAACCACAGGCAAACTACATGGCAGTAAAAGCCGTAGTAGTGTTGCGTAGGTTTAATACCAACACTGGCTATCTTTTTCTTTTATGCTACATATGGCCAGTTTAGCCCAGAACGCTCAAATCTGTAATAAAACATAATCTATAATAGTTACTAGTTTTTTAACTAGACTAGCGCTAGTGCGCGTCCTCTTAGTGCCTATCTTGCTGCTCCTTTTGTAGACTTACTACTTCTTGCTATTGTAATTGTACTCTAAGGTGTTGACTTTAGCGCGATTGACCCAGCCTTACACGCGAAGCTTAAGCTAGTTATAGTTAATAAGATGCTCTATAGCTAAGTTAGAGCTGGCCTTAGTTATTAAGTCTACTAGATTGTCACGTCTATTAATTCAGCGAATGTCTATGAGATTATTACGCTTATAGGCCTCACGCAGAGCTATAATATTAATTATAAGGCGCTTCTCCTTAGTAGTGCCAAGCTTAATAAGGTAATTATATAAGGAGCGTGAGTCAGTGCACACGACGATAGGGATATTAAGAAGGTTAAGTCGCTACATAATTATGTTAATTGTACCGCTAATTATAATTATAATATTGACTCTATAGGCTATCGCGTAAATCTTAGATATAAGGACGCTGCGAGTGACGCGCTTACACTTAATAGATAATTAGTAGATAATATTACCCTTAAACTTAAAGTTATAATTGCTATTTTTAGTCTTATTACTAAGCGTGATTACGAAGCCTATTTATAATAACATGTCCTTATTATTAGTAAATAATGTGTTAACAAAGGCGTATAGCTTTAAGTTACTTAAGTCTAGTGGGATGAAGTTAAGGCCGCGAGTAATATTCTCCTTTTACTAAATAATACGCTTATTTAATTTAGCAATTTCTTCTTTTGTAGGCTTACTCGCTTAGGCTACGGCAGCGAGGTCGAAGCTCGCCTCTAGTTAACAGATTATTGTAATGTAAGCACCTCGAGCGCGCTATTAAATGTATAATTACTTATTATTAGCTATTTCTAGCTTCTCGCCTTACTTCTTTTGGCGCAGAGTAATAGCGTAATTATTATTATTAAGCTTGACAATGTAGCCGTTAAAGTCAATTTACGCGTCTGGTGAGAGAAACTACTTAAGCTTAGCCTTAAAACGTAGCTCTTAGTCTTTAAGGTCTATAAAAGCTTTGTTAGACAGACTAAGCGTGTTGTTAGTTTGCATGCTAATAATGCCGAAGCACTTGCTGCCAGCCTTGCTAATAAGCAGGTATAGATTATAAGTAGATATTACTATGTAGAGAGTCTTGGTGTGGTATTTATTATACGTTAACCACTAATAGGCACCTGCTTTAGCAATGCCGTATAGTAGCTTAATAATAACTATAACTATATTTATTAGATAACTTTCCTTAAGTTAGGTTAGTATGTTAGCTATAATAGTACGCTAGAGTGGATCATCCGATTGCGTATAGGCCTGAGTGATGTCACGGAGCCAGAGGTACATGCCTAGCTTTAACAGTAATGGTGCTAGAGCGATAATCACACGCTGGCTTGCACGCTGGATGGTGGGAGACTATGTTAGGACAAGCTTCTTATTGTTATTAGCGTATCTTTAGATAACAAGACAGGACTTCTCGTACGGGCGATTAGTAGTCTTACTCTTAACTTTATTAATAATGCGTGACTTAAAGATACGGACCTTATTATAATAGTAAGGACTATACTTCTTAAAGCAAAAGACACCTTATATTATAAGGGCGTTAATCTCTGCCTTTATAGATACTTTAAATAGTTACCTTAGTATTATAATCTTGCTAACTACTTATAGCTTTTTAGCTAAGACAAGATTATCACGCTTACGTTAATTAAGGTTAACTATAGCAGTTACAACTTTATTAGGTTTTAGCTTATTTCTTAAGCCTTTTAGCCTACCGCGCTTACGCTTGGGCGCGGGCTCCTCTATAATAGGAGTAAAATTATTATTAGAGCCACTGTTCTCCTCGTCCTCTGCGGGAGGGGTAATAATAGTCGTATTGTCTGCATGATACGGGCGCACTGCGGTAATACGGAAGGTAACTTATTTATTATTAATTTTAATAACTACGGATTACTTATTAACGTAGAGGGCGATTATCTAATGCGGGCCAGACCATCCATAATTCTCCTGCCAGACCTTAACGCTGCTTAGGATAGGTAATAGTAAGATATTAGTTACGTTAAGACTATTACGAGTTGCAAGAGCCTTATTAACTTAGCGCTTTGCCTTAATCTTGCGCACTTTAGTTATTGCTTTACGCACTACAGCGCCGCGGGCGGTAATAGATAGCGATAGTAGTGATTTCTTTAACAGGCGAGGATATGCTCTAAAGACGAGAAGAGTCGGGACAAGTCTGTTAGGACCTGCGGTGTTATTAATAGCCTTAATAGCCATCTGTAAGATATGTTCGGGAGCGGTTGTGCGTCTAACGTCTACAGAGATTACCCTATAAGCACGGCGGATGGGAGCATAATAATACTCAACCTTACTAATTAAATAATATGCCTCCACCAGGACTTCCTTAACCTTAACTATAAGTAACGTAGCGTTATTAATAAACTTATTAGTAATAAAGTTCTTGCCAGCATCTGTCTTAATAACGTCGGGAGGACTAACGTACATGTTAATCTATATGGCGCGAAGGAGATCCTAAGTAGTGTTTGCCTAGATGTTTAGCATGAATTAAGTAGCTTAAAAAGCTGTGGCTTTATTAACTGCGTGGAGTACTGGTTTCTGATTAATGTACATTATATTAATAATAACACATAAGTTAAAGTCTATGTTATTATAGATAGTAAAGCGGAAACGGCCAGGTGCTTTGCTATGGATTTGACACTAGTAATAGTACTTATTAATGCGATTAATAATGTTTTTATTAATATCTTTATGGCCTGCTTTGCTAAGAATCTTGTGTAGTCGTCTAGTAGTAGGATAGCTAAAGCGTTAGTAAAGCTAGCGCAGCTTAGTCTCGGTTAAGTAGTAGACAACGGTCTCTTGTTTATTAAGCAGGAGCCATAGATGTCCCCATTTACGGATAATTAGGAATTCTTTGCCACCTTAAACGAGCATATTGTCGATGTTGTTAAAGAAGATACCATGATAATCTATATTATTTAAGCAGAGCAGAAATGGTGTGTTAGTTAGCATTACTATAAAGGTAATTATACTAAATAGCGTGCTAACATTAACGTCGCTAAGGGAGAAACACTCTAGATTATCTCTAAATTAGATTTGACAACGTCCTGCGGTGGACTTATTAATAACTATAGATAGTTAAATAAGCTGCAGCGCCTTTACTTATATCTTGCTAGTAGTTAAGACACCAGCTATACTAGTGTTAGGTATAATACCTTAAAAGATATCTGCGCCGTAGCGTAAATTAAATAAGAAGAGTTAAGCATCTTTATTTACTTTACTAGAGATATAAAGATTATTGCCTGTAATTACATAAAGTGCGGCAGCGTTATTAAGGCTAGAGACAATAGCGTCGCCGTTAACCTTGCCGCAGGATGCAGTTAAGTAGACTTAGTTAGTAAAATATGCTTTAATATTATTATTACTAGCATTATTATCGCTGCCGTTGCTGTCTTTAAGCTCTATACCTTTATGGCCGGCGAGAAATACTTTATAGCTTAGGGTATCAGGATTATCTTAAGCGTATTAGTTATAGCGTTAGCAATGCTCTATGCGCTCCTTCTTTAAGTGTTAAGTTAATTAGCACTTAGGCTACTTGTAAATAAAGTATGTCTTATTACGGCGATTACCTAAGTAGTTTAACTAATAGTTATTATTATTAAATTAATTGCCGCGCGATCTGCCTTAACCTTAATAGTAATAGCTATAGTAGTTATTATCTAATAATCCTGTAGCTTGTCGATTATTATAAATATAGCAGCGATTAGTGTAATACTGCTCATCTGCATCTCGTGATAGAAACTAGCTATTAGGATAATAGCTTAACCACATGCTAACTGCGTTGCGGAAATCTATAGCAACACCTTTAAATATAGTCGCTGGCTTTAAGCAAGCTATAGTAGTTACTTTAATGCCACGATATGCGCTAAGGAGCTGTTACGTAAGTAAATACTAATTATAGCTCTTATCCTAGTCCTGTAATAGTGCCTGATAGAGCATGTTTATCTTACTAATAACTATTTTAAGACACTCTATAGGGTCTTTCTTAGGGTTAGTAGTTATAACGCTCTTAAGCGTAGTGCTATGCCACTCTTGGAGGTATATCTAGTAAGCTTGTGTGGTGTTAAAGTACGTGCGTAGCTTATTAAGCATTATATTGTAAGTGAGCGTAAGCGCCTGGGGAGTAATGTAATTATAGTAATACTAAAGCGCTTAGCTAGTAAGCATAATAGAGAGTGCTATTTTGTACTACTTATCCTTATTAATCCTAACCTTGGTGTAGAGGTCGTTAAATACCTTGATTTTTATCTTAAGGATGTTGTATTTATCACCTAAATACTTTTACTCTGGCGTGTATAACTTAGTAAGATTAGTAAGCAAATAAGAGTTATTCTGCACAGGCGTAAATCTAGGTTGTAATAATAATAATAATCCTCCACCTAGCAGAGCTCGCTGCTGCCGCTATTATTCTTTATTATCTATAATCTAGTGACACTTAAAGCCTTCGCAGAGCCTTATAAGCTTAAGATGCTTAGCGGGCTATTTTAAGATAGCGGTTAATATAAGGAGTTCTGCGAATTAGTTAAGGAGATTATTACTATTACCTTGCTTAATGTAGATGCCTTGCTAGCGAAGGAGCTCTTTAAGTGCTTTTTAGATGCGCTTGTTAATACTATTAAAGAGATTGCGGGTGAAATTCTTAAAATGCTTCTTAAACTTAAGTAGTAGAAATAGGTCAAATATGTCATCTTCTTCCACCTGTATTATCTAGTTAATAACTATAGTGTTAAGTTCGTCTGTATTAACGGTGGCGTTAGCGATGTTAAAATCTTGGTTAGCGTACTAGTCCTTATAGATTATCTTGTCTAGGTACCACGAGCGATCCTTTGTTTGGGTGTACTTTATAATAGCGTTTTAGATATGGGCCTGTAATTGGTGTGATTTAATAAGAGTTAGCGTGGTTGACGCAAATCTCCTTCCAAACTAAGTCTTAGTAGGGATAATCCAGGCGGAGAGATCCTTTAAATACGAGGCGCCGCTGATCCTGATACAGGATAGCAGTGAGCTTGTCGTACCTGTACTTCGCACTAGCGATGCTGTATCCTGGGCCTTGGTAGGGGAGGAGGCATGCGCTAACCGCTTCTATCGCCAGAATACTTAGCCTGAAACGTGCGCTGAGATTCCCTGTATACAGTATATCTTGCCGATCTGTGGTGTAGCAACCACTAATCAGTGTTGATACGGCAATAGGTTGTTGGATCAAGACTTCGTTGCAACGATGTGGTACTGATTTAATTCTTGATTGCAGATCTATTGTGGTGGGCTACTGTGAGAGGTATTTATCAAGCGTGGTTTGTTCCCTGCTAGCCCAATCAGGACTAGCGCAACAAACTATAGGCAAACTGCGCAATAAGCCGTAGCAGTGTTGCGCAGGTTTGAAACCACAGGCAAACTGCATGGCGGTGAAAGCCGTAGCAGTGTTGCGTAGGTTTGATACCAACACAACCTTAGCCCCTTAGAGAATAGCTACGTCTTTGGGATCTTAACAGATAAATATAAAGCTAAATACTTCTTATATTTAAGTAAAGCTTAAAATATTACGTTATCTATAATATTTAATAACGTATATGTATCTAAAATATAGTAAATATGCCTATACCTCGAGTATATAGCACACTAATAGGGTAAAGCACTGTTTAAATTTATACTAAGTAATTATTAGAGTAAGCTAGTATAACTAAACTAATAAGAAGGAAGAAGCTATAGTAAAGTAACTTAAATAAATACATGATATAGATACCTACGGGATAAACAGAAAGTTTACCTTAAGCCTATAGAGCTACGTAATAAGAAGATATCTTTTTTAGACCTAGACTTAGGCGAGAAGACGCATGCAGAGAATTAAATGCTATAAATAGTTAAGTATTAATTAAGCTACTAGTATAGCTTAATAAAATATAGATAAAGGCTCTATTAGACTTAAGGGTATAGTAAAGCTACATGTCCTAAGATACACTTAATAGAGCCAGACTCTATAAACGTAAGAAAGTAGTAGCTTATGCTATTTATATCGCGAATAGACAACCTATACTAAGCACGCTACTAATAGAATATAAAGTATAAATAATCCTTAAAATCTATAAATACTGGGAATAGATTACCTTTAATATACTAGAGGACGCTAATTACGATATAATTTTAAAAACTACTCTAGTTTAGGAAGTATAACCCTATAATTAACTAAGAATAATAAACGCTATCCTTTAAGCGCTACGACTATATACTATAAGTAAAGCCTATATATTAATAAATTAAAATAGTAAATAAGAGAACTATCCACGATACAGTCTCGCGACTAGAGGTTAATAAATAAACAAGTAACTTAGTAGATACTAGCAGGAACTACTAGATTATAAAGCATAAGCAAGAAGAGGAATGTATAACTTTTAATATCCCTAATAAATATAAATAATAAAGTTATTTATTTTAAAAAGAGAAAGGAGCAGCAGCCCTTCCTAAGTATATATACTAAGACTAGAGAATTATTCTTAAAGAAGGAAAAACGCCACCCTTTAGACCATTATATAGATAGAGCGAAAAGGAACTCTAATAGACACGTAAATTCTTAAAAAAAAGGCCCTTAAGGGGTAATAGATTCACGAATTAGAATTACTAATAGCCTTACCTATAATATATATTAAAAAAAATAGAACGTGATAACTTTGCATCGACTATTCAGCCCTAAATAATATAATAATAAAGAATAGATACCTACTACTAAATATATAAAAATCCCGATATTAGCTAAGACAAGCTAAGATATTTACCTTATTAAACTTATAAGATAGATACTACCTAATATGCATTAGAGAAGGTAAAGAGTAAAAGATAGTATTTTAAACTAAATATAAACTATTTAAGTACTAATTTATGCCCTTTAGACTTACAAATACACCAGCAACATTTTAAGCAATAATTAATAATATACTAAGGAACTACCTTAATATATTATAGTTACTTACCTTAATAACATACTTATATTCTTAGGACTAGAAGAGGATTACGTGTAATACGTAAAAACTATACTAATAGTACTAGATAATATAACCCTACGACTTTAGCTAGAAAAGTATAAATTCCACGTAAAAGAACTAGAATTTCTTAGATATATCATTAATATAAAAGGCATATAAGTAAGTCCTGCAAAAATTAAGGAAGTCTAAATATAAGAATTATTTATAAACTTAAATGAAGTATAAGCTTTCCTAGGCTTTATAAAATTTAACTAATAATTTATTACGGACTACTTAAGGATCACGATACCGCTTATAAACCTTATAAAGAAGAATGGACCTTTTTACTACATAAAGAAATACGAATAAGCTTTTTAGATACTAAAAGAGGTATGCATAACACTACTAGTCCTTATCGACTTTTAGAGTAATAAACTATTACGTATTAAAACAAATACAAGTAACTTAACGATAGGCGTATATATAAATAGGAAAAGAACAGAAAATAGCACCTTATTATATACTACCTATATAGGTTTAGCCATTAAGAAACAAGATATAAAGTTTATAATAAAGAACTACTTATAATAGTGTAATCTATATAACACTAGAGAATCTACGCATATAGCTACTTAGATCATATAATGTTTACTAATTATAAAAACCTTATAAGATTTACGACAACTGAGGAACTAATTTAATAATAGGGATAATAGTTAGAACCACTAAGATATTATAAATTTTAAATTATATACACCCTGGGAAAAAAAAACAGACAATCCAATGCTCTAAGTAAAAAAAATAGTATAGAAAAAAAGATTAAGATATACTTGGTAGTACTATAATAGAACCTAAATAGTGTACTAAAACTAATAGCGGAACTTAATTAGCTGCTTATTCTTACACGAGAAGTATCTAAGGAATAATAAATAAAAATTATAAGATAATACTACGACAACCTTATCCATAGACACCCTAGAATTAAGAAAATAATAGAACTTATCTAAAGGAGCTATAGCTTTACAGGAATTAAGGGAGTAGTAACTATATATATCTATAAGTGTGCAGAATGCCAGCGCAATATGCACGCAACAATCTTAAGTACGGCAAGATATAAGCTATCCAGATACCTACAGTACCATAGGAAGACATCGCTATAGACTTTATTATAAAACTACCTAAGTTAAAGGATCCTATAAATCGAGTAAGTTATAATACGATATTAGTAATCGCCTACAGATTTACTAAACACATAAAATTATTACTATATTAAAAAATAACTGTAGCTATAGAACTTGTATTTCTTATTTTAGATTAACTTATATAGCATTACGGCATACTAAAGATAATTATTAGCGATAGAGATAAACGTTTTACTTTAAACTACTAGATAACACTTATAGCACCTATTAGAACGAAACAAAAACTATTAATAGCCTACTACTTATAGATAGATAGACAAACAGAACGTACAAACTAGATAATAGAAACGTACCTACACATCTACTATAATAACTGGAAAAATAATTAAATTTAATTACTACCTATAGCATAACTAGTATATAATAACAAAGTATCCACAGTAACTGGATATACACCGTTCTATACAAACCACGGAAGACACCTATATCTCTTTAACTAGATATTTCCTACCGCTATTAGAGTAGAAAAAGCTATTAATACAGCTATAAAAATAAAATAAATATACACGAATAACTTTAAGGAAACTTTAAGAAAGCTTAATAGTAAGCTATTTTTTTGACTAATAAGAAACGAAAAATAGTACCTTAGCTAAAAAAGGGGAATAAAGCATATTTACTTATAAAACAATTATAAACTAAAATAAAGCACAGGAAACTAGACTATATTAAGGTTAAGCTATTTTTTATTTTAGAGTAAATACTACTAGTTAACTACTAATTAGAACTATCACTAGACGTAAAGATATACTTAGTATTTTATATAAACTAATTAGAACCTGCAGACCTAAAAACACAAGTTAAAATAACCTTTTAGTACTAGCTAGAGGAAGAAACTAAATTTAATATTAAACATATACTATAATACTAAAATTAACCACGTATGTACATTATTAAATAAAACGGCTACCCATATAGCAAGAATATATAAAAACCTAAAGATAACTTAGCCAACTACAGATAACAACTATAGCGATACTATAGGAACGTAACTAGGAACCCGAAGTAACACCTTCTTAGACCATAGGGTCGGGCGCATCCGGATCTAAAGGAGGAGGATAGATAGCCTAGTTAAGACCTAAAGAACTAAGTATTATCTTATTCTTTAATTAAATAATATATTACTTAAGATCCATAATGACTTCTAAATATTTAATCTGCTTTATAAAATATATGAAGTCTGCTACTAATTTATTTTACTACTTATTTAATAACTACTTTTATTTTAGTAAGTAATTCCACTTTACACACGCTACTTATAGTATAGTAATAGCTACCTCCTCTTTTATAGCTATAGCGTCTTCTAGCTTCTTTAGATATTTAACTTTAGAGTTAATCTAGGAAAAGTTTAGAACCATAGGTTCTACTAACTTGCAACGTAATATGCTATTTTTATAATAATTCTTATACTAAACTTTTAATAATAATATTTTATACGTAAGATCCTTTTTCGCGTAGTACTTATAAGAAACTATAGCAAGCTAACTAATAGCGTTTATACAATTACCTACGTTATAATAATAGATAGTATTTTAAGAGAGCACCGGGTACTGTATAAGGACATATAAAAAGGAGAAAGGGAATAATATTAAGATTTTAAAATAAGGTAGCGTTAAAAGTAGTTTATAATAAAACTAGAGCTAAGCTTTACTAAGAATTATGTAATATCCTATAATGTCCTAAGCGCCAAGCCATGGGACATAGATAGGATTACGTAATTATACCATAGGATTCTATATGTACCACGTTTAGGATTTTATAAAACTAAAGGATACTATAGGATTGAGCATATATATAGAGATATAATAATAAGACCTTCTATTATCGTGTTTAGCCTTGTTTGTTAATTCATTGTTTAGATTTAAATACGTAACCTTGTTATTTATTTATGCTATACACACCTTTAATACTAATGGCCCTATTAATAAGCGTAAGCTATTAATACCCCTTTCCTATCTTTAATATTGCTCTTGCCCAAGAACCAACCCTAGACGTATTTAGGACTAGCTATCCTGAGTGGATTTAACAATAGGCTAGTAGAGGAGACGCGTTAGACGTACGGCATACTAGCTAAAAATACCTATAATTTTAATAAGACAGGCTACGCTATAGGTATCGGAATAATATTAAAAGTAGTTTTAAGCTTTAATACTATAAGTAAAGTTATTACTATACAGCTAGGTAATTATAAGTAAGTAATAATAATTAAAAAAGTATACGTATTTAGCTAGTTTATTTTACTTTTTATTATTTTATTAAAAAACCTTTACTAGACTAGCTAGTATAAAGATTTACCTTCCAATTAGGGAGTTACTATTAGCAATAATAGCTAGATAATAAATAATTTAAGCTTTATTTAGTTCAAGTATTTTAATTAATATATACTGTTTCGTACCTCTAGCGCCTACTAACTATTAATTCTAAATAGTTATAGTAGCCATGCTACGCTAGAGTTTGACTATTACTATGTAGAGGATAAGATTATTACCCTATATATGCCTCCGCACATGTCGCACGTCCTATAGCTACTAGATGTTGGCTACTTCTCGCCTCTAAAGGTGGCGCATAGGCAGCAGGTGCAGGAGCTCGGGTAATAAGGCATTTACTATATTAATATAATAGACTTCCTATAGATCTACCTACGCATTAGAGGAATAGTACTTTCTAGGTAAAATATTAAGGCTAGCTTTTAAGTAATAAGACTAGTCTTTACTTATATAAATTGCGTTCTATTATTACTTATTATAGTTAGGATGCTATTTTTACTAATAATAGTAATTAATACTAAGGACGCATAGATAGTAAAGACGCTATATACTACTACTTAACTAAAATAGTAAGCTTAATATATTAAGGACTTATGTTATTATTAATCATAAATTTTTGCTAATTAAGCTATTTGCTAAGTTATTAAAAGTTACTAGCTTATAATAGACTTAGTAACTATACTTATAGCAGAGGTAATAAAGTTTAGTAGACTAATTAGCGCCGCTAGCATAAGCAGTAGTAGCGGTAATAGTTATAAGGGGGCTTTGGGCCCGGGGGACCTGAGATGCCAGAAGAATACAGATAAATTTAATAAGGAGTTTAAGTAACTCCTCCCTACGCTATATATATAGCTTCTAAGTAAAAAGGACTAACTTTAGAGGGGCTAGGTCTATTTTCTAATACTTTAAAAGTACTTTAGTAGCTCTTAGGATTGCTTAAAGCTTAGGCTACGAGGTTTTTTAGCTAAGTACTTTAGAAGCCTAGTCTCTAATATAGCCCCCCCCCTCTAATTACATAGCAGGAGAAGAGAAAAATTTCCTTATTTAAATTTACTAGACTTATAAGATTCGCTATATTTTAGATATTAGGCTAGAAACTACTATTCTATAAAGACTATTTCTTCTTACTATTTACCTTAGCGTAATAGTAAGCGTAGTCCTTTAGACAGTAAGTCGCGCTTGTCCTTTTAGTTATATACCTATCTATACTCCTTATTAGCGTAACTTCTATAGTAAAAGTTCGCCTGTAGTGTTTTAAGTTCCTTATCTTATACTTTTACTTTTAAGCTTAGTTTAGTAAGCGTCTTACCTAGCTTTTTAACGTTTTTACTTTATAATTAATCGTTATACCTCTTTTTAAAATCTTAACTATGCTATAAAAGTCTAATTTTAATTTATAGTCTAGTAAAGGCGCTAGTAGCTATACTCTTAGTAGCTTTTCTTATAAAAAATATAAAATTTTATTTTTTTACTAGCCTTGCGCGTGTCCTTAAGGCATCCCTAAAGCTTTAGATTATAAATAACTACTATTAGGTAAGTTTCTTAGTTTTATTTTCAAGTTCTTAGCTAATTCTTTTAGGCTATTAATAGTCTTGAGATTAATCCTTTACTAGAGGATAAAGCTTCTACTAAGGAGGTTATTTACTACGTGTAGTAATTAGCTTCTATATATATAGTTTACTTAAGTAAAAGAGTTAACTGCGTTTCTTTTAGTAGCAAGCGCACTACCTTTTATGTTAAGTATATAAAGGATAGCGCTTACTATACTAGACTTATAAGTCTTATTCCTTAGGCTATATATTCCTTATTTAATACATTAATAGATCTAGCGCTTTATAACTAAAAAGAAGTACTTTGCTTAGATTATTTTTATCTAGCTAAAAGGTAAGAAGGGCTAGCGAGCTAATAAGCTTAAAGTAAATATTAACTAGTTTACTAAAACGTAAAAGGTAGTGTCTACTAAATTTAAGCGTACCTTAGCTAAGTCTACTAAGGATAATAAAGCCTTTAAGCTTAATCTAAATACTAGCTATATATCTACTAGTACGGCGCAGGATCTATAGTTCCTTATTACTTAAATAAGCAAGATCCTAACTACCTTAAAGTAAATTTTATAAGTTACTTAGTCTAAAAAGGTAAGTCTTAATTCTATCTGCCTAAATTTCTTACTAATATTTCTAGAATTCTTCTAAGAAGATCTTTTATAACTAGCTTAACTTACTCTATTTTATAGTTAAAGTAATCCTTAAATATAGCTCTAAGCTAAGTTTGCTTCTTAACGTAATATCACTATTTAAGATAGTTAGTAGTAAGTCCTATCTATCTAGCCTATTCTCTAAACCTTATATTAACCTATACTCTTAAAAGAGCTTTTGAAGGGTGACGACCTTAAGCTTTTAATTAAAAATTCTTAAGTTCTAGCGCTATTTATCCTACGTTTTATAGCTTATTTAGGATTGATTTTACTAGATTATAATAGTCTATTAAATAGTATGCCTCTAGTCTCTTTTATTTAAGAAATATAAATAATTACTTTCCTATTTCTTACTTCCTTGCCCTATGTCTAAATATTATCCAAAGTCCTTATTTTATATTAGGGCAAGCTCTGTCCTAGGAATTCTAAGCTTCTACCTTCCTATTCCTCGCCTATAGCCTAGGGCTTCCTACGCATATCTAATACAAGGCATCTTTTAAATAAAATACTTTAGTAGCCTATTTTATTTATTTTTATAGGGAGTAGTGTACTCCTTCCAGTAATCTAGAGCTTTATTATTTTAGAACTTTAAAGCTAGTTCTTATATCTACTACTTATTATTTTACTATTTAATAAGGTACTTCGTAACTTTATTAAAGTAAGAGCGCTTTTTTTTTAAATAATATCTTCTACTTTATACTCCTCCCTATCCTGGAAAATGGCCTCAAGTGAGGAATTATTTACCTGTTAGCTAGGCAACAGATCCCCAGGGTATAACCTTAGCCTGTTTACGTAAAACACTAGGTATATTCCTAGAGGCACGTCTAGCTCTACTATATAAGTTTTAACTACCTTTTTAACTATAAACTTTTTATTTTTCTAATTTAGTTTCTTACTTAGTTATAGGTTAAATAGGTAGTCCTTATACTATAAGTATACTTTATTTTTAACTCTTACAATTAGGGCGTTCTTATAGCTATAGTTTACTTAGACCTTCTATTCTTACTACGCGTTAGCTAATTTTGCCTATATAAAGTTAAATACTATATAGAATTTCTTTATTATATTCTAAGTAGTAGCTACTAGGTCTATTCTCTTCCTTTGCTCCAAGGCTGCCTCTTTATTATAAATGAGTCTTATAGGATCCACGTCGTACCCGTGCTAAAGAAAAAATAGGCTTACTCTTATAAATATTACTACGCGTCCTTTAATCACGATTTATATAATTAAGAGCTATTAGGCCTAGTTTAATTAGTCTTACTTATAGTATATCCTTAGAATCTACTCTAGTACTAAGTTAATGCGTTCTATCTAGCTATTAGTTTATAGGTGTTTAGCTATAGAAAGTCTCTAATTTATATTTATCTTAAAGTATAGCTTTATTTAAAAGTCGCTAATAAACTATGTTCCCTAATTTAAGACTATAAAGTTAGGAAGGAAATATTATGCTATCTAAAACCTTAAAAAAGTATTAACTATTATAAAAACTAATAGATTTAGTATAGCTACTACTAAAAAGTCTTTACTAAACTAGTCTATTATTATTATAATGTGTTAGTAACCCTTGCTTTTTTGAAGGCCTATAATAAAGTTTATAAAAAGATCCTTTTATCCCTTTTTTAATACAGGTAAAAGTTTAAGTAGTTCTTACTTTAGCTCTTACTAAAGCTTTATCCTATAGTAGACGTTATAATTCTAAACGTACCTCTAGATATAGTCTAATATTCTAAGGAAGAAGTAGTCTTAGGCTAAGATCTTATACATATTCTCTTTCCTAAAATAGCCTAAGGTTAGCAAGATATGTGTCGCGACTATTAAACAAGTGCGCAACGGTTCTAAATTAGGTACCTAGTAGCGCCCTCTATAGTAGAGGAATCTGGCACTGTCTATCTAGTACTTTAAGATTACTACCTTAATCTTTAGTATTAATAGGAATTACCTTTATTTTTTTTAGACTATAGTTTTTGCAGCGTAAAATTCCTTATTAAAAGTATTAGCTTTTACTTTTATTTATAATATCTTTAATTAGCGAGTGCCCCTATCTAGCCTAGCTAGGGCTAGGCTACTAAGTTATTTAGTATAAATACTTTTATCCCCTTACTTTAAAATAGGGAGAACCTTATTTAGGTTATTTAACCTAAATAGCACCTTTAGTATTTTAGCTTTAGTTCGTGCGCGGCTTCTTGTAACTACAGTTCTTATATATATAGGTAAGTCTAGGAGGAGATCCTTAATAAGCTTTTATAATTAAAATACCTTATATCTATTATTAGTTAAAATCTATATTAATAACTACACCTTCCAAAACTTTGGTCTTTTATTATTTACTTTTATAAGTAAATTTTACTTTTTAGGCGACAACGCATCTGCTTTTAAATTTACTAACTTTAAGTACTAGATAAATATTATATTTATATTACTTAAAGTCTATAATTAGTAAATATGCTGCTTCTCGAGTTTTCTCTTTTCCGCGAAGTAGGTAAGGTTCTTATAGTCTATATATACTATTAGGTGCTTTATGGCCTAACATATGTAATCCTACTCCTTTACACACTTTACTATTACTAATATCTCCTTATCGTGAATCTCGTAATTATATTCCGCGGGGCTATTTTTAGTAAAGAAGTATACTATAGGCCTTAGTATACTTTCTTAATTATACTAAAAAAAGTAACTTTTTATAAACTATTCTAATACGTCTGCTTCTAGGACGGAGTCCCTATTAGGATTAAAGTAAGCTAGGACTAGCTCTATAATAAAAATTTCTTTAAGAAGTTAAACGCATGCTACTACTTTTATTTTTATTAAAACCTTACGCTCTTCTTAATAAGTTTAGTAAAGGGGCTTATAATCTTAGAGAAATTCTTAATAAATTAGTAATAAAAGTTTATAGATCTAATAAAAGTTTATACTTTTTTAACTAAAATAGGCGCTACTTACTTTTCAATCGTTTTAACTTTTTTCAGATCTATGCTTACGCCTTCGCCTATAGTAATAATAAATTCTAGGTATTTAATCTTTTTAACACAGAATTCGAACTTTTTAATATTAAGCTATAGTTCTATAGCTACTAGCTTTTAAATTATCGTGCGGACTTTCTCTACATAATCTCTTTTTAATCCTAAGGAAAAGATTAGGACGTTATTTATATACGCGGAATAGAATTCGTCTAGGTGCTTCTTTAGTACCTAGTTTATATATTACTAAAATGTGCTAGGTGCGTTCGCTAATCTAAATAAGACTACTAGCTATTTATAAAGGCTAAATTAGGTCTAAAAAGTAGTCTTCTACTCTTCTCCTTTCGCGATATAGAGTTTATAAAACGCCTAGATTACGATTAGCTTAAAAAAATATTTTACCTTTACTAATAACTAGAGTATTTTACTAATTAACAGTAATAAGTACTAGTCCTTCTTTAAGAGCGCGTTTAGCGCTTAATAGTCTATATAGATCCTTAGTCTACTACTAGGTTTCTTAATAAATAACACTTGCACAGCTACGCTAGATTTTCTAACTTAAATAAAACTATAATTTAAATACTTTAGTAGCTCCTTTTTAAGTACGAGAAGTTTCTCTCTTAATATATTATAAAGGGGGCTATAGGGAATCTCTAGAGTAGTGCTATTTTTCTTTATTAGTAAGATAGAATAGTAAATTTCTGTACTTTAATAAGGGGGTAAGTAGTCTACCTTATTTTTTAAAAATCCTTTTTGGAGATTTTTAAACTCCTCTAAAAGCGCCTCCTTTAGGTCTATTTGAGATTTTAGAGTTAATGCCTTTTAGATATTCTTTAGTAATACTATAAAGACTCTTAACCTATTTTATACTTTTAGTTTTTTTAGTCTAACGCTAATAGGGCACTTATAGTTACTTTTTATAAACTCTAAGGCACTAATTTCCCTTTCCTATCTTTAATATATATCCTAGTATTCCCTATCTAAATAGACTTCTTAGCTAGGGCTACTCTAACATAATTCTAAGTTAGCTATAGTTTATTTAGAATTATGTTATACTTTTTCTCTCCTTTAGAGATTTATAACTAATACTATTTTATATAGCTCTTTATGTTGATCTCTACCTCTATAGTCTAACTTATATATAAGACCTAGCTATTTACTCTAAGGACTCTAATCTTCCTTTTTAGGTTATTATACTCTAGGCCTGCCTTTTAGATAAATTTCTTAAAAATAAACCTATACGTTAAGTATCTAGAATCGATTATTATAAATATAAATATAGTGTTATTTACTAGTATATATATAGTAATTAGTATTAAGTCTAGCTACCTTTTCTAAAAGTTATTATAATTTATCTTAGGGTCCTTACTTAGCTTATTCTTCTCCTGTCCGCGCCTTTAGGCAGGGAAACTTAGTTTTCTAACTTTTATTAATAGGCTTTTTTATAGAGTTATCCTCTTCTTTAGCCTTTCGCTAGCTAGCCTAAGTTTTACTTAGCCTCTAAGCTAGTAAAAGGGAGTACTAACTTGTATAGTATCCTTTTTTACTATAATAAAAACAGGCGCCTTCTTTACCTCGCTTTTAGAGTACGCTCTCGGATACCTATATAGCCTATCTGCGCTTACTCTCTCCTTTAGGCTTTTGTTATAGGGCCCTTTCCGTTTTAACCTAGAAAGTAGGCTCCTAATTTATAGTATTATTTATAGATACTTTCCTTTAGGATCGCGATTATTATAAGCAGTTTTAAAATAGGTTCTTTTTTATAGAGGCTACCTAGTCTTATAGTCTTTATAAGGTCTAATCCTAGCCTACCTTTACACTAATTATTTAATCCTAGAGGTCCTCTTATATAGCTTATTAGTAAATAACTTTTAATATTTCTTTATTATCTATTTCTCTAGCTTCTATAGCTAATTAGTTTAATAGTATATTAAAGTTACTTAACTTTATTACTTCTTATTAAAGCTTATAAAGTTTATTTTAAGCAATTTCTTCCTTTATTAAGCTCTAAAATAAGTTTTCTAAAAACGCCTAAAATTTTTCTATAATATAATTAGAATTCCTTTTAATATATACTAGACTAATAGAGGCCGCGCGTCCTTCTAGGCGACTTATAATATACCCTAAAAGGCCTTAAAGGACCTTTCTATTTTCTTAGATTTTATAGTCTATTTACGCTTATTAAATACGCTATTAGTTCTATTCTCCCTTAAGTAAAAGTAGGTCCGCTACTTTAGGCTACCAAAAAACTATATATTTATTACTTTAAGTAGCTAGTGCTTAACTTAAACTTACTTACGCCGTAAGTAATAATTAGTTTACTATTTAAGTAATCTATATAATTATTTTTACGCTTAAAAATAAGAGTAAAGTAAAGATACTTACTATAGACGTTAGTCCGTTTACTATTCCCCTATCTTACTCTTCTTTTTTAGGCAGAGAATAGTTTTCTATAGTACTTTTATCTTACTTATTACTTATAACTATGCTAGAGTCCTCTTATTTTATAAGGTACTAGATATAGCGTATCTACTCCCTTTAAGTAGGCAGGTCGTACCCTTCCTGCGATAGTTTTGCATAAAGTCTTTCCTTTAGAGAGGCTCTTCCTAGGCTATCTATAATAACGCCGCGCGTTTATATAACCTATACTCCTAATTATAAGCGTGTACCTTTTATAAAGGACTTAGCCTACCCTTTTATATTTTATTTTATTTAATTAAGCGTCTATTAGGGCCTTTATCTTTTTAATTACTTACTAAGGAGGAGCTTAGTATTCTTTTTTAGTTATAGCTCCTACTTAGAACTACTACTTTATTTAGTAATTAGTAAATAGGAGAGATAGTTATCCTGTAATAATTACTTTTAAAAAAGAATAAATAATTAAATTTAATATAAGGGGGCTTTAGGACTAGGGAACCTAAGATACTAAAAATATATAAATAAATTTAATAGGGAGTTTAAGTAGCTTCTTTCCACGCTATATATATATAGCTTTTGAGTAGAAAGGACTAACTCTAAAGTGGCTAGGTCTGTTTCTTAATACTTTAGAGGTATCCTAGTAGCTCTTAGAGTTGCTTAAGGCTTAGGCCACGAGGTTTCTCAGCCGAGTACTTCAGAGGCCTAGCCTCTAACAATAGTATATTACTTATAAAGGAGCTCTATAGGCTATAGAAGGCTAATTACTTACTATAGAGGCTAAAAGGGTAGTATAGTAGGTGGAGTAAGAGGAGCGCGTAGGTCGATAATAAGCACTATCTACGTGTAGTAACTATCACAAATAAGACTATAGAAGAACTTAGTATACTTAAAGTCTATAGTTATTTAATAAATTTATTTTTAGTATATTTAACTGTAACGTTATTAAGCTATCGTATAAAAAGGCGCGTCCATTTTTGTTGGATGGCCAGATGACTAATATGGCTGAATAAGTAATAAAACACGTTATAACGTATTCTACTAGTTAGTGAGACACACTAGTTAGTGGGATACCTTACTAAAACTAACGCGGCTGTTTACACGATAGCTTAATAATATAATAATTAAATTTAATATAGAAAGATTAATATAATAACTACGATCTTTAGGTATACTAAATCCTTTTATAGCCTTACTTATAGTAGTTACTATATATAGGTAGTACTTATAGTTGTCCTACACGGTCCTCCTACTCTACCTGCTAGAGCATCCTTTTAGCCTCTATAGCTAGCCTTTAACCTTCCTTAGCCTATAGAGTCCTCTACACGCAATTTACTATCTACGTTTATTTTATTTTTATTTATAATAATAATTAGTGGCCTATAGCTTCCTAACTTCCTCTATTAAGAGAGTTACTAAGTTTATTATAAGCTAATAGCTTTTAATAAGCTATGCGATAGCTTAGCTTATAAGGCCTTAAAACTCTTATTATAAATAATTATATATAAATCTAGCCTGTTACTTAACCTAAGCAGTAGTATAAGGCGTCTTAACTATCTATGCTACCTTAGCGCCTAATACTATCCTTAGTAGTAATAGTGTCTTAACTATAGTTAGGCATAAGAGAACCTAATCTAGATAAGAAGGCACTAGCCCTATTGCTTAAAAGCTAGCCTTAATATTCTGCTTTGTAAAGACAATCCTACGTACGCGTGGAAACTCCCCTTTCTCTATATAGTAGATACCTTGTCGGGCAAGCTTAGCAACCTTATGTCTGTACGCTGCCTTAACAGGTGATAAACAGCTAATATCTAGAGGCTATAAGAGGTGGCTCGTGTGGACAGGTATGTAGGGACTAATAATCCTGTATACCTTATAGTACTAATTAAATTTAGGAGTAGCATAGCTACTATAACTATTTAAGATAAGTAGCCACTAGGTGCCTACTATATAAGACTCTATATACTAATTAAAGTACTCTAGCTAGGCAAGCTTAAAATTATTTATTATTTAGTTATTATTACTAATAGCTAGTACCTAGCTAGCAGGTAGGTTAGTATACTTACTAGCTTAATAAAGTTTACTAGGTAAGATAATAAAGGGTAATATAAACTACCTAGCTACGTAAATAGCTTTAATTATTATAATATAGTTATAATTACCTAGCTATATATCACGATGCCTATATATACTATCCTATATTTTGTAACGATAGCTATCGTTACTTGTTCCTTTTGGGAATTTATGGCGGCGTGGTATAGGGCGACGTATATTACACTATATATATATAGCCCCTGCCTATATTATTTAAGATAGTTATTACTCTAGACGTAAAGGCAATCCCTATTATAAAGCCTATCTTATTAAAATTATAAATATTTATATTTAGTATACTGTATATCTGTCACGTCTCCTGTATAAGCTTATACTAGGTAAATATTTTAATAGGATTCTTATAAAGTGCATTCTAACTGTAGAAACTTTTAAAATATTTAGTTTATAAATTTAACTAAGTTTTAATAAAGCGTAATACCTAGTTCTTACTTATAAGCTATATAGTAAGAATTTAGCTACGTATAGTAAGTAAATAGTTAGTTATTTTATATATATTAATAATATAGGATAGAAATTTATATTAGTTAAAGTTTAAAATTTACTCTACTAGGGCCTACTTTTCTATAAAGTGCAGCTTTTTATTTTAGGCATTAGTAGTAGCTTAAAATAAAGTACTATTAACGCGTTTATAGACTATAAATTAAGGGATATTATAGAGTCTTGTCGCTTTTTAATAGCTAAAGACCTAGCTAGTCTAAATCGCCTGTTTTAATAGAGCAAGTCTACCTTCTTTTTAGAGATTCTAGGTGTACTGTGTGGCTATCATCGCGGGTATTGTGTAAAGACGCGTCGTGATTTTGGTGGGGTGTCCCATTGACTGGTGGAACACGTTATATACTAGTGTATCGACGCACTAGTTGAGTCAGTTCACTTGTTAGGTCACCTCATCAAAATCCCTCTCACAACAACATTGAGTTTCTGAACCATCCATGATAGCTTAATTATTCTAATAATTTATTAAGATACTAAACAAACTACTATAAAAAAGATATACTATTTAAATTTTTATAGAACCTTAATATTCTAGCTAATCTAGATTATTCTCCTAGGTAAAGGATCACGTGCATGGGCACCCCCCCTATCCTCTATATTAACTTTATGCTTCTGTTTTTTCTATACAGGCTTTATAATAGGCTGTAAAGCCTTCCTCTTTTCTATTTAGAAAGTTTATGTAGACTTCTAGGTATTCTATTTCTCTTATTTCTTACGTTCCTAGGTAGCCTATTTTTTAGTCTTAATTCTTTCCTTCTTTTTTTTTCTTAACTTTTAACCTTTCTCTTTCTTTTTTCTTTTAAAATTGAATGAACTCCTGTTAAGCCTTTTTTTACCTTAGTATAAGCTTTTTTAAGTTTTTGCTCCTTTTTTTATTATTTCTTAATCCTCTTACGGAACTAAGCCTTCCTTATCTTCTTTAGTGACTAGAAAACTACTCTACTATAGTACTCCTAACGTTATTAAAGGTTAAGAGTCTTGCCTTTCTTCTTATATTTTTTTAAGATAAAACAGCCTGTCGTAGGCCTTTTATTTTAGTATAGAGGAGGTTATTTTGAATAGAGATATAGTAGAGTAAACGTTAAATCTTTTAAACCTTTTTACTACTCTAATCTTTAACTTAAGACTATATAAGGCTTTTAATTTTAAGCTAATCCTCTTTACTAAGTACTAAGATAGAGCTTTTTTATAATTCTTTAACTTCTAGTGTTAATTTAATAAATCTTTTAAGTATAACCTTTTTGTTAGAAGGCTATATACTAGTTACCTTAAATATTATAAGAATAAGACCTTTTTAAAGAAGTTAGTTTTGGCTTCTTAGAATAAAGGAAAGAAGTCTCCCTTAGTAATTAAAATTAGGCCTTAAGTATTATAGAGGTATTTTATAAGCGCGTTAAAGTAGTTTATTTAAAAAGGCTTAAATATTACTATATCTAGTAGTTAAAGCGTGTAAGTTAAATAAGGAAGAAATACTATAACTAGAATTTAATTCTAGTTATAGTAGTTAAAGAATTCTATAGTAACGTAAGATTTATAGCTATTAAGAATTAATAGCCTCTACGCGCGTTAATCCTTTTAAGCTTTCTTTTTTATATATTAATTAAACACCTGTTTAAGCTAGGCAAGGCCTATATTATTATTACTTTATTTATTTAAAGATAAACTAATAAAGGTATTGTGTTTTCTAATCCTAATACCTTCTACCTACGTTGATTGAAGACTTGAGTTGGTAGAGGCAAAGAGAAGCCCGGATAGGAGAGCTAATCTATTACTATAAATATAGGCTAATAATATTATCTACTCTTAATTCCTATCTTAAAGAGCTTCTCTTACTTCCTTACTATTTTATATAGCCTTACTAAAGATCCTTTTACTGCTTCTTATCACCCTAATAAGAAACCCCTTCTTATCTATATTATATATATATTAAGGTAATATCTTGTATTCCTTAATCTTTTTAAGTAGGAGTTAAAAAAAGAGTTAATATTTATTTTTTAAATTAGCTTAGTAGCGTTTATAGTCTATTCTAGTAGTCTAGTAAGCCTTAATAGTTATCTTATTTTAGTTTAAAAATTAGGTAACCTAGCTCTTGCCTATAGATTATTTAGCTATTAAAAAAGCGAAATTCTGTACTATCTCCCTTATAAGTTATAGACGACAAGCTATAAGATCTTTAATATACTTTACAGTACTAGGACATTAGTCTGTTGATACCGAAAATTTCAACTTTTTTGACAGTAATTTCAAGGCCTCAATTGAATGCTATTTCAGTACTTTGTTTGCCAGCCTCTAGCTTTTATCACTGCCTGTATTCTCCTTGGCATAGAATCAATGAGCTTCTTTATAAGACCCTGGGGCAGGGCTCGCTAAGCTTCTTGGGCAGCGTCGATAAATGCGTCTCTATTAATCTGCTGCCACCCTTGGTCCTCTAATTCCGGATGTAATTCAATTACCTTCTGTTTAAGTGCCTACTAGAGGTACTCAATTAGATTAAGGTTAGGTAAGTAAGGAGGGAAATCTAGAACTTTAATGTCTATTGCCTCTAGCCAGAGGGCCATCTTGTGGGCGGTATAAATTAGTGCATTATCCATCTAATAGATAGTATCTTCATCTAATACTAGTAGGAGCCCTTCCTCTAGCGCCCAGATATATGAGCGTGCACTGTAGCCATTCCGTGGAGCTTGTGGATCTCGTTCCATTGCGATAAGTTTAGATCGACCTTCATACCAGAAGCAGGCCCAGAATATCTGTACTATCCCCTTCTAAATATCCTCCTCTTCAATCTTATCGTGATCCTATTTTTAGAGTGGCGTCTTAAAGACCTAGATTCTCTTCTTTCCCTTGCCTCGCTCTACTAAGACCTTATTAGAAAAAGTCACGCTTTTAAAGTTAAAATTCTACATCCGCTAAGCCTATTAACGCCTTAATCTTGTATATGCTAGAGTAAGCTTAGGCCTCTTCTTTACTACCTAGTTCGTAATATAGTGTTTCTTAAGCAGCTAATAGAGTGTCTTATAATAAACCTATACGCCTGCAACTTTAGCCTTTAGCTATACATACTTAATTCTAGGGTGCTAGCGAGCGATTTAAAGGAGTAATTATTCTTATTAGCGTGTAAGCTTCTTTAGCTAACTAGATCGAGGTAAAGATTTAGTTATATTATAGTTGTTCTATTACTTAATTGTGTTATAAAATATCTGCCGTGTGTAGCTAAAACGCGACGTAATTAAAGCTTTTAATTCTCTTGCCTCTACTATAAATAATATCCTAGCTCTTTGCAATTTACTTAATTTATTATTCCTCCCTTAATTACTACTAATTTTCCTGCCAAATTCGCGTTGCATTGTGGGTTGGTGGAAGGCTAAAAAGATTGAGGTTGGGTGGGGATGCGCGACGCGGGTCCGGTGTCAACAGACTAATGTCTTGGCACTGTATAATCT
The DNA here is from genome assembly GCA_010015655.1 of Bimuria novae-zelandiae CBS 107.79. Taxonomy (NCBI): domain Eukaryota; kingdom Fungi; phylum Ascomycota; class Dothideomycetes; order Pleosporales; family Didymosphaeriaceae; genus Bimuria; species Bimuria novae-zelandiae. The sequence continues at coordinate 335,489 of ML976715.1, forward strand.
CTACCTCTTATCATAGGTTAAGCTTTTAGCGTTAGAGTCTAAACTCTTAAACTAATAAAGAAATCTTTTAGTACTACCGCCTTAGCGTCTCGTGCGCAATACTATGTTTTTTTATAATTTTTTTATAAGACTATTTTTTACCTAGTTCTAAGGATTTTATTTTTTTAATTACTTCGTTAATTAAAGCTATATTAGTTAAGTTATAAGGGGTGGAAGTAGAGGGTGTGATTATCTAAAGTTAGTAAGGGGTGACTTAACAAGCGAAGTGACTTAACTAGTGGTTCGGCGCACTATATATAGGGCTTGGCATACGGTAACTAAATCGCTATCCCTAGATGTACCGTATCAGATACGGGATATCCGGTAGTCCGTAAGTTACATGCCCATCCCTATTCACACCTATAGGACGAGGACGCGGACAGGCAGGCGGACTTGCTGGCCGTTCGCGAGGCGGCATCTCTGTTGGAACTGAAGTTGAGTGTAAGAGTTATCAGCTATGTAGGCGAAGAAGTCGCCTATATAGGCTAGCGTACTCCTTCCGTATGCCGGGAAGCACCTGCTTCAACAGTCCTCCCAGACGGAGGAGCATGAATATAGTATACATGAAGCATAAGCATGCCAGCCTTAGATCTTCAGGTCCTCCTTTAACCGTTGTGGAACTCGTCGAGGTGGAGGCGAAGGTCGTCGCCGTCCTTGTACCGCAGGTTGGTAGTAGTAGTAGTAGTAGTATTGGTTTTACGTCCTATGTAACCTCCCAGGGGGTATGTAGACGTGCCCTGCACTTAGTAAGGG
>ML976715.1:338495-442958 GCA_010015655.1 Bimuria novae-zelandiae CBS 107.79
AGCGGCGGTCGTGCGGCTGATGCAGAGGTGCAGCAGCAGTGGAACCGGCAGAAGCCTTTTGGTGTAGGTGTGACGGTTCTTGCAGCTGTAAATAGCGGTGCGCATTGGGCAAGCCGGTGGCAGGCGTCGCAGCAGCGGTTCAGCGGGTAGCTGTACAGGTAATAAGAGACGCTGAGTAGATGGAGCGTAGAGAGTATGTCCAATATGGGCAGCGGAGCTCCGGGCTCATAACCTGTTGGAACTGAAGTTGAGTGTAAGAGTTATCAGCTATGTAGGCGAAGAAGTCGCCTATACCGTGTTTTATCAGATGACGCACGGGCATCACTTGGCGCACGATTTCCGGATGCCCACACCCACTGCTTTTGAGGCTGTAGAGCTCTATATAAGAGCTATTATCGCGAGATTTTCTAGTGGAGAGGTCTATAGAGCTTAAACAATTAATTGCTTATAATAATTTATATGCGAAACCTCTATAAGAGGCGTATATTTCTTATACACGTGCTAGGGCCGGGTGTAGGCTCCTTATTAATAATAAAAGAGAAATCAACCTTAGTAATATTAGGCGCTTTATATAGACAAGATAGAGTAGTAGAAGTAATTAGCTAACGTCTCGTACCCCTTTAGGATAATTATATATCTTTTTAGAGTTATTTTTTGGCCTTACGTGCAATACGTGCTTCTTCACGCGCAGCAGCCTTACTACGCTGCTCCTAGAGGCGGATTTCTTTGGCGGTAAGCCTTATACGCTTCCTCTCCTCAAGCATAGCTTATTTCTATTCTTTCTACTGCTTTCGTAGAGCAAGTTTCTCCTCCTTCTGTTGTTATTACAACTACTCGTCGGCATCCTTCTGCGCCTGCCTATCTCAGGCGTCTTAGACTTTGGCGGGCGACTAAAGAACAGCGCCTCTATTATACTCTAGTAGTGCTTTAAGTAGTAAAAGCTTGCCACGCTATCGCCACTTTCTCTTATTAATAAGAGCTTCTTTAAGGCGGTTATTTTTATGCTAGAGAAGCTACTTCTACACGGCTATATAATAGATTATCTAAAAGAGCTACTATAAGTATTTAGAATAGGTATTTTTAATAATCTTGCGTAGTAAGCGCTCTATCTTTCTCTAATTTAAAGCGCTAAGTACTAACGAGCTGCTCTTAGAGGATAATAGCCTCTTTACTTTTACCTTTTAAAACTTTTGTAACACTACCTCTGCGTTTAATAGTGAGAGGCTAGTAACCTTAAAGGACTTAATAATCGTCTTATATTTAAACGCTGTATTCTAGGCGTAATAAAACATATAGAAGAAGTCGCGCTTTATAATAGAGGTAAGGCCTTAATAGCTATATATAAAGTCCGAGAGCTTGGTGGAGTATGCGCTAGAGAGAGGCTTAAAGAGGTAAACGTTAAGTAGCTAGAGAGTATAGGTAGCGTAAGGAGGAAAGATAGCTAGGAGAATTTAATTCTTATTATAATACTTAATAAATTCTATTATTATATAGGAGCCGTGGCTATTAAAAATAAGGAGACGCTAAGAGCAATGCGCCTTTGCCTTTATCTCGCGATTAAACACTTATTTTAGCTATTATATGCTAATCTTGTTGTTCGTCTATCTACTAGCTAAGGAAGTAAAGAAACAGTTATGCTCTTATAGGTTAAAATCTTAAAGCTATAAGTCCTGTATATTACTAAAAATAGCCTAGTAAATTAAGGTTAGCGTAAGAGCACTACCGTTAGCGTAAATATATATAATTATTATTATCTACTCTCTATTACTATCTTATATAACTTGCTTTACTCTGCTATTCTTATATCTTCGGCGGGAGAAGATGCGCTTCATCTTTAATAGTACCCTAATTAAGAAGCCTTTTTTGTCTATATTATATATATATTGCAGTTCTACGTTATACTATTTGATCTTCTGCGCCAAAAGCTTAAAGTAAAAGCTATATTTAAATACTAAATTAGCTTTGTGCTATGACGCGTCTATACTAGAGCTCTAATATAATATAAGGTTAATATAATATTAAGCGATAAAGCGGTTAACCTAGCATTTTTTAGTAGTTCTTCTAGCTATTTCTAAGGCGAAATTCTATATTATTTGTCTTGTAGGCGGTAGACCTTATTAGTAAAGGTTATTAATATAAGTTATAAGAGCTTTCTCTTGCGTGGTGTTAAGAAGGCGTATATTATTAATTCGCTAAGCATAGGTGCCTTAAACCCCGTAGTAACGCTTTAACAGCGTTATTTAATTACAACTATACTTTTTCGTAACTATAGTGTAATTAGGTGTTTCTCCAGGATTCAGCGATTTCAGCGACTCTAACGCAGCCTCAATTAGGTCCATATTGGTGTAGTTATGAGAGGGTGAAGAAGTCGAAAATTTGGCGGTGAGCGTGCGCCAAGTGATGGCTGTGCGTCATCTGATAAAACACGGTACCGTGCCTCGGCAGTCAGTGCAACACGTCAGTCAATGCAACACCCCACCATGCAACGTACCAACTTTCACGCGCCGCATCCCCACCAATATGGATCCAATCAAGGCAGCAATTACAGCAATCGAATCGCAAGAGCCAGGAGCATCTTTTTCATATAGAAAAATTGCAAAAGAATATGGTGTTGCACTTTCTACATTGACGCGCCGGCACCAAGGCGTCACGCAGGCGCGTGCAGATACCGACTCTACACGTCGAAATCTTAGCCCACAGCAAGAATCAGAGCTCCTACGATATATTAGAGGCCTTACTGAACGTGGCCTTCCTCCTACACGGCAAATGATACAAAGCTTTGCCTCTACTATAGCCAAAAAGGAGGTTAGCTTATCATGGGTTGATCGCTTTGTGAGGCGCCACCCTGAATCCTTGATATCACGATGGACGACCGGCATCGACAGCAATCGCCATAAAGCTGATTCCCTAGGCAAATATGAGGACTACTTTCAGCTTCTACAGCAAAAGATTGGCCAGTATCAGATCGAGACTCAGCATATATACAATATGGACGAAAAAGGCTGCCTGCTCGGCATCACCTCCCGCTCAAAGAGGATCTTTGATAGACCTCTGTACGAGAGCAAGGCAGTAAGGCAAGCTATTTAGGATGGTAGCCGTGAATGGATATCGATCACCGCTTGCATATGCGCCGACGGATCTGCCCTAGATCCAGCTCTAATCTATCAGGCCACCTCTACAGATATACAATCAAGTTGGATAGAGGACCTCAACCCTTAACATTATCAAGTCTTTATCACCGTATCAGAATCTGGCTAGATAAACAATCAGATAGGCCTTGCATAGCTTTAACAGGTGTTTAATTGCCTTACAAAGTCAAAAGCTGGACGATTATATTGACTATTAATCCTTAATGGCCATGGATCTCACGTTACTATGGATTTTATCGACTTTTGCGATCGTAATAAGATCCTGTTAGCTATCTATCTGTCCGATTACATGGCCCCTTGCACACACGAAGGTAGCTGGCGCAACCCTACACAAAGAGACTTTGCCAGCAGTCCGGTTCATCCGCACGATTCCGGGCGGGACAAAGGGCGACTCTCCTTACTCAACGGAAATAGATTAGCGTCTTAACGTAAGACATAAGGATAAAAGAGCCTTACATTCTTACAAAGACACATGAAAAGAAGAATTAATTACTTTTCTATCTTATTAAAAACACCCTTTAATCTAACAATTAAGAGTCTCACTGCCTCAACCGATACTGCCTTAATTAAGCCAATCACAATGGCTCTATCGACCCTCAGAGATCCTACAGTTATCCTAACCAATTACACAAATTACACGCCATGGCTAAAACAGCTTAAAATAAGATGCCAATTCCTAAAGGTCTGGAATATTATTAACCCAGCGCTAATAGATAAACTAAAACAGAAACCCGCGATGCCAGTGCCGCCGCTAATAAGCAACTACTAATCAAGCGCCGCCTACATAACCGCGAACCTAAATAACGTGCCAATATTACCATCCTATCTATTAACGGCAGGTGCGAAAGCATACAAAGATAATAGCAACTATTATAAAGAACAGCTCGAGATCTATAAGATTACAGACCAAGACTACCGAGAACAAGAGGCAGACCTTAATAAGGTAGTCACCTTTCTCTAATTAACAATCTCCGTACACCTGCAGAGTAACTGCTGCATCCCTAGAGGTACAATAAAGCAATGGATCAATAACCTCACGATCACAGTTAGGGTTAACCATTAAGACAAATATCAACGAGCAAGGGCAAGATACCAAGAAGCCCTTAAGCTAATAAAAATAGCCAGATCATGGGCTACATAGCTATCTAAGTACGATTATGCAGCCACAGAAGTAGAGACTAATTAGGTCCTAAAGCTTTAAAGGCTAGACTTAGTTAAAGAAGACTTTATAAAGGTAGTTATCTATGTCGCACCCATGTGGGTAACGACCTTCTAATAACATAGAAGCAGAGATGCAGCTGTCTTACGAAAGAATATAATAAAACTCTTTTAAAACTACATAATCTTGCAGCACCTAATTAAGGGTAAATAAAAGGGCGCTTTTACTACTACAGGTTTATCTCTCGCTAACGGTAGTAAATCTACCTAGGCCACAGACAGGGACGCCTCTCTTATAGATAAAGCAGCATTATCTAAAAGTTAGGGAAGACCTTAGAATTATAAATAATAAAATAATAGTCAACGTACCAAATCTAAGCAGTCACCTTAGAGCCTTAAGCTAACGGTAGTTAGTGGCAATTATTACCCTACTTATAAACTACGCTATAGTCTTTAAGACTATTTCTATACCTTTCTAGATAAGCAGCTAGACTGGTTTAGAGCGAACCCTCTTATAGTAAAGCTAGTCAAGCTTAGGCTAGAACATAATACTAACTTCTAAGAGAAGTTAAGAATAGTAAAAAGACTAAAGTCTTAAACACCTAAAATTAAATCATCGCATACTCCCACTCTAACTCGAATTACTAAGGCTAATAATAAGTGACTAGATAGACGCAAGATTACTAAAATCCTAGCAAGCTTTAAAGCCGCATCCGTCTATACTAACCTAAACACGTACCTATTACGATGCTTAGCCATACTTAATTTAGGCATAACTTACTATATCTTTAATAATATTGATTGCTTTGTCTCCTACCAGCCACCGGCGCCAAGAGACTTTATATGGGCAGGGAATACGCAAATATAGATTAAAGGATATAAGAGCGTCTATCTTAACGTACAAAGTGCAAGTAGCAATTAAATAATATAGCTAGATAATATTGCCTATTGCCCTAACCTGCTCTGCAATCTTATATTGTTCCGATTACTCTGGAGGCAAGGCCTTTAGTAGGACATAAGGGTAGACCTAACGACTCTAAAGAGAAGAGACAATACTATACTAGCAGAACTTTAAGAGTTACATAGATAATAGGTGCTAGAACACAGGACAAGGCTAGCAGGTAGTACTCCTACTAAAGCTGCGCATGCCACCCACAAGACTAACACACGCACTAAACAAAGACCGTAAAGGGCAGATATATTAACCTAGCACTAATAATTAGGCTATCTAGGCCCTTAGGCTCTCGAACATCTCGTATAGTAATCTAAGGGAGTAAAGATTAAAGGCCTACCTATTATTAAGTGTGACGCTTGCGGTAAAGCAAAACTAAAATAGCAAATACGCTGGCAAGCCAGAGACCTAACTAAAGGCCCTGGTAAGCGAGTCGCAATCGATTTTCACGACTACAAAGCAGATAGCTTAACAAGAGAAAAGAGCTAAATACTAATTACTAATTAATTCTCTGGCTTCGCATGGGACTTCTACTTTAAGGATAATCGCCTAGCACGATCTATTATTAAGCAACTTAGCACCTTTATACTATTTATAAGAGTATAATATAATGTTACGGTGAAAGTAATTAAATCCAACAACGAGATCTTCTCTATTAAGACAGATATTAAGAAGTGGTGCTTAGCACAAGGCATTAGAATCGAGCCTTTAGCACCTAATACTTAAGCACAAAATAGAGGGGCTAAACGCTTAAGGGGTGTAATTAAGGAGAAAGCGCGTGCGATGCGACTTAACTCTAACCTACCTTAGTAGATATGGCCTAAGATTACCCGAGCTATAGTCTACCTCTATAATTGAACCCCAAACTACGCTAATTAATGGCGATCACTATACAAAGTGTTCTTTACAATAGTAGCTCTTTAGAACGGCGTTGTCACTTAACTAAAGAAGCCTAATTAAGCTTACTTAAAAGCCTATGGCTGCAAAGCCTTCGCTATAACTAATAACACTAAACGTGGCAAGAGCAAGCTCTAACAGCTGGACCCTAAAGCTTGGATAGGCTATCTAGTTGGCTACAGATTAACTAACATCTAGAGGATATGGATCCCCTCCCTAGTAAAGACAATTAGTACTCGCGATATAATATTTGACGAGGATACTGTGTTCTCAGGCAAAACTAAAGACCTGATAGACAACCTTATACACAGTATATTAGAAGAAATAGCAGCCTAGGTATAATTAGTAGAGTTACCTCCCTTACCTTAACAAGAGCAAGCCACCGAGTCCTTTTTTAAAGATAAGACAATTAGTAAAGCGTTAGAGGAAGAGGTTAAAGGAGCTCTTAAGTACAGGCAAGGCAGGAAAGCTAGGTATAAATATCTAACGCCTCCCTTAACGCCGCTACTAATAACACTCCTTGCACAATTAATAGCAAGAGATAATTAGCTTAAACTATCGCTAGTAGTGCAAACAGGGCAGTTACAAACAAGCCTATAGGCCGCAGCCTTTATGGCAGGCACCAAAGCCAGTAGTAGCGGCAAATATAAGGGCAAGACTCTCGATAAGGCGCAGCTTCGACGAATAATCACATTAGGCAAGAAACCACATCGAAGTGTACTCCTAGAGCTACCTACATGTCGAAGCAAGCTCGAGGATCACCCACTCCATAATATGTAAAAGGAAGCCAAGCGATCTTATCTCTAAAGCTATAAGGAAATAAAGTCCTAGAGTAAGGTTACAGTAGCTCTAATAAGAGCATTAGGTCATTAGATTCTTGACTATATGTAGGTATATACCTATAAGTTTAACAAGCACTATTAATTACAGAAATACAAGGCGAGATTAGTGGTGCAAGGCGATTAATAGTAGCACCTTAACTTACAAGAAACCTATGCCGCAATGCTAGCAGGACGATTATTTCGCATGCTCATGGCAATAGCTGCACGATTTAACCTAGAACTAATTCAATACGACGTCACGAACGCCTTCGTACATGCAAAGCTCGATAGAGAGATCTACATGAGGATGCCCCGCGGATATACGCGAGTAGGCACAGTCCTGCAATTACATAAGGCGCTCTATAGATTACGTATCTCTCTATTACTATGGCAGAGGGAGTTCACATCTACGCTCCGCAACATGGGCTTCACTATAGTCCCCTATAAGCTGTGTTGTCTTATTAAAGATAGCCTTATTCTTTTCTTTTACGTAGACAACCTAATTATCGCCTACTACAAGAATTAAGAGCACGCAGCTAAAGGAGCTATAGTAGAAATAAGTACTAAGTTCTCCTTTACTAGCGGGAAAGATCTGCAGTAGTTCCTAGGGATTAAAATTATTAGGGATCGCCCAAATAGAAAGATTTAGCTTTTATAAGCCTTATACATCGACAAAATATCGCGCCTTATTAATCACTATAAGATTCGCCACGATACCCTAATAGCAGTAGTCGAACTGCTCCCACGCTTAGGGCTCGCCAGCAAGGCTGAAGTTAATTAATATTAGCGAAAGATAGGATCAATCCTCTACGCTGCGGTGACCACGCGACTAGATATTGCCTTTGTAAGCTCTTAATTATCACGATTCCTATCTAACCTAGGCAAAGAGCACTAAGTAGCTGCTAATTAAGTTCTCCTCTACCTTGCTAATACTAGATCATTAGGCCTTTAGCTTAGGGGTGCAGATACTTTAGAAGTGGCGAGTAACGCGTCCTTTGCTAATAATACGCTTAACCACAAGAGCTCGCAAGGATACATTATTAAACTATTTAGCGGCCTAATTACCTGGAAAGCAAACAAGCAGGACATAGTTACTACATTAATAACTAAAGCTAAATTACTAGCACTATCACAGGTGGCGAAGGAGGCTCTATTTACATCCCGATTACTAAAGGAGCTAAAGATTAACCTTAGCGATTCCCTTATTACGATTAATTGCGATAACTAGTAAATAATCTAACTTATCACCGAAGAGATCACCAAGCTGCAGACAAAGCTCCGTTATGTTAATATCTATAATCACTAGCTAAGACAAGAAGTTGCATTTAGGATAATTAAGGTAGACTATTAACGATTGGAGGACATAGTTGCGGATAGACTTACAAAGGCCCTGCTAGCTAATAAGTGGAGCAAGTTCCTGGATAAATTAGGACTTGCAGAGATTAAGGATATAATTACGAATAAAGAAGTTAATCTGCTTAAGCTAGAGTAAAGGATAGAGGCCTTTAAGATTAAACTAAGATAGGACTATCTAATCACTAACGAATGGTCTCTAGCTTAAGGATAAGCCTAAGCTAAGGGGGTGTGTCCAATTACATGGCCCCTTGCACACACGAAGGTAGCTGGCGCAACCCTACACAAAGAGACTTTGCCAGCAGTCCAGTTCATCCGCACGATTCCGGGCGGGACAAAGGGCGACTCTCCTTACTCAACGGAAATAGATTAGCGTCTTAACGTGAGACGTAAGGATAAAAGAGCCTTACATTCTTGCAAAGACACATGAAAAGAAGAATCAATTACTTTTCCATCTCATCAAAAACACCCTTTAATCTGACACTGTCTACCACATTCGACCTATACGCTGCAGCCTCTAGATGTCTGCATGTTCAAGCCTCTATCAATAGCATATTCAAACGAGCTATTAGCCTTCTTACAAGATAGCCTAGGAATAGCCTTTATTACTAAAAGGGACTTCTTTAGCTTATTCTAGAAGGCCTAGGTTAGTACTATAAGGCAGCTATTAATACTCTGGGCTTTTAAGGCTACTAGCCTATTACCTCTACATCTAGAAGTTATCCTTAAGCGGTTTAATAATAATCACGTACCTAAGTAAGAATTATAAGAAAGCTTAATCTTAGTGCTTAGCGCATTAGATTAGAGGAAAATTAATAGGCTTCTAAAAGCTTATATTAATGTAGGGGCTAGTAATGTGGCTAAAAAGCTAAGTTAAACTATACACTTAATCTCTGCACGAGCACAGCTTGCAGAGCATGAAAATTAGGGCCTATAGAAGGCCTTAACTATCTAAAAGAAACGCTTAAAGCGAGGCAGGCCTTTGCCTTTTAATTAGCCTTATAAGGATTAAGGAGGATCTATTTTCGTGTTACCTTATCGCGTTTAGCGGGCACGTGATTGTCTACACGAAAAAGATACTAAAGCGTAATAACTATAGCTTTAAAAACGTAAGCAAGTAGAGGCACGTTAGGCTAGCTAGTAGCTTAAAATAAGGCTACTCTAAGAGAGGCGTGTTACTTAAGTAGCTGCTAGAGATGCACGCGCAAAGCAGAGGGCTAATAAGGCTATAAAGCAACGCCTTAAGTAACAGGCCCGCAAGGCATAAAGTTAACTTTAAAAATAGATTAAAATATCTAAATTAGTAAATAAGAAGGCTTTAAAGCCTCCTAGTAAGCCTACTAAGAAAAAACAGCCTTAGCGTGAGGCTGTAGATGTTAATAAGGCCTTATCTGTTGCATCCGCCTCACAGTCGCGCAGAGGCCGAATCATCAGAACACTAAGTAGATATCGATAATCTAAGTAGCTAGCAATTATCTACAGGCCTTAGAGACCCCAAATCCAGAAAATCTCGTGATAATATTGATTGTGGGTGGCTCAGCAGCTTCATGTTGCTGGCCGAGCGATCTTGTTGGGGTGTTGCATTGACTGACGTGTTGCACTGACTGCCGAGGCACAGTATAGGCTAGCGTGCTCCTTCCGTATGCCGGGAAGCACCTGCTTCAACAATCTCAAGGGGCCGCAGCTCCCGAGGCGGTCGGGGTGCGTTTGGTCCCAGGGCATCCAGAGGCGCAGGACCTCATCGCGGTAACCTGGAATTGGGCGTGGTGGTGCGAGACAATCGGGTGGAGCAAAGGGCGGACAGTGTGTTTCCATGGTCTCTACACAGCCTAGCTGACAATTATAAGGAAGGTGGTTGTAGAGCCGCACCGTCATGCTGGCGTTTTCGTAGCAAGAGGCAAGGAGGACATGCTGGTCACGCGCTCCCTCACACCTGGAGAATCCGTGTACGGTGAGAAGCGCATTGCCATCCCATCGGATTCCACTACCTCTATCGACGTCACCAAGAGCACAACCGAATACCGAGTTTGGAACCCGTTTCGAAGCAAGCTTGCCGCTGGAATATTGGGTGGCATAGACAACATATATATGCAACCAGGCTCCAAGGTCCTATATCTTGGCGCAGCATCAGGGACCTCTGTCTCGCACGTATCGGATATTATAGGCCCTTAGGGTGTGGTGTATGGTACGTCGGCGAGAGCTAGAGTCTACCAACCGTGTTGCTAACACTGTTGCAGCTGTAGAGTTCTCCGATCGGTCAGGCAGAGACCTTATCAACATAGCGTCACGCTGTACGAACGTGATCTCAATCGTTGGTAAGTACCTGCTCTCACTCTTTAGATGCAGGTAGCTAACCAGCTCCGTAGAGGACGCTCGTCACCCTCTAAAATACCGCATGCTAGTCGGTATAGTCGATTGCATATTCGCCGACGTAGCACAACCTGATCAGGTAAGGTTACCAGGTACAAAGTGGATGGGTTCTACTGCGCGATGAGGAGAATACTTCTCTTGTGTAAGCAAGGAAGGAGTGGTTCCTTCCTTCACTCAGCGAAAACATCCGCGAAGTACCTTTCCCCTTCTTTCCAAGACATAGGGTAACTTTGTAGGCACGAATCGTCGGCATCAATGCCCACCCTTTCCTGAAGAACAAAGGCGGTGTTCTCATCCCGATCAAAGCCAACTGTATCGATTCAACCGCAGCGCCAGAGGCTGTATTCGCTAGCGAAGTTCAAAAGCTGAGGGCTGAACGGGTTAAGCCAAAGGAGCAACTCACACTAAAACCGTTTGAACGAGACCACGCGATGGTGTGCGGTATCTATGAACGGGCTGCTTGATGAAATCGGATGCGTACGCCGGTGACCATTGGCAAAGACCACGGTCTAAATGTGGAATCTACGACTCGCGAACAGATGTCATTTCAAGGCGCCTGTAAGGTAAGGTATGATGGGCTGGCGCAAATGAAACAAATAATCTATACAGTACTAGCAGTGGTTGAATTACTTATACTAGAGTAGTTGTTCCAATGCATTTCTCTAGCTATCGAGTTCAGATTTGACAGCCAACTTTCATTCATAAGAGAGCTATCTGCTTACTGCGCCCCCACAAGCCTCTTCCCCTTCTTCTTCGCCTCCAGCACCTCATCCCTCCACCTCACCACATCGTCCAGCGCCCTCTGCGGATCCTTCTTCCTTGTCAACAGATACCCCTGCACCTCCGCCGGCGAGAACGTGCTCTCGGGCAACTGCTCCGCAAACCGGCGCGCCATACCTTCCAGCGTCTCCGGATCCGTGATCTTCGAGACAGGTCGAGACTTGATTGGAATGCGACTGCCCGTGGCCTGCTCCTCAGGCGTCGCGCTGTACATGCGCATAAACGTCTCGTGTATCTGGGCGCGGGTCGCGAGCGTAAAGGCTACTTGGAGGTCTACGCGTCCTGGGCGGATCAGCGCAGCATCGAGGGTCTCCGGCGTGTTGGTCGTCATGATGAGGACGTGGCCCTCGTGCGCGGCCGCGCCGTCGATGACGTTGAGCAATGCGCTCAAACTGATTCCGCCTGAAGTCTCCGTCTTGCTTGTCTGTTTGGCAACATCCTTGCTTGTTTCTGATTCGGTTTCGCCCTCTTTTTTCTCTTCTGTAGAGGAAGGTTCCTCTTCACGCTTTAGCCCGGCGCTGTCGATGTCTTCGAGGAGGACGATACACCGATCGGGCAGGTCGTCGAAGAGAGAACATAAATCGGGCTCCGTGAGGTCTTTGTCATTTAGCGAGACACAATATACCTGCAGCCCGAAGACACCTGCGAGCGCGAATGAGAGGGATGTTTTCCCTGTGCCCGGCGGCCCGTGGAAGAGGTATCCCCGTCTATGCGGGATTCCCCTCGCGGCATACCATCGCGCAGTAGCAGGGTGCAAAAACTCATTAATATCTTCCACAATGTCATCTTTCTGTTCCTGATCCAGCGACACCGTTTGAAGCGGACGCGACGGCCGGCAAGACTGTCGACTCCAGTACCCGCCGCTCAAGGGACGATACACGCTCGTCATGCTAGTTTCCTGCTTCACCTTCCACGAGCGGATGTGCAGCAAGAGATCCTTAATAGGCTGCGTCGTCTGCCCATAACAAAAGATCTCCAGCGATTCTTTTAAATTGTTCCCGCGGTTGTCGTCTTTCATGCTCGACCGGGAAACCCTAAACGTCCGCCCGTTATGCTGGAATTCGTTGTCGCTGCCGTAGCTAGGCTCGTACCGCGGGATCGGCAGCTCGTACTTGTAAATTCCATGCACGTCGCTTATATTATCTTCGTTTTTCTTGTTGTTGTCGTCGTAGTCGGTGACGGCTTTTAGCTTCCGGCTGGGTCTTTTGGTCTGCTGTCCCGCTAGCCATGCTTTGACGTAGTCGAATAAATCGTCGTCGTCGTCGATTTGGATGGATGAGGTGTAGTGCTCTTCGAGGTAGCCCTGCACGAGATCATAGGTGTATCGCCATGCGGTGCGGCAGCCGAAGATGAGGGCCCACCCGGTCACGAGAACGCCGATGTCGATTCCCAGGAGGCGGAATGCGACCTGCGATATCGTGCTGTACCCTGGAACTACGAGCTCGAGGAGTGTGGAGGGTAGATTTGTGGCAGAGCTGTTCGTCGCATTTAGCTCGTATTGCAGACTTTCGAGACGGGAGAAGTCCATGGCGAGGACGAGGCGAAATTCAGTCTGCAGTGTAGGTCCAAAGTGTAAGAATCGGCCGTTGTATTGCCTATCCTGGGGTAACACGCCGTACTCAGAACTTGGCGAGGTTCTGTGTCGGTCTTGAGGAGTGGCGTAAAGAGGTGATCCCGAGTCGGGGATGTATAAATACGCGCAATGAGACCGTTTGCTGCCGAAGCAATGTATCTGTTCAGTTTGTCCCCAGGCAGCAGTGAGTCACGGGGCCAATTGGTCACTTCGCCTTAGCTGCAATTCGGGAGTGTGAGACTCAACCTTTATCTAACTTTTAAAGACTCAGATTCCGTCAGCGGCATGCTTTAGAAGGCGGAGTAGCCCTTTTTACCGTTGGTCTAATGAGGCTGAAGGTGCCCTTGCAGACAGACGACAGGCCTAGCTGAAGGCCGCCACTGGCAATGAATGTGGCTGTGTAGTCATCTGACCTATCGGTGGAAGCGCTCTCTACGCCTTTCGACTTGCTCAAGGGCGGTCATCGATCCACTGCTTGCTAACCACGTCCTGACCGCTATATGTTTGTCAGTAAGACCTATGTGGCTGTGTGCGATGCGAAATTTCTGATTGGTGGTGGTTGCCTGACATAAGCCCGCTAGCCCTCTTTCCTCTTTCGTCAGTGATGACGATCCTGGGGTAGGCGTGTGGAAGAAGCATCCGTGCAAGGTAACAATCCTACCTATGTAGCTCACTATTACTATGGAACGAGTAATTCTGCCCTCCACACTGGGTACACTGACTGTCGGTCTGCTGCTGCCAATCGTTGTCCTCTGCACCTTCACTTACCTCACAACACTCCTCCGCTACCACCTCGCTGTTCGCAATGCGTCCAATGGCAAAGGAAACTCTAAGAATCCACCACTTCTTCCCTACTTTATCCCCGTCCTTGGCTCAACCATCGCCTTCAGCAATCAGACGGTGGGCACCTTCTGGACCTGGCTCAGGACACAAGCTGAGCGCTACCACCAAGATGCCTTCTCCATCGTCCTCGCTGGAAAGCGCACACACTTCATCTTCTCAGAAGATGGCATCTCTTCGTTGTTCAAGAGCCGGCAATTGTCTCGTGCGGGGCTAGATCGACAACTCGGCGTCAACGTCCTCGGCATGTCCAAGGAGGACTCGTTCAAAGCGTTCCCAGATCGTGCTGATGAAAAGACGAGTACGGAACGTCTTCACTCGGAGTACTTGTTGAGCTCTACGGGTGTCCATGCGTTGACGGAGAAGTTCATAGAGACGTTGTTGGCTCAGCTAGGCAGTGATGAGGGTCTCGCGAGTGGAGTGGAGGGAAATCTGTATGAGTGGCTTTGGCAGCGGGTATTTCGGGCATCGACGACGGCACTCGCTGGGTCGAAGCTGCTGGAGATGTACCCAGACTTCGACGTCGATTATCGCGTGTGGGAGGACAATATGCTGGACATGCTGTTCGGCACACCACGCCTGTTTGCGCGACAGGCGTATCGCGCACGAGACGCGTGCGTGGAGAAACTGGAGAGGTGGCTGGAAACGGGATATCAGCACACAGAAGAAGAAGAAGGAGAAGACCCCGACTGGACTCCCTCCTTCGGTGCCCGGGTCATGCGAAAACGTCATGACCTCTACAAGCAGCGCGACCTGAGCATCCACGGCCAAGCAGGCTGGGACCTCATCTTCCTCGCGGGCATTCTGTCCAATGCTACTCCAGCCACCGGCTGGCTACTTCTGCACATACTGTCCCCCACCAGTGCCTCTGATTTCCGCCCGCGCATAATGCAGGAACTGCAGTCGTGCAAGCGCACCGATGGCTCAATAGACATCCCAGCACTGACACGGCTGCCACTGGTCAACTCGGCTTTCCACGAGGTCCTCCGGCTGTACGTCGACTTACTCCTCGTACGACGCGTCGAGAGCTCTGGAGCCATAGGACCACACTATGTCCGGCAAAGCGAGCAGGTAATGGCACCCACGTGGATGACGCACCGCAATCCTGCGTTCTTTGACAGACCCGACATCTTCGATCCCGAGCGCTTCCTGACCTCGGATCCGGAAACTGGAAAGCTGAGGTACAGGGCGACAGGACTAGGCAGCAAGTACTTCCCGTTCGGCGGGGGCCATTACATGTGTCCAGGGCGGATGTTCGCGAAGCAAGAAGTGCTAGGAACCATCGCAGTGTTGCTGCTCAACTTTGACATTACGTTTGCGGGTTTTGTGAAGCGCACGAAGACGGGCTGGGAATCAGTTGGCACTGAGGACTTTCCGACAATCAAAAATGGTTTCGCCGGCAATCAGGTGGTTGGCATCGAAGGCGATATGCGAGTGCACATAAAAAGGCGGCCGCCACGTTCATTGTAAGATGCATCGAATTGGCTCTTTCCTTAACTTACATAGTGGTGTTGGCACAAAGGGGAGATGTCGCTGCCTCGCACCAAGTGATATTGAACAACCTTCCAAGTCTCCAGGTAACGCCATAATATGCAATGCCGCGTTTAAACAGTGCTCCTGCAAGCCACAGTGACTTTGCGTCTCTTCGCACATCGGTATCGCATCCGTTCCCACATCGAACTGCATACCAGCTCACTTGTTCGCTTCCCCATTCCCTTCATCTTCCGGCCGCGACTCCTCGACGCCCTTGTACGGCCGTCCCGCATATAACATGTATCCCTTCTCTTCAATTGTGCCCTGCTTTTCGTCCTTTTCTGCTCTCCCTTGGCCAAATGCGCCTGTCTCTAACTGCCCTTGCACACTGATCGGCCTGTTGCCGCGGAACCGCTTGCGCATATCGATCTGGCCTTTTTTGCATTCGGCGTAGCCTTTTTGTAACTGCTGACATTGGTTTGGAAGCGTGTATTTGAGCGGCGGACGGAGACAGTCGCCGGGCTTATTCCGCTCGACCATTATGCAGTCGGAGTTTTGGAGGCAGAAGGCGAGGGCGGCGCCTGGAAAAGTAAGCATTGCGCGGTTGGCAGAGGAAAGGAAGCTTACGGATGTCTTTGCACGACTGCGGCATCTTGAAGGCGTCTCAATCGGGCTGTAGGTAGGGCTACCGTGTCATTGGACGTTGTTCTGTGCTGTTGTGGAGGGGACTGATTGATGGTGGACTGACTGAATGGAGAAAGATTAGCCCGAATTTCGCCGACGTCGCGTGCGCTGCGGCTAAGGTGCATCTTCACATGCTAGACCCCGAAACGTCATCGCCAGCGCATTTCAACAATACGATGCGAGTCTGTGCTGTCACATGCTCACCTCGTCGAGCATGCTGGAGTATAGAGCGAGACTGAGTGCTCTGATCTTCTCACAGCAGCGAGGGAACACCTCGTAAGCCGCCATGGCTCTCCGCATCCCGTTCCTCGGGCGCCTCCGCATCCAAGAGTACTTCATGCTCGTGCTCTCCATCCTCCTCATCACCCTCGAATCGCTCGTTGCGCTCATAACCGTTGCAATTCCTACGCCCATCATCAACCTCTTCTACCGCATCACGCGCCGCCTGTTCAACCACCTCTCCTCGCCCAATTCGCGTCGCAATAGGCAGAAGAAGAAGGGCGTATGGAGCTCCATCGCGAACGCGCCGGGCTTTTTGGAGCTGTGTGAGCTGTACGGATACTATGCAGAGGAGCACGTGGTGCAGACTGGAGATGGCTACCTACTGGGGCTGCACAGACTGGCGTGGAGAAGGGGAGAGGAGGACACCAGGGTCAACGCCGGACCAGGCAAGGGAAGCCTGAAGAAGAAGGTCGTGTATCTGCACCATGGCCTGATGATGAACAGCGAGGTGTGGGTGGCTCTTACCGAGCGGGAACGCTGCTTGCCATTCGAGCTGATTGAGAGAGGATACGATGTCTGGCTGGGCAACAATCGCGGGAACAAATACTCCAAGAAGAGCGTACACTGTGCACCGACAGACCAGTCGTTCTGGAACTTCAGCATGGATCAATTCGCCTTCCACGACATCCCGGACTCGATCGAGTACATTCTCAAAACGACCCATCAACCTTCGCTATCGTACATTGGCTTTTCGCAGGGCACTGCTCAAGCTTTTGCGACGCTATCTATCCACCCCGATCTGAACGACAAGGTCGATGTATTCATTGCTCTCGCACCGGCCATGTCTCCACCTGGTCTGACATCCGGAATCGTGAATTCCTTCGTCAAAACGTCTCCCGACATTCTTTTTCTCGCTTTTGGCCGAAAGTCGATCCTTCCTTCCACCACCATGTGGCAGTCCATCCTTTACCCGCCAATCTTTGTCCGCGTGATCGATGCTTCACTCCAGTTTCTCTTCGGCTGGACTGGCAGCAACATCACCGCGCACCAAAAGCTCGCCGCATACCCGCATCTGTACTCGTACACTTCCACGAAGAGTGTTGTTCACTGGTTTCAGATCATTCGCAACGGCACTTTTCAGATGTACGACGACGACGCTCCAAGTCTCATGTCCAACAAGTCAAAGTACTACAAGGTTGCCAAATTCCCCACGCGCAACATCAAAACGCCAATCGTGCTTGTGTACGGTGGCTCCGACAGCCTGGTCGACATCAACGTTATGCTCAAAGAGCTACCCCGCCATACGATTGCGAAGGAGATCCCGCACTACGAACATCTCGACTTCCTCTGGGCCTCATCCGTAGATCAACTCGTCTTCCCCCACGTTTTCGAAGCGCTCGACGACTACGCCGGCGCCGCAGGTGAAGAACCCACGCGCAAGGAGAAGCGTTTCCGCTCGCCGGGCCGCTACAGGGGACTGCTCCCGGAATCAGGAGCTCTGCCCGGGCCGGAAGGCGATGATGCGGGCGACGAGAGCGCCCACAGTCCTGTAGCGCTGCGCAACAGCACGAAGAAGCACTCTCAGACTACGCGGAAGATCTCCTTCACGGAGCCTGCGACCGAGGGAGTTCCGGAACCACAGACCCCCTCGGCCCGGAAATCACGCATACCATACCCGACATCGAGCTACGCCTCCGCTGTAGAGCGCACACTACCCGCTTCCACAAGTTCAACTACCTTCCCACCACCTGCAGCCAAGGTGCCCATCCACACGTTGGAAACGCAGTCACCGTCTGCGTCTGTGACTGCTTCCCAGGTCACAGCGCGCAGCTCGACCAGCCGTCCCGAGGGGTGGTGGAGCTCAGATGAGGTCGCCGAAACAGGCCATTCAGGCCCTACAACGCCAGACCATGTTACTGGCCACATCCGCCGGAATCAGAGTTTCGACAGCGTGAGGAGTGGGAAGAGCGGGAAGGTGAGTGTTTTCAGCGAGCGAGGTATCACTTTGGGTGCCGGAAAAGCAGTTAGCGGGCTCGTCGGTGGCTTGGGGAAGGGGGAGAGTAGTGAGAGCTTGGAGTTAGATGGGAAGATGAAGAAGAATGGGAAGAAGAGGACTCTGTGAGATGGCTTTTGGCGGCACACGACGGTGTATACGGTACAACATGGCAGCGAAATCGAACGGGTTGGTGGGTACGCCCTGTTCCTTCGGAGTACCAAGGTCATGCTCGCCCACCATAGAAACAGAAATGCCACTCCATACCCCCATACCAACCCCGCATTGGTGGAAGATCTCGCTTAGCAACCGATCCACCTCGGTACTACTACCTCCCATAGACCCTGACACTATTTTGTATAACAAGAAGTCTACTCACGGTACTGGTAACATGAAAATTAAGCCGTGTACAACCACCGCAGAATGGACGAGCCTACATCCACTTTCAAAAACCCCGTCCTCCGCGGCTTCAACCCCGACCCTACCGTCTGCGTGGTCCCTAGCGAAGGCGACCAGCCTACACGCTTCTTCCTCAGCACATCCACCTTTGAATACACACCATCATGTCCCATTTACACATCCATCGACCTTGTGAACTGGACGCTCATCGGGCACGCGCTTACCCGGCCCAGCCAAATCAATCTCCGCACCGTAGAACCGGGCGCCGGATCCTGGGCCTCCACGCTGCGCTACCGGAAGCAAGAGAAGAGATTCTACCTCACGACAGGCGTGTTTCAACGGTACCGACCAGCGGCCGATGAGCGCATTTTCCCCCGTGGCTTCTACGTGCACACGACCAACCCGTTTGATTCCTCCTCCTGGAGCGACCCGATCTATTTCGACAACCCTGGTTTCGACCAGGATCTCTTCTGGGACGACGCCTCCGCCCCGCTGGGGTCTCCTGCAAAAGTATACTTAAGTACGACGGTGAGACTAGCCGAGAGAGACTTGTCGAAGAAGCTAAAGGATTTCGCGGTGCATGTTTCGCAGATAGACTTACCGACCGGACGAACACTCACTGCCCCAGTCCCCATTCATAAGAGTCCTTTCGGCGTCGCAGAAGGCTCACACATCCTCTTCCGCAGCCCCTACTACTACCTCTTCGTCGCTGAAGGCGGGACCGAAGCCGGACACCGCGAAACCGTTCTACGCTCCACCGCGGGCGTGTACGGCCCTTGGGAGAGTCAAGATTCGCCTGTACTGTATAACGGCGTGGACGGGGAGGTGCAGCGCACGGGACACGCTGATGTCTTTGAGGACGGGACGGGCCGGTGGTGGGGTGTGTTTCTTGGTGTGAGGCCTTTGAGAAAGGAGGATGGGTGGACGGAGCCGCAGTTGGGACGGGAGACGTTTTTAGTAGCCGTCGACTGGATAGACGACTGGCCTGTCTTCAACGGCAACTCTCCCGTAACCCTTCTCACGCGCGGGCGAGACGACGTCGTCCAGCGCATTGAACAGCGCGTACCTCCCGGGTCGCCAAAGTGGGTTGCGCAACTAGACGGAAAACAAGGAGATGCATTAGAGCTAGGCTGGTACACCCGCCTCACGCCCCTCGCCCCCTTCCACTCCCTCACCGCCCGCACCGGCTGTCTCCGCATCTGGGGGAATTGCTACACCCTGTCCTCCCCCGAGGCACCTGCACTTCTGCTACGAAAGCAAACAGAGTACACAGAATCATTCCACGCAACGCTGTCCTTCGCGCCGCGCAAACCCGGGTATGAAGCCGGCGTGGCGGTGTACTATTCTCCATATTCGTACGCCACCATCGGTATCAGAGCGCTCAAATCTGGCTCCGACGGCGCACCAACGCGCACAGTCGTGTGCAGGAAGCCTACAGGCACACCCGGACAGTTCGAAATCTCCCATCCGGTGCTTGAATCCGGAAGCGCACTGTCCCTCGCAGACGACGCAAAGGTCGAGCTGTGCGCCGAGGCGTGTAACGGGTCGTACAAGCTGTACCTGAAGCATGCGGAGGGCATCGAGAGCTTCACGTTTACGGCGGAGGAGCTGGTTGTTACGCCGCCTGTTGGCATGGCATTCACGGGCACCATGTTCGGCGTGTATGCGTTTGGGGAGTGGGAGCCTGTGCTGGATCCAGCGGATTTTGAGGGGATATGTGTGCGGGAGGGGAGGGAGAGGGATTTGGAGGGGGTGGAGTGGGTGTGGTGAGGGGGTTGGTAGGGTTGGTAAGGGTGAAAGGCGCAAGTGAAGACGGGATGGATGGGTATATTGATGCCATTTCCCGAAGAGACTACACATTTGCCTAGGTTATGACTGGCGAGCCTCAAAGCTATGTACCTACGGCGGAAGGCCGAACCCACTGAGTCGATTCCATCGATCAGCTGCATCCACTTTGGCTCGCCAGACTCGCTTCCCCGATCCATCTATATTCACCCCAGCCTTCCCTCGCTAATACCTCCTGCATTGGATGCTTCGAATACTATCATTCGGCTCGATCACCCCATGCGGGTCAGAATCTCCAGGATACCCCGATCCTCCAACCGTTCTCCTCCGGACAATCCGGTTCGGTCCACGCATAGCACACGAACTGGACCTCCTTCCCATCATTACCCTTGTATTTGTACATCTTAAAAGACGATGCAGTGGCATCGAGTTTGAAACAGATCTCGGTGTACACTTCGTTAACGAGGACGTAGGCGGCCCTATTCTGGAAGCTTCGGTCCTTGTACAGGTCCAGCACGTGGATTTCAGGCGCCGGCTCGACCCATGAAACCCCATCGAGGGAAGTCGGGCCCGCTGGCCCCTTGAGTGCGGATCCCCATGCACACTTCAAGGCTCGTATCTTGTCGCTGAGCACCCTGAGATCGTATGGACTCTTGGGGAAGTAGAAGTAGTGATTTGAATCGTTTTCGCAGTCTTCGGGTGATAGATAGTAACGACAGGTCCAGCGGTCTCCGTGCTTTGGTTGCCTGTTCTTGAGCGACCTGACATGGTTAGGCCAACCGGAGATGCAGCGCCCGAACTTTCCATTATCCCACCGGTCGCCATTCCAGGCTGCCTCGCTGAATAATGACACATAGGGCATGTCCATATCGAATACCAAAGGTGGCCCTTGCCAGTTAGCGATCTCCCGGTCTGTGTGGATTTCAACAGTGGAGACAGATGTATCGATAGTATCAATGGTCTGGGGAGACGAAAGCATCTGATCTCCGATGAATAATTCACCTTTCTCAATGCCTTTTGTCTCGCGCGCGCCAATAGCAGCCGTTTGCTTCCGTTCGACTCCGGCAAAAGCTTTCCGGATGTGGCATTGGATGCCTCTGATTTCGTCGTTGAGCGCGAGGGTGCGCCAGGATGTGCCAGGGAAGGGAAGTTGCATGGCTTTGGTGGCCGAGCCGTATTTCTTGCAGTCGGGGGAGTTCCATGCCCAACATTCGTACGGGATGGGTTTGCCGTTGGATGCATCGCCGTTGTACATTTTGATGGAGGACCCTTTGCCGTTGAATCTGTGGCACTTTCGGTCGTATGCGGCCCCGAAGCCGAGGTATTGGACGTCGCCCTGGAAGTCGACGTGTTCGTACAGTTCGAGAAGGTGCTCCTCCCTGCCCAACTTGGCTGGACTGCGGTTAATGACGGAATCACTCTGCTTTGCAGGAATACCCTCGGTCCACCCACTGCACCAGAAACTTCTTAGCCTCCCATCAAAGTTTGTTTTACCGTCGCGGCCACCGTGAGTTATATCCAGCCACTCTGTTTGACCGGACTGAGCGGTTATGTGCCATACGGTAATGTCCGCATGGTCGAGAATTTGACATTTCGAAAACCTGAGCATTCATTAGCAAGCAATTTCTTACGTAGAGCACATCTGCATTTCAGTTCAGCTACTCACGTGTAAGCTCTTCAAAAGTATTGCTCGCCCTTTGGGCCAAGCCGGTGCACTCGCAAGGATGATATGCTTGCATCACTTCTGTGATGAATGTCAGAGACGCCTCTTCGTTATGATTGAATACTTACGGGAAGTCGAAACATTTCCTAGTCACTGCAAGCTCATAGTTGAGGTAATAACGCGTACCGCGCAGTAATGGCTCCGAAAAGAAATCGATCTGGAACTATCAGCGGGGGGGCACAAAAACTATTGAATAAACTTACAGCTGACCAATCATACGGATCCGGCGCATCCTGATATCCAATTAAGATTCTATTCCTCTCAATATCGTTGGTTCTGCGCTCGTTCTGCCCATCCGGTGCGTTACGAGACATAAAACCCTTATTGCACCTCACACTGCGAACTTTGTTGTCCCACCCTCGGTACGGTGCGTTTTTGATGTCTGGTTATGTGCCCAATAGAATGTAGTTGTCGTGTGGACTGTACCCTGGGGTGCAATCCGGCGTACTAGCTGCTTGTCAGTTCTGTAACGCACCCTCGCGTAACGCTCAAGGTCGACTGAAATGAACTGAATTGACAACTAGCGGGTTATTACAAGATGGGTAAGATAACAGCCAATATTCAGCTTTACACGAGCACACCTTGAGTTCCCTAGGACTTGAACTTACGAATACCCGAAACACTCATCATTGACATTCTTGCGAACAGAGGAGATACTGGCACCTAGACTATCACATCGGTCAGCAATGCCTGTGTACATTGATGAGTGTGGTGTATACGGTAGGGTGGAGCATAGCGCGGAATCGAGCTGACCGTTGGTGTAATAGTGTGCGGTTCCCGCAAAATTGGAGTCCTTGTACAACTCGAGCAGCGACACAAGTTAGTACGCAGGACGGAAGCGAGTTGTAACATTGTAGCAATGATTTCAGTCAAGACTTACCGGGTAAGCGGTCGCTTTAGACGACTCCCCCTCGCGTTGAAGAGGTGAGGAAGCCTCGGTCACAGCACCACCATCCCTGTGGATGACGGCCCCGAGGGCGACCGAGGCGACGGCCAAACAGGGAAGCAAGGCGCGCATAGTTTGTGAGGCTAGCAGAGGCTTGGGAAGATGGATAGGTAGAAGTTCAGGCAATGTGTCTTTCTGAGGTCGAGGTGAGAGAGAAGAAGCTCTGGAAAGCGAGCCTTTGACCGGAAGTAGCGAGTGCTAACGAGGGAAGGATCGTTTGCTAGCCGGGGCAGGAGCGCAAGGACATTTCGATCACAATATTATCATGGAATACTCCGGGTTGATTGGTGCAGTTAATACCAAGATGTTGACAGGCGCGATTGAACGAAGAATACCCTGCACGCTCCTCCCTATTAGATTATGCCGCAGATATCGCGCCGCTCTGTGGATCTTTCCCAACAATTCTCTATTGGAATCAAAGAACTAAGTACAGAGCCTCGTGTATCGTGCAGTCGTGCGTTAAGATCTTATTGTGGATCACATCGTCAAGCGGTTCCCATGGGCCACGAAAGCTCATCTCGAAAACTTCATATACGTGGAATGGACTTCAACTTGGATTTCTGACAGATGAGACGATGAAGACCAATGAAGAAGTAACAACGTACTTCTTATACAGACTGCGGTACATATTGCGCATGAACATATCAAAGTACCGCATCACCACAGATCAACCCCGGCCTCAAAGCTCCCTCCCGTCTACCAGAAAAAGACGAAGGAAAAAGCACATACAGACCAGTACCAAGAGCCATTGCACCATCCTCAAGCCCCAATACTAAACGAATCGCCTTTCGTCCTCCATCCTCCGTCCTCCTCTCCAGTCTGATCGTGCGGATTCAACATAGTACCCAGCTCAATACACAAAATCGACGAGATACTATCCGCCCACGTATCCCCATACATCCTACGCCCTATCTCATCCGACTTCACCCTGTCTTCTAAATTCACCTGGCCAAGGTCGGCAACCCCATTATTCGGAGAAGTGATACTGTAGAATTCGTCTCCCTGCGGGCCCGGGTCGCAGGCTTTGTGCCTAAGAGGGGAATTAACACAGTGATTTAATTCCATGTAATATATTATGAGTCGAGGAGGGTGAGCGGGAAGCTTTGAAGGGGGACTTACACATAGTAATAGCATTCCGAGTCCTTTCCCTCTTCTTTATGCTGTTATATAGAGACGGTGTTGTCGTTGCTGTAGAAAATGTGAGTGGATTTCCTGGACGAAGAAAAAAAAAAATGTGCAGCTCTTACAAGTTCTCAAGGTTGAGGCAAGTGCCATCCCCCCACGTTAGGAAGCAATGGTAGTCACCCGTGAAGTTTGGTCCGCTCCAGAGTGCGCCATGTCCGACATCTTTGTCTCAGCATTCGTCTGGGTACTTTATATCATACCTAGCGGTCAGTCTGGATGAATCAGACCGGCCTTGGAGCTTGGCAGCGGCCATGGTGATGAATATGGACAGAAGCAACTCATTTAGACGCATAATAGCTGGTGTGAATGTGTGTAGTCTCAGAATGGAAACGACTTCACCCACTGAAATACGTTTCTTATATGTAGCATGTGCGTCCGAACACGCAGACAACAATCCATTGTTTTACCCCTCGTCATCCTGGACACGTGCCCGTGCCTTCCTGTTCGATGGTACAAATAGACAAACAAATTCCCCCTGTCAGCGCGACGATCGATATGACACTATAGTAGGGTTCTCTTTGTCAGAATCTAGAACATTTTTGAGGGAAAGGTTCTGAAGCGCAGAATTCCTTTATGTTGGAGCTTTCACGACAACAAAGGATTAACAATGGTTCTCAAAACTGCATTGATGTCTGAGATGCCTAGTTCTGCCCACCAAAAACTCCACAACCAAAATAATAAAGCCAAAACTCCACGGCAACATCTTCCCACTCTCTTCCCTATATAGAAGGGATACTCCGCCCAGTACTGCACCGAGCTAATGTTGTCCGCCCACATATCCCCATTCGTCTCGAACCCCGGGGCATCCGATTTCCAAAGCCCGAACAACTCATTTTGATCTATAGTGATAATTCCATCATCCGATATGACCATATTCACGCCCAGGGCGCCGAGGTCTTTCCGTTGGTAGTCTTCCTGCTTGGAACCATCATAGACTAGGGCGTAATACTGGTCGCCCCGCGGGCCTGCGTCACAGTCTGAGTGTCTAGAATGAGCGTTTAGCGAGCTGTTCTTGTTTCACGCAATGATAAACCTAGGAAATCGAAGGATACAACGAACAGGGGCGTGCCTACAGATAGAATCTACATCCACCGCCGTCGCGTCTCATCCCGATCTCAAGCGAGACGATTTTGTCGTTGCTGTAAACGGAGTCAATGAGTCGGTAGAAAAATTGGGTGGTACGAAGTGCTTACAAATTAGTTTCCGGGTCCCAGAGATTAATGCATTTGTCCAGCGCTTTGATGCACCGGCAATTGGTTGCAGGTGAGTAATCTTTCCCGCTCCAGAGGGCGACCTGCCCGTCGCGTTCGATTCCAGGGGGGCATGTTCAGTCGCAACCGGGCATTTTCAAGAAGTCCGGCTGGAGAAATTGGGCCATAGCGGTGGAGGCAGTGATGAAGATGAAGGTAAGCACGTTAATTAGACGCATGATTGCTGTTGGAAGTTGTGTTTAAATGTTTAGTCTTGGAACGAAAACGAATCGACCTGCGGAAATACGGTTTCTATATATATTGATCTTATTAAACTTTGTGTCGTGTGCATATGAACCTGCAGACAGCAATTTATTGCTTTGCCCATTCTGACGCTGAACACCCTATGGTAGCTATGGTCGTGTCTCCTACGCCTCTTTGCGCACACATCTCCACACTATTTTTTATATGTTATTCTACTGCGCCTTCCCGCTACTATAATTATTAGGCCTTCTAGTTACTGTGTGTCGCATGTTGTCAAAGAGCAGAAACAGACCAACAAAGCCACCCTGTCAACATGACGACCCATGTGACACAATAGCGACCTCGGGAGTATCTCTCTATGAGATTATACGGTCCTCTAAGACGAGCAGCGTTTCCTCTATGTTGGTACATGACTGTTACAGAGCTTAGACTACAACAAAGGATCGACGAATGTTCTGGAAGCTGCGTTGAGGTCTGAGCCTGATGACTTATCGTACTTGAGAATTATGTTACCTCGCGGTGCATGAGAAGTATACAAGTCTCAAACTGAATGGATTTCCATTGATTTTCACTCTGTCAAAATGCCGACCAGAGCTCGAACACACTCACCATCCCGCTGGGTAACCCACGCGCTCCCGAGGACGATCTGGCCATCGTGCTCGTATACAATACCCATGACATTCGGAGAAAGAAGCTAATACGATATTACCTAGGAGATGAAGAAGATCGTGAGTCTGCTGCGCCGATGGAAGACAGAGCCGTTCGCGTAGAGGCACTGATCCTTCAACGGCAGTTAGCTCGACTGGATATACGGTGAATACGGGGATACCAAACACCACTGCACCGTAAACACACCAACCACTCCAGTCCTGCGACCTTCATAGCAATCGGACGCCAATGGAAAGAACATCTTCCACTGTACCACAGCCACGCCTCTCGCCGCAACCCGCCGACTAGGCGCGCGGCGCCTGAGGCTCCCACCGTGCCACTCCCCTCCACTCCCATTCCTGACTCGACATCCATCTGCGACCGCCCGCACGAGGCTCAATACGCCCTACAGGGCTGCAATGCATGCACCCACACACTGCCGCCCTGCGTGTGCAGCGACTCCGGGTCGCGAGCCTAATCCCACGTCCTGCTCCCCACAGCAGCATCATCGCCCACACATCGGTCAACACAACGTCCATGCAGCAGCGGCGAGTTGAGTAGCAAGGCGTAAAGCTTAGCCGTGATTCACGTACAGCCCTTGTACCTCTCCCTTCGAAGAAACTTTGTCGCGTCGCAGGCAGGCAACAGGACGACTACGCCGGTGCGCGCACCCATTGGCCGCGCGTCCAAGCTGAGAAGAGGTCCTCCATCGCGCCGTGGCGCACTCAGAACATCCCAATGCACTCCATTCCACATTCCCTCACTCCTCCGGTCCGCCCTCAAGTTTAAACTTTCCACCGTAGCACAGCACGGAAGTCGGAAGTGTAAGTGGGGTGTGCGCACCGTTGTGCAACGGGGCGGTCTTACGCCTGCGCCGGCTGCCCTGGCCGCCATCCATCACCGACGCAAGCCACCCAGCAATCCCATTTCTTCCGATGCGGCTCGCAGGCTGCTTCGGGAAGGTCAGAGGCGACAATACGGTTTTGAGACCGTGCGTCGTTTGCCTGTTTCGCCTCGTCGTTGGTGTGGAAAGTTGCCCTGCGAGCCCGCGGGAAGCCTCGGAGGACGATGGCTGGGCGGACGGTTGAGACGCTGAGAGTTTTTAACATATCCTCAATTGGGCATGTCACACTGCATGAAAATCTCGTCGCGTGACTCTGTGTGACCGGCGGAAGTTTTGGTCGCAGGCGGGCGTTGTTATGGTGGATGAAGGCGTCGCTGCCGGGCGCCATGGTAAGCCTGAAGCCAATTTCTTAAAGAAGGATTGCTCGGCGCATTTATTAAGCTGCGGTCAGCAGCGATCTAAGCGCTCGGTGTGAACTCAAATTCAAGTGCAGATGTATCATTGCGAGGCAAGAGATATTGCGCGTGGTAAAATGACTTGTATTCGAGTGGTGTAAGGGTGAGTGCACCCCTGCTAGATGCAGAGGCGCACTGGGATGCTCGTATGCAACATGCAATGCCGCTTAACGCTGGAGATGTACAACATACGCTACCATGACATGCCGTACCAGAAGGTCCCCCTGCACGCATGCAATAAAGAAAACGCCACGCGCCAGCGCGGAGGTAAGAAGGGTATTATGCGGGAAACCGAGACCAATACCATGGGACGCCAACCTCAATGCAAAAAAAGAACGAAAAGTGAGTGTGTGATCTAGAGAGATTAGCCTAAGACGACTTCGGAGCGGCTTAGTCGTTGCTTACCAGAGACATCGCTCTCCCAGTGTGCGGACTCGTCGAACAACACCTAACTTTGCTTTCTTACGATCTTCTCCACCTGACAGCATGGTCCCTTGTTATGGTTGCTGCAATATGTGCAGGACGAGTAATGATTGACGTTGAAAGGCCCGTAGTTGCATCGGCAGCAGTACCAGAAGTACTCCACCACCTTGTTGCCTTGCTTGCTTGGATCACGGGCGTGATGCCCATGTTTAGAAGAACCGGAAGCGGGCATTGTGTCGGTAAGGATGATTTCTGCAGAGCCTTCTTGACTCGAACTCGGGTTGCAACGGAGAAACTGAGATACCGTACCGCTGGGCGAGGGGCTGTCTCCTTCGAATACTCGGAGAAGGGTGCGACGACGGGACTCGGGACTAACCGCGGGAACGGGTGAGGGAGAATTGTTATCTGTAATGAATTTTAGGTACAATCGGGGCGCGCATAGCAAGGGTCAACTCACTATTTGCAAACTGTTCAGTATCGCAGCTCGAGCTTAGTCTCGAAGAGTATTCAAGACAGTAGCTGGCGAGCGCGGTGTTATATCCTCCGGACGTTGGATAAGCGGTAGCAATAGGTTGTAGGTATATAGCTCTAGTCGAATGGGATCCGTTGTCGCCGCGAAGAGTGAGCTATGAGCAGGAAACTATTTCCTGGGTGAACTCAGTGTGTAGATGGCGTGCTCTGTAGCAATACTTCGGCGGCAGAGATCCCATTCATATAGTGACAGGTATACAAAAGGACGGTGGATGAGCACGGTCGTGGCGGTCAACGATGAGGCGTGATGGAAGGACTCTCGAGCCATGCATGTCGCCCCGTAGCCTTCCGAATGAGGCCATATCAAAAGAGCACGCGTATGCATATCACTAGCAAACGGATCAGGTTACACAATAATCCCATCAGAAAGTGCGCCGGCCGTTGCAGGAGCGGTGAAGAGGCGCCATCGACCGTTTGATTGGTAGCTCCGACCAGTGAGGGGCACAGAGGGAAGTCGATACCGGAGCTTCCTGTGACGAAACCGGCTCCGTTTTTCAGCGGGACGAGCTAAATTTCTAGTCGAAATGAAATGGTGCGAATGGTGGCGCTTTTGATAACAAAATGACCTATTTCATGGTGGCTGAGGCGATATTGGCCTGAGGCATCAGTACTTTAGATTCTGCCTAAGGCGCAGGGCAAAACGAGGCACACGAGCGCGGTCTAAGTTGTAATCGACTGTCGTCTTTTCATTTTTGAAGTGAGAGGGTGTTGGATTCGTTCGTTGGGTAGTACAAAGGGTGGCATCCGAAGCGTCTTTGAGCCTGTCTGCTACCGGTAACGAAATTCAAGTGGGAAGGCTAGCAGTTGGCCCAAAAAAAACCTTTCGTATCTCTAGGCTGCATTGTACCTGCATATTGGAAGATCTGCCATGGTGAGATCCTGGAATGTGGTATATTGGAATTTCCGATCGGGTGGCCCCCACACTTGGTACGATGTGCGCTTATGCCGGGATCCTTGTTGACCCCGCAGGGTGCATGGAACATGGAACAGCGAAGGCAAGATAGCAATAATAAGGAGGTAGAATAAAATTCTAGTGTGTGTCTCTGATTCCTCAGTGAAGAGGCGGCTGGAAACCCTTTCGGAGGTCTACGAATAAATAATTGAATAAGAAAATTCCACCACACAACTACCAGAAAAGATTGGCCAAAAGATCATCACCTTTGAATCGGACCACCAGAAGCGAGACTAGATTTGAGCGGATACACTTGGGAAAGGAAATTAAAGCAGAAACCGAACGAATGTCAACATGAGACGCAGTGTCAAAAGCCCAACAGTAAAGAAAAAGACGAAGCCTGGTTCAATAACTCAACAAAGTAGAACGAAGAGCAACGTATGTTGTGCGACACCGAAGTGTACTCAAGCCAGAGGGGTAATAACTGAAGAGATGCTGGACCCGGGAAGTCTCGGTCCTCGGTGCAGGCTAATGGAAGGAACTGCATCCTTTGTTAGGTTTCTGCCATCTCTCCTCAACAATTCTGTCGTACCATCATTGCCTACTTGGATTTTTTGACTGCACATTTTCCATCCCTTCCGTGTCCACAATCTGTACAATGTGTGACGAACTTGTAGCTATGAGGACCATCATGGCAGTTGCAACAATACCAGACGTAAACGACCTCAGGCATTGGACCACACTGCACTACCCCTTCTAGGGCATCGTGCTGATCTTCGACATACGATTCGGTGCCGCGACAATGGATCCTGTTCGACATGGTGGAGAGAGACGAGGGATGCTGTTCGAGACCCAACGCCAGGGATTCGGATGCGTCATTGGTATTGGCTACGACAGCAGCGTGTTGGTGCGGGTGGCCAAAGAGCTTGGTGACACGCCCGGGTGCCCCAGGGATGCGGAGTGAGAAGCGGAGCGTAGACAAGGTATGCATGACTTGACGAGGCAAAGAAGGATGCGACGAGAGTCTTGGAGCGAAGGTCTGATGAAGCCTAGCGGGTATCGAGTGCGATGGAGGGCGTTGATGGCCGATAGAGCATTACCCAAAGGCATAGCTTTATACATTGTCTGCCGGGGAGGCACTCAATGACCGCACCGCCGTCCTTCCTGTTCCTGAGGAAGGCAGAGAGGATGAAAGCATAAGCCACGCACTAAGCCGAGGGACATTGCGCTTCGGAGCCACGAAGAGGCAGTCACGCCGTGGTGAGTGAGCATGGCGCAACATGGATGTGAACAAGTGGTGAGGGTCAGTGTGTCTCCTACAACGTATGTCGGCCACATCCGACTATGACTCGGCATCCTGGAGGCATGGGTATGAACCTGGTCGGCCTCGGTGGTGATGTGCAGAGAACCGACGGTTTAGTCCATACGAGTGTCGGAGCATAATAGACAGTCTTCGTGAGATCAGGCAGTGATCTCTGCGCGGCTCTCGTGGGTGAGTAATGACAGAGGTGGAGCAAGGAAGAGCGATCATTGGACCCCTGGGTCACGGGGGTCACAGGCATAATGGGGACAGACTCGTGGTGATAATGGTATAATACGGGCAGCAAGGCGACCATGACCAAGCGCGCCGGTAGAGTCGTTGGTTGGAGATGCTCGCATGTGGGTCCATTCGCTCGGCGTCTTGGGCGTTGCCTGCCGGTTGCCTTGTCTATGATCCGAGATGAAGAGAACTCTGCGACCCAAGAACGTTAACAAGGCTGTACCAAAGGTGCATTTTGGTTGGTTCCTACAGCTATTACGTGAGACAATTAGCTCCGAGAACGCATTTTGTGTGGGTGGAGTAAACCAAGGGTATTCTGTGGTACATACTGTAGTAGAGACGCATGGTCTGAGTTCCAGTAGCGCATCCAGGGCCTGCTTCTCGGGATCCACCCATTGAAACGGTTACATGCGCCTCATGGGCACGGATATCGCTTGTTCATGGTCCGATTGCAAGGGAGTCGAGCAATGTCCTAGGCAGGTTGCTGAAGTTGTCGACACCAGCCGCGGCAATCGTGGATGCAAAGACGAAAGAGCATTAGCGGTGAAACACATGTATGGGGGCCGCACGATGAACATGAACAGATTGAGAGGCGAGATGAGGGCACGCGAGCGTCGAAAGTCTAATTGGTATAAAGATAGTGAAGAGTGTTGACAGACTTTGAGACGTAACGGCCGGATAGGTTCCATGGACCAATAACGAAAATTGTTGCAAGACCCTAATTTACTTGATATGCACGAGTTGCTAATTGTGGCTGAGCTCAACGGTCGTGGTGCTCAAGAGTAGCCGAGGGGGTCGATCCGGAGGTCTTGCACGTTGAAGGCGCTCAGCCTACAATGGCGAGGCGGTAGGACGTCCAGTAATCATAAGCTCAGGTGTGTAATTCTCCTAGAAACGAGCCATCGGCGCTTTGGCTACCACCACCTCGTATTTGCCGTTGTTGTTCGAGCGCAGTGACGGAGGGTTCGTGCTTGTGCGGGCCAAATAATACGTGAAGGCACTAGCTCATAACGATAGAAGGGAAAGTGAGCAAAACGGCAACTCGGGGGCGATGAGCTCCAACTGTAGCACTGTGCGGCGAATTAGTCGCAAAGTGGTCGCATGAGGCGTGGCCGAAGGGCTTACTAAAGATTGACTAGCCACGGCGATGGGCCGTGAGGGCCTTCACCTAGGCAAAGGTAGCCTGAGCAGGGCTGATAGGACTGTGAGGCTCACGCAGCCTGGCAGTGTGCCGGTGTGTAGCGCAGGAAGAGGCCATCCTTTGCTGTACCTCACCTAGGGGCGCAGCAACTTAATATTCGTTCATGCACCAGGCAACCTAGGGCAACTCAGGCAAAGCTCTCTCTTTCTTCAGACAAGATGCCTCACTCTAGCGGACAGAGGAATCATGAGTTCACTAGGTGTAGTCAACTCGCCGGAAAGACGTCTGACGTGGACTGGCGGCAGTTCAGCTCTCGCTAGATTGGGGGTACTGGAGTTCAGGTTTAGGCTAATGCTAAAAACAGCAATGGAGATGCAAGGCTGCGAAATTCCGGTGAAGGGACGCGGGCTAATCCTGGGGCGGCCATGAGGTCTGCCGACCGAAGTTGCTGACACTGGCGATGTGCAACACGTAGACGACAGATCCAGCGTCTCCAGTCAAACAATTACCGGAGCGGAAGCTGGGAAGCTCTAGGTACGGGAGGAATGAGTTCCGAGGAACAGATCGGTTTTGGGGGGACGTGATAAGAGTGAGATGCAGGTCCTGACTCGGTGGCTTCCTGTGCGGCACGGTTGATGGAACGATATTGCTCCAGCCAATGCACCCAAGGATCGGTAAAGCGAGTTCGAGCGACCGGAAAGGGTAACACAAAGAGCATCTGCGCATTGCCGCACCGCTGGTGTGGGAGTATGGGTATAGCAGTAAGGTCTGGTGGTGGGGAAAGCGGGACCTGATAAGTGCATACCCCGCACCACTCTGCCGGTGTCCGACTGACTTCGAACGAAGCAGCTGCCCGTAGATGGAAACTGAATTCGAAGCATTGCGCGCTTTTGAGACATGACGATGAATTCGTGGTGTTGAGATTGAGATCTCGTAGATTGTGCTCGGATTGGCTAATGACGTCGTGCTTTGCCAAGTTCGAACACGAGGCTGGGATGGCGCAGACCTCTTGACGATCTGGCGGACAAGACCTCAGCAGATTGATGCGGTCGCAGCAAACACCATCGACGAGGTATCAACAGCATTATTTTGGTACGGCCGTGCTGCACGGGCATATTCTAGGTCTTCGTTACGCTTTTACCACCGCGGTGATGCATCCTAGGTAGCCCGTTGAAGCGTCCACGCGCGGTCAGCCGCAGCCTCCTATTCACTCGTCGCGCCGGCAAGAGCAACCAACACAAACTCTACATTCATCTTCAAAGATACAGACGTCTGAAATCTCATACTCCAACCTATACCAACCAGCTTCGACCGATCCGCCCAACATGTCCGTCTCAGAGAAGAGCAGCCCTCAGCGGCAGACTCGGGATCAAAAGATGGGTCAACTATCAGCCGTCATGATGCCTCTCATCGAAATAGGGGCAATGGGCTTTGCAACATACGTGTTTGTGTACTCTCTATGCGTCGAATACCTTTTATCACCGTCGTCCGATTTCCAGTCACGTGGTATCTTGCCAAGACGAGGGACCGCCATCGCCCTTCTCACCATCTACTTTTTTCTGGTTTTTATACTACTTCTTACCTGGCTGCGGTTATTGCAGGCGATATGGATCCACCCAGGCATCATCCCTCTAGGGAATCCGGACTCAGAAAAGCTGGATGTGAGCTGGAGGGGAGCTGAGAAGTACGACGCGTTTGTCTGCGACTACGACGGCAACCCTCAGTGGTGCGATAAATGCCACAATTGGAAGCCCGATCGTGCCCACCACTGTCGCGAATTGAACCGCTGCGTGCGCCGCATGGATCACTACTGCCCTTGGGCCGGCGGCATCATCTGCGAAGGCACTCACAAATTCTTTATTCAGTTCGTCTTTTACGGTGCGTTCTATACCACATTTTCCTGGATCCCTGTTGCAATCTTCATGGCCGAGAGAATTCGTATATTGGGAAGCAAACCTGGAATTTGGATTGCCATGCTGCCTCTTTGTGGAATCTTCATGATCTTCACCGTCACTATGTTCTTTATGACTTTCTGGAATCAGTCGATCAACTACACGACCATCGAAACATTACAACGGGGTGGGGTGTGCAACATTGCCATGCGAGTCACCCGGAGAGACCCAAATTCGCATAGCTCGCGTAGAAATTCTGCCAGCCAAGGGAACCAAGAGAAACCCACCGTTTTGAAGGAGATCAGACGCGATGACGGGCGCGAATACATTGTCTTCCAGACGCAACCTTACGTCAATCCATGGGACCTTGGCAGTATGGAGAATCTACGGAGCATCATGGGAAACAGTGTTGTGCAGTGGTTCCTTCCTTTCCAGACCAGTCCATGCATCCGACATGATGACGTGCGGGGAGAGTACGGTTGGAACAGAGAAGTCCTGGATATGGCGATTGAATGGGAACGAGATCATCCCGATCGACGAATAACGCTGTTGAGCAACACAAGACGGAGCAGGAGAAGGAGTTCATGATTTTCGGCGCTTGAGGTTGACTTCGGTTAGGTCTTAAGCTGCATGCACTTTCTACCTTTTTTTCCTTTTCTTCCCATTTCTCAAATACCCGTACACGATGCGCATATTCATAGGTTAGTATCTCGTAATATCACCACGTTCCGCTTCAACCCTCTACGGATCAACTTCACCCACGGACAGGTACTTACCAAATCGATCACATGCTAAAATTGCAGCATTTGACCTGTCCGTTAAGCTTGTGGCACCGCCCTCTCAACCACGGTCACCGCCCGTCAACCCGTCGCCCCGTCATATTGTGTCTACCAATATTCAACATACAGGTCAGCACATGCTGATGATAGTCTAAACCCGCTCAAATCGGATGTCCACGCATGTCGAGAGAAACTGTCTCATCCTTTCGAAACACGGTACGCTAAATCGCTGGGCTGCGGCCCACCCGTCGACCCGTAACACGGTCTCCAAACACCCTTTCAGACACGTGGAAGAGTGAACCAACCGTACACCGGACCCGCGACTGCCGATATGACTTCATCACGTCTACACTCACCCCTTCGCTTCACCCAGCCTGGCGCACAATATCGCTTGCCCAGAATTGGAAAGCGTCACAGAGTCGCTTCAACAAATGCCCCTTTTCACCGCCATGCCAGAACCTAAATCACTCACCGTGGCTCCGCATCACAGCACCGTTCGACCCATCGGCCCAGAACCACACGCGACCTCTCAACGCACCTTTATTAGAAATCCCCACATGCAGCCCGTCATACTGGTAAAACAATGACACTTGCACCTGTCACTGCACTCGACAGGACGCCCGCCACACACGCGCTCCACACACAGCGTGCTCTACACCCCCCTTAACCATCGCTGCGCGAGAAAAAGTTTCAACGCATGTTGAGCCACCCTTACAAACTCTTATCCCTTTTCCATGTTTACAGCTTTCCGAGTGAACCACGCCCGCCCTCCCTGCGATGATCCTATCCAGATCCGCACAAGGGCTCCCCCCCAGCTTCGCAGTCGCGCGCGCCCCGCCCGCACCCCCTCAGCATCTGAAATATCGAAAACGCATTATCAGCCAAGTGCGAGGGGGCGGTCGCGTGGACGCTGTTGGCGAAGTCCGCCCGGGAGGCTGGGCGCGTGTTTTGAGCACGGAGGGAGGTGAAAAAGAGGCGGCCGGCGGTGGCGCCAATAGCGTGGCGCGCGTTTCGAAACAACGGGCGCGAGGGCTGTTTATGGGATTTGGATCTTGCTATTCTAGACTAGTTAGGATGCTGTGAACTCTACTTTGATCCGGTCGCCTTGGATGGAGTGAGGTGGCGAGGAGTCTCGGTACCTTTGAGAAGCGTGCTGCGGGGTGCGGCATGGTAATGTGCTCACCGGATTAGCGTGACGGGCGTTGTTCGAGGCCGCTCGCTGAGCGGAGGATGCACTAGAGTGCTCTATCAGGTACACTTTGCCCACTCGCTCTAAGATTCCCGTTTGGGAGTGCGTCGGCGCCGGGGTTTGCTGAGACGACCCAATATATCGCCTGTCTGGTTGACCATGACGGATTGCCCCCGCCGAACAACGTGCCAGACACCCCCTGTCAGACCTATCACCCGATAATTCCTCAAAAATATCCCCACTTGGTGCGGCCCTCTCCACTCCCTCACGCCTCACTACATCAATCAAACCGGTTGAACTATATATAAGTACTCTAGCTCGACAGCGGCCCGCGCTGGTGCACCCATGCAGTGTGTACGCCCGGCTGAACAGTATCGATCGTAATGTCTCCCAATTCAGTGCTATTGTTTCCGATTCGGTCAAACCTACGCTGTTGTGCTAATCGAACTGC
Source organism: Bimuria novae-zelandiae CBS 107.79 (assembly GCA_010015655.1). Taxonomy (NCBI): domain Eukaryota; kingdom Fungi; phylum Ascomycota; class Dothideomycetes; order Pleosporales; family Didymosphaeriaceae; genus Bimuria; species Bimuria novae-zelandiae. The sequence continues at coordinate 375,038 of ML976715.1, forward strand.
GTCTGGTCTAGCAACGTCTGTGGGCCTAGATATAATGCCACCGTTTCACCATCGTGCATGGAAGCCTATGGTACGTCAGCGGCCGTGGGCGTAAGGTCCACAGATCCATCAGTGGCGGAACGTCCCAAGCCCTAGGGCAAGACCGAAAGATGTCGGACGAGGCAGGTCCGAAAGCGGCTTCTGTTGGGAGGGATGGTTCCTGAGGGTGTTGATGAGCCCCCGAGTCTTCTAACCGGATAAGTGGAGACCGGATCATCGAGTTCATGACAGATTTCGAATTTTGAGTGGTTGAAATGCCAATTGACCTGTTGGATTTCGATTCTAACGTCATTCTGTAGCAGGAGTGTTGATAACCATTATACATTGATAGTACTTAGTGAGGGTCAACGGGTGCAGTGAGCGACAAGTCTGCGAGGGCAGCTTACGCTACCCAGCCGTGTTGATACCGGGTATGCCGCCCCTTCCAAAACAAAATTCTACACAGTTCATACGAGTAGATGATGCCCAGAGCAGCCCATCGTATGCAGCTAAGGTCTATGCCCCTTTGCAAATGCCTTGATGTCCTTTCCAACCGAACAAAGAACGCCAGTCCATGCAATGCAGATTGTACCAAGCTACCAGCCAATGTGCCCAAGCCAGGTCTTGGCGAAGAATGCATTAACTTTTGCCAAACAGCGCCTGTTGGTGCCAGACTCGTGAAAGCAGGAATATGATGGTAAAGACAATAATGAACCGAATCGTTGGGTACCAGTCTCCCTTGGGACATGCCGGGGACGCAGGACCACCGGCAGGTACGTGAACGCCGAGAGTAAAACAGAAAACCGATTGTCGATGAACTAGTCGATGTGGGTGAATGAATAAATTTCGAATCCTAAGGTGGCACGAGGCTGCTGCATCGAGAGGGGGACATTCTGGGCAGAGGTGTCATATGTCCGCGCGCCACTCAACCAGAGCGTTCTGCAGCTTCGCGGGCGTCACGCTGCTCTCTTCCAGGTGCACGTCGTCGTGCGTTGATGAACCAATTGGAAACCTGGGGATTGTCAGTCATACATTACTCGTTGAAGGATCCAGAGCTGCCGGCGTCTAGAATTGCTCAGGGGTCGAAGACAACTGAAAGACGAATGACAGCTGAACGACACCTTGACCCATGCGGGAAGCTTAAAGTGGGAATAAACTGGCTGTGACGTACCTGATTCAACGTGAGTCCGCACGTCGCCATTAATTGCACCTTCTCGTCCTCAGTAGGGTACGGAGATTCACGGTGGTCTTGGAACCATTTTTTGAGTACTGCCGTCGCCTCCTTGGGAAGATTGCCTCGCCGCTTCCTATTGAAAGAGTTCGGGTCCAGGACATGTGCTTGTTGGAAAGTGTAACCGGTGTATGTCTGCGGCGGCGCGTGGGGGTTGTATGGGCCGTGAGCGACGTACCCGGGCTGTTGGACATAATACGCGGTCTGCGCCTGAGCCCTCTCGTAGCCATGACCGTGAACAGGTGGTTGCGGCTCGGGATAGTAGCTAGGTCGTCGATCGTACTGTGATGGATGCGGGGCATAGCTGGAAGGCACAGACACGCTTTGACGAGCCGGAGGTGCGTGATGCTGATACTGCGCGTGTCCTTGGGGAACTGGACTAGATTGGTGGCGCATGTGCGTAGCTAAGGGTGCGTTCTGGGTTACAAATGGTAGACTGGGCCGGTGGTGGTGGACTGGTGCCTGATGTACGGCGCCGCCATATGCACCGCTGAGCGCTGGGTCAATAACACTAGGACGGCGAGGCTCGTATTCAAGCGTCTCAGTAGGGAGTTGGCGGTAGTGGCTGTCAGATACGGTTGAATCGAGGCGCCTGCGCTTGCCGTCTCGGTCCCATGAGATATCACCAAATTGGGTGCTGTGCCCTGTGGGTGAGCTGTCTGTCGAGCCGTTGCTGCGATTGGGCGTCCGCGGCGGCGATGGCTCGCCGCTGTTGACGTGCTTCAAGAGCTTGTGGATAGTCAGTCTCATGCTGATAGACGGGGCGGGTTGGACTTGGTCACCTGTGAGAAAGATGGCAAACCGACATTGCTGGGGTGCTCCTCGTTGGCCTGCACCGGCGGAGAGTGGCGACTGAGGTGGTTCTGCAATGGGTTGTCATTAAACCGCATCTCCATGGGTTCTACGTAGCGGTACGATGAGGTGCAGAGAGTACACACGCTGTCCACGCGGACCGCGTCCGAAGGCGGAGACATAGCGCGGTCGTGTATGAGGTGGAAGTCTGTCAGGATGCTCTGACAGCAGACACGGGGGGGAGAGGTGAGTCGAGGTGACGGCTCCAGGAAGTTTGGAGGTCCCATGGCAGGTAGCTGCTATGGAAGCACGAGACTCTGGAGGGTAGAGAATAGACGGCTAGTGCTGGTCGCTGCTGGGGAAGGTGCAGGTGAGGAGGATGAATCGGAGGGAAGGCGCGACAGTGCCAGGCAGGTGTCAAAGAGGAAGCGTCGACAGGACGACAGAGAGAAGACAAGGTGACAGAGAGAAGACAAGACGACAGAGAGAAGACAGGAAGACAGGACGACAGAGAGAAGTCGGGGGAAAGCTTCACTGCCGCAAGGAAACGGAGATAAATACTTACCACTGGCAGTGCAGGGAGGGACCGCCCTGACCCACGCAGCTCCTCTGGCGTGGCCATTCTGCGCGCGTTGTACATATGACGGTGCGGAATATCGTGCAAGGTGAGGTACTCCATCGGCGCGGGTAGGGACTAAAGGCATCAGGGTCAGCGTCGTTCAACCAGACACCCGTGGTCCACGGTCCCAAGGTCTCGAGCGACTCGTGGTCGACACCCTTTGCACTGGATACCGCATATCCCACAACCATGGGCGAGCTGTTCAGCAAATTAAACGACTCACATTGTTAATTATGGGACAAATGTATGCGAAGAACGGAAAGCGTGGTCGAAGAACGAATATGCCGCCAGAGGAAGGTAATATCTCAGATATAAGTCGTCTAACCGCGGGAGGTGTCCAGGCCAAATGAGGCAATGATTAATGAGGTCGTGTCAAGGACGTTCTCGTCGGCGTACAGCTCTGTGTCGCTCCGAAAATGAAAAGAGATGCCCGCGCAAGCACCCAGCAGTTCGCAGATGGTTGAGCAAACAAAAGAGGATGGGCGGCAGATCTTAAGAGAGGCCCTGCACCTGCATGGGTGGAGGCGTTACGATGGCGGAGCAGGACTGCAACGGGCCGTACGTCTAGCATGCAAAGCGTCCGTCTGCATCTGGGACCAGGAGCACGCCAAACATGCCAGGAGAAACCAGGAGACCGACAGCGCTGCACTTGCACCTTTGACAGGTGCGTCAAGGTGGGAACCTTGCCTGAACCTGGCTATTCTCCGAGTACGCACAAGCGGCGGCCTATGGCGAGGGCTGGCAGAGGAAACATCCACTATGTCGCAGGACTCGAGGCACGAGCAGCACCCGACTTGGCCCCCTTGCTAGAGCTGCAGTCGCGTTGGATAGCCGGCGACGGTGGAGCTGCGCGATGCAAAACGCCTCTTCCCATGCAGCCGCTAGGCCTCATGGCGGCGCTCCCATCAGACCCCGTCCGCCCCGTTCCCACCACTCGCCTCGAGGCCAGCACGGTTGGCGCAGATCGTCGTAAACTGCAGCCGACTCAAACAGGTATCGCTGCTCGTCGCTCGTTTCGTCGGCGTGCTGTTCACACCCCCCATTACCTCATCAGCGCTGCCGAGACGATCGCCGCAACGATGCTGTAACGCCCGCACACATTGCCATGTCAACGTCCCATCACATTCGCTAGTGGAGATTATGTCTGACATGCAAGAGATTAGATCTTTCACGCCCCAAAAGGAGTCTATCATCTCGGAAGCACCCCGACTGCAGTCTATTCCTGCCTTGGATGTCTGCTCAGGGTGCCCAGGGCCCACGACTAGCCGTGCTAAACGTGAGACAGGCGGCCATTGCTTCTGCCACACCCGAAGGCGTCAGGGTTGGCTACACTGGGACCCCGATGGCCACGACCTCTACCGGGGACCTGTTGTACGGAACTGTAGTATTTGCTTATGGCAACAGCGCGGGGTCATTGGACGAGCGCCTGTCTATGCGATTTTGGAGGAGTACAAGACTACAAGTAGACCTTGATCACGAGCGGGGACAAATCCGACGATAGTGAGCTGCAGAGTCTTCTGGGACCAGGCCAACGGGTTTGCCCCTGGGCTGTGAACAAAGACCAGGACCAGGGCGACAGCTGCCGCACGCCAGACCGGGGTCGTGGCTGGGCGAGGAAAGCTTTGCAGGTCTGCACGCCGTCCGAGACGATTCCAAATGGCAGAGGGACAGAGTCGCGTCTTCACGCACGCTACGACGAACTCTACGCGTCGACAGCTAGTCCGGCCGCAGGATTATTGAAGAGCAACGAGGCGTTCAGTAGAGGCTACGAAAATAGAAAGACGGCGGGCTATAGACGATACACCCCACTACATTGCATTTGCGCGGGTGATCGACAGCGGTACCTGTCCTCCATCAGAGCAGCATGGCATGGCAGCGGATCCTAGGTCATGGACGAGTGCTCGAATCGTGCAAAGTATCTTTCAAACCGAGACTACGCGGAGAAACACAGGAAACGTTTGCGAGCGGTTTGATGGATGTGTTCGACACGTGTGAGGCCTGGCAACGGCACGGCACTGGCTGCGGAGGACTTCTGTGCCGAGAATGCTGGATGGCGGCTGTCCGTTCTGAGGGGCTCTCTTGACAGCCGACTGACACCAGCCTGTGGTGCGCAACGGCCTGCTGGATGACAATTTGGGGGGAGGTTCGATGAGGCGTGATTGGCAGCAGGGTTCAGAGCGGCCAGATCCAATCAGGCTACTTTCCTCGAGTCCCGCGCAGCCGGCAATCCTTGCGCTGTAAGATCCCCAATCCGATCTCAAACGCCCCATCGACTCGTGCCGCGGCCGGTGCTTTGTTTTGGCGGTGATGATCGAACGCGAACGTGATGGCCGGGCTGGTTGGCGCTGCCGTGTGGGGGACGTCTAGGGCAGCATCGGGTCCTCGTGACAGTCGACAGATGTTGTTCATGAGTATGTATGCCGTGTGCTCTTCCGCAACCACGACCGCTTCCATCTGTCTCCATCCCGACATCCAAACAACATCACCTCGGGGCCCTTGACCGCTCAAGCTGTGCACCAGCACGCGCGTCGCTGCGGGGACGCATCGTGGGCACGGCGGCCGAGCTTCTTCGGCGCCGTACTCGCAGATTGACCCTCCCGAGGAACCTGTCTGCCGGGACACGCTGTTTTCGAGCCCCCGCAAGCTTGCTCGTTCGCACAAGCTGTGTGCTGCAATGCGACTGTGCGGGAGGAGCATTTTACTTACTACTGGGCGGCAGCGTCGCACAGCAGCAGTCGAAGCGCATGACAGTCCGTCATCTTCCTCTGGCGGGCGCGAGCAGTTCCTCCTGTGGCCGGCGAAGGCCCCACGCTTGCGCCATTCATCGCGCAGGGACTGTCAATCGTTGTAGTGTCGTCTCTTGTTCCGCCGCCGCAATTGTCATTGCGCCGCCTAGGGCAGAACCCAGCTTGCATGCTTCCGCGGGCTGCTAATCTCGAACTAATCTACAGACGGAACAGTTATGTCGCAGCAGCCTCAGCGTACTGGTCTCTCACGAACATCACAAACCTGGCGATGCACTTTGAGTGATGGTGGATGAAAAGGCGGTGGACCTGGGCGGGGTACTTCCTTGCCTCGGCAGCTGCGCTGGATCGCGACTTGTGCCAGCCTCGGCTGAAGGCGTCGTGACTGGTGCTGTCATACAAGATGGAGGCCACGGACGCCATCTGGTGTCGATGCAACCTTTGACTTGGTTTCAGACCCTCAGCGCCGTGTTTCCTCGTTGTACTGTGTCCATTCTCCTCCTCGTGTCCGCCGTCCACCAGCCGGGGACTCCCTGCCGGACGCTGTTCGATTCGACGCATTCAGCAGGACTGGCGTTTTGCCCTCGCACCTGACCGCCGTCTCAACATCCCGCTGCGTTACGGGAGGCGCTCGGGTGCTCCTACCGTCGTGATGTTTTGTTCTGGAAAGGGGAGGAGCATTGCTGTCGTAAACATGTCCGGCAGCGCTTCCAATGGGACAGGACGACGTCAAGTATAGTTCCATCTTCCCACATGTCGAATTCGCAGTTCCACGACAGTCGGCCCTCCGATCTGCACCGCCCTGCATCCATCGCCTACCCGTCACCGTCTCGACCTGGCTTCAACGTCTTCCGCCACGCTAGAATGCAGCATGGTTGGACTCAATGCCTCGGGCGGCATACGAAAATAAGAACGGTCCGGGTGACATCTGTATCACGGGACGGTGCTTGCGGACATCCCGCCAACTTGGGTGTGTGCGATCCGCTACCCGAAAGTGAGCCTTCATCGTCGGGGGTTCAACGTACAGGTCACCGCACAACACAGATCACGAACCTGCCATTCGAGTCGGTGAGGACCCTTGCCAGCTGCTGTGCCTCATATTCTCTGCAAGGCTCGATTAAGCCCTATCCGGAATTTGCCTTTGCATAGCCTGTGCCTTCTTCCTCAATACGCGAGCACGAAGACGCCTCCCGCAATGTACTACACCCACTGAACCTGGTATATGGATCCGTATCCCGCATCGTCGCCTTGAAATTTCTTAATCTAGTTATCAATGAACTCTCTTTGGCCAAGCAGCTTCCCCGCTCCAATTCCAGCTCGAACGGGTGTATTACCAGGGTCAATCAACCTTGTCACTAGAAATGTATCGAGCTCGTACACAGCATCGTGCTCAAATTTGACCGCTCTTTTCTTACTCGGAAATGAGCGACGAATCCAGGACGACCCCTCAACAGAACACATCCTCACCTACGGTGCTGAGACTTCTCTAGATGCCAGCTTGCCTATCACTGAATGTTTGTTTGTACATGATTCCAAGCAATCTGCGATTTTCAAACAGTGGGGATTATCTTTGACGCACAGTAGGATGTTAACTGAGAATCTGTGCATTTTAGCACTCACTTTGTGCATCGCCAATGCGACACAATATCCAATCTCAACTAAACAGGCACAGGTTTTCAGACATGCTGGTTCTCGTCCTCGCCATACTTGCAGTCTTTACAACGTCAACCCTCGGTATACATGTGAAAGCTGGCGAATTAACTAAATTTTCAACGTTAGAAACCGGTCAATTATGTCAGAATGTCATTGACACACTTTCCGTCGGCTTGGTATCATAGTCTATGCGAGCGTACCATTTCGGTTTGACAAGAAGCGATCGCTACGCAACATTGGTCTGCCATGATGCGAAACCGTTCGAAATAAAACATGCCCGTCTCTTCGGCTGTCTTCAACATGGTATCGGCCATCTCATCATGTTCCTCTTGGGTTCAATCTTCGTGCCAAAACAGCCTGAAAGTCTATTTCATTGCTCAGCATCACGCGGGCCGAAGAGCCTCAATCAGCCTGTCCCTGGACCAAGCCCCCTCTAACGGACCGTGTTTCCACAGAATGAGTATTAGTATTGCACCAGTCAAAGAACGTGGATATCCGCGCATTACGCTTCTTGTCACCAGATGTGGACATGCCGCACGCGTCACACTATCGATTCGTGTTGTACCATTCCTGTTTCGCACCAGCGCAGAAATACACTTTGACATATCGTTGTCACACCCAAATGGAAGTAGTCCAACCTACCTCTGACATGGCAAACCAAATCCCAACCACGCAAGAAAGTATTGACTGATTCATCAGAGAGCACGGTCGAAATTTTCCTGCCAGAGCGCCAGAAGACCGCTCATGATCGCCACTGGGATGTAGAAGCGTCTATGCCAATCGACACCCTTCGCTTTCAGCAGGCAAGTCACGACCATCATCACACTGTTGCGCCTCGGTGCTTGGTTTGTTTTATTCAGCGTCGCTATAATACGCTATACAGCTGATTCACCATTTGCTTTCCCCGTCTTCACTCAGATGAATACTGGAAAACCTTCCGATCTTCTTCAATCACTCCTGCAAGACTTAGAGCCGGAAGCTAGCCTTTCCGCGTTCGAAGAGGCACAATATTATCGCTAGCTGCACTTGTATTTGGCGTCTTATTGTATCAGTTTCCAGACACCGTCCAATAATTCGGTGGGGCTACTATAGCAACCAGATCACTAATCATGATCGCCCGGATGCACGGGCCTGGCTTTCCCCGGCGGAACTCTTTCCGCGGAGGCATCTTGCAAAGACCGTTCACTTATTTTCCTGACGGAGGGAAACTAGTACGCATATCGTGAAGCCTAATTTTCCAAAAACATCTAGCTTTCCCTATCAAAGCTATTTCGATGGTTTGGCAAAGAAGAAATGCGACCTACAGTATCCATCAGGTTTCGAAGGTATTTGATCGACAGCTAACGTGTTTTACAAGCGAGTGTGCATTACAAGCGGTGCGCACCCCACCAACTTTTCGCAACGCGTGAACTTCTACCTACTATAGCACCCCTAATTAAAGCCTAGCCAGCTTTTTATAAGGTTAATATACACCTTGCTATATTAGCTCTTTAGTAAAACTAATTTTAAAGTAAGGTAGTTACTATATAGATATTTAATATCTTTTAAGATATATTCTACTACTAACGCGCTAATAAGTCTACCTAACGTAATTATTAGCCTAGCTTAAAGAAGTTTACCTAGCTAGAAGAGGAGGTAATTATTAGGTATATACTTAGCCTAGACTAGCGTGGATTTGCGCCTACGGACGTGGCTATACGTAATATAGCTAATAAGCTACTTATTATGCGCGGCGGAGGCTAGGTTAGTGTCTACTAGCTACGTAATTTTATTAAGCGTATAAATAGCCTTATAACGCGATTTAATTAAGTATATAATAAGTAAAGAGCATTATATAAGAATCTTATATTAATTAAGAGCTAGTTCGAGCTTATAAAATAAATAAAGACTAAATATAGTATTTGTAATAAAGGCATTTATAATTTTAATAAAATTAGCTTTATAATAGGCAAGATTATAACTTCGCTTATTATAACAGGGTTAGAGAGAAGAGGCTGGCTAAAGACTATTTAGCTAAATAATTATAAGTGTATAATAGTAATTTAAAAAATTAATACTACTAGCTAGGCTATCCTACTATTTATTATTTTTACTAGCTAGCACTACTTATTTACTTAGTATAAAAAGAATATTTTACGCGACTAGGCTATTATTATTAGTAATAATAGCTAAATAATTAATAAAATTAGAGTTAAGTAGCTAAAGTACTTTATTAAGTATATAAAAAGTAAAATAGTTAGGGCGCGTTAGCTACTTATTCTTAACAATTATAAGAGCTACTACACTTTTAAGTTTTAAGAGCTCTTTAAGGAAAATAATATCTTTATGCTTTATATACTACTATACTTATCTTATTTATTATAGCTACTTAATATTAATTATTTCTTACTAGTAAAGCGCGCGTATAGCTACTAAATTAAAAGCCTAATATATAATTATATTAACTATATTATAAAACTTAAATTTTTATTAGCCTTTAGAGTAGCCTTCGAGCGATTATTTATAATAACTAATCTTTACTGAGCTTTTTAAGACGCAGGCCTTATTCCTCTTTAGCTAAATATTATTTTATTAAAACTAAATATATAGCTCTATACGCCTACTCCTTTAGCTACTATAGTAAACACTTTTTAAAAGACTTAATTACTAAGTAACGTATATAAGCTTAATATTTAATTAATATTAATACATAATCGCGTGTAATAGCATAAGAGCTTATTATTAGCTTTAACTATTAAAGTAATTAGCTAGCTTAAAAAGCGGGTAAAAGTAATAATACTTTTAGCTAAGCTAATGCGCGATTAAATTACTAGCTTTAAAAGAGCTAATAAGGTAATAATAAAGCGTAGGTAGCGTAAGAAGAAGTAGATATAAAAGTAAAAGACTTTAATAAAGAAAAAAGGAGAAGATATACTTACTTAAAAAGTAGCTAACTAGTAGATAGAGCGTGAACAGCGTTAAGGTGGGAAGCAATTAGGCCGCAGCCACTAGGCTCTGGCGCGCTGCAAGCGGTGCAGAGAGACTAGGCACAACTTACGCACGTGTAAAAAAGATACTTTAGATATTAATTAATCCATCTTATTAATATCTATATATTATCTCTTAACGTGGTTGAGATATTTGCATATAGAGGTGTATGAAGTTGGTGGGGTGCGCACTCGCTTGTAATGCGCACTTGCTTGTAATGCGCACTCGCTTGTAATGCGCACTCGCTTGTAAAACACGTTAAGCTTTCATCCCAATCGTGAAACGCTTCATCTAAGAAAAGCTCCAGTGAATCAACAAACGAACATACTTACTAAATTTACTCACAAGCCAAGGCCTGCTCTGAAGGCACCTTTTTGGCCTTTTCTCCCACTACTTCAAATTTCAACAACCAGAGTCTCAAAAATCCTCGGAGAGGCACAGATCCCACAGCTGCGTTGACGTCATGTGATCTCGAGCGCCCAGGTGGAATACTGCTCGCTGGGGTAAGCTGGTTTTGGCGTAGTTCTGCTTGATAATTGCCTTATCTCAGCGAGGAATAATTGCCTCACCACCTGCTGCTGCCCCTGGGTAAATCGAATTTGGCGCCTGCCGCAGGTTTTTCCCTACAGCAGTCATGTCGTGGCCTTGAGACAGGCTGAGCGCCAAGAGTCTCGTTGCCGATAGGGCCGGTGTCCAGGTGGCTCGTATACTATTCAAGGCTTCTTGGAACACTTGGTTCGGCCCGTAAAGCACACACGGCGACTTCTTGCAGATCCGCTAATCTACTCTACTCAGGACTAATCCCGGCAAACAACTGTCGTTGTTGAACGACGATGACCAGCATTGGCATGATCTGTGAAACTGTTCATGCCGTGTTTCTCCGGACCACGAACTCCTGCCTTTTTGCTACAATCTCAAGACGCGAAACATGAATGCTGAGTGCGTTAATAGACACAAAAGCGTCATTGTAATCAAAACGTCCAGACGCCCACAAGGAACCACCACGTTTCTCGGATTGCAGAATGGCTAACGCGTTGCACTTCACACAAGCAGCTCCTCGACGAAAAGTCGATCCTTTGCAACCTTCTAGATTCTACCCTTACAAAAGGAGGCCTGCAGTAGGTCACGCGAGGTGTAGCTCCGTCATACCAACGTATGGTCTTGTTCGTGTCCGCGACGTTGGCCCAACTGCCCCTTCGAGACTGAACGATCACCATTGGCACGGGATTTGCGGAGCCTCACTGGTGCGTTAGACCCTGTCGCGGGTTCCCTCACACCAGCTGGTGGCCCACACTCACCGGACAAGAACACGAAGCGCTACTTGAAGCCAAACCTACAACCACGTACTACACCACGCTACAGGCACGCCATCCTTAAGCCCACAAGTCATCTATCAGGGCTCCTTGACTCCACAGGCGCCAGTGGCAAAATTCTCTTGGCGTATGTCAATTGCAGGGTAGTTCGTCCTGTGCAAACCCGGACATTTTGTATCTCCAGATCGCGCGTTCCTGGAGCTAAGCACACGACAAGTCGCGCCAGTCCAACCTATTGATGTGACTGCAGCACGCTACGTAGCTCACTGATCTAGAATGACGGTACAACTTTCCGTACTTGGATTCCTGACAGCTAGCCAATTTGCTATCAGCGGTCCGGGTCTGTCTCAGACCGCAGGTCGCGAATTTAATTCCTTTCACTCGGCTACACTTGCCATTGCTCGAAGCCCTAGGTCACCGTGGTACCTGACTACTACATGTCCTTCGCGACCGCGGTTAGGAGTTCTTAGGCGCCGAATGACAAATGTGAGTAATTCAACGAGTCACACATATAGGTCTGACAAGTCCATACAAACGGACGCCAATCTGAATTTTGCAAGAAATCCAAATCTTGCAATCATTTCAGTCCAGACAAAGTCTCTGTCGGTTGTCTCCTTTCTGCGGCGCTCTTAATATCGAGGACATGCATATGATGCGTAACGTACCCACACTTGATTCAAAGCAGACCGGACTACACCGGCATGTTAGCTTGTACTATCTAACCTCCACAGCAGCGTACCCAAGTCTCAAACTTGGGGACTGCTCGTATTATGCACGTATGATGCATGGTCGCCTAGCAGTAGCACCAAAAATCTGTCGGACTAATCCATTCGATTGGAAAACAAGCGATGTGCGCCACAGCTGCTCAAACTTCCTCCGATGACCCTCTACCACCAAAATTCTATAAGCATACATCTCTCGGCTGCATATGAGGTATGGGCATCCCTTGCAGAGCTTGCAGTCGAGACTCTTCCCTGTTTGAGCGCTAAAATGATGAGCTGAGCCCGGCTACTGAAGAGAAATGGTGGCGGGTATCAGGGTCTAAGATTGTGGCTTGTTAATGAAGCCAATCAGGCGAAGACTGCTATCAGCAGGCCGAGGTCATACAACAGGTAACATGGCGGTCGGTTACACCGCACGCAACATGTGAGAACCACTGTACCCAGCATCCGCCGATGCAGGCCGACCCTCAGTCCTTTGGAATTGATATACAGCGGGGTAGCTTTGACGTTTGAGGACCCTACCCCTCACACGCTGCATCCCCATTCTGCCTCCAGCCCCTGCATTAGCAGGAAATGGTCGTGAGGTAAAGCGCAGCGCCGAAGATAGTTTGCTGCGCGATGGGGCAAGAAGTAAGACATGCTCTAGGGCTTACTCTCGAGGGATAGTGGTCTTGTCCCATGGCAATGGTCCGGATTATCATTCGTTGCATCATTTAGAAGTGCGAGTGGTCGACCTTTGGGACGATGAAACTAGCTGGTTTGTCGCTGATGATTCTGTCTCTTCATCCGAAACATTCGGTCAGCCATACTCGTATTGGCAACTGCTTCCTGCCTACACGACACTAGTAGGAGCAACCGAAAGCTGTTCACATGCGATGGGAGTAAGACCGTAGCAGAACAAAGCTATCCATACAGTTGCAGGGCCGCGATATAGCCGGGTATGTGAGGTTTCAGAAGCCGAACAATTGGCGGGCTGGATATTCATCCGACATCGCAGTCTAACTCTGTAAGCTGAGCGTTCAGCTTCTGCGGTCAAGAGGACCAGACTGGATATACGGTAGCACGGACTGCGTCTTCACTGCGAAGACAAGCAGGCTTCGTTGAATGCGTTTGGAGACTGATATTATACGTCTTCGTCTGATAGTAGGTATATACTCGGTTGGGTGTGAGTAGAATCAGGGCTGCAAACTATTCTGAGAGAGCTGCACGGTGTCATCCTCGTAATCACGCTGCAGGAGAATTTTGTCTGCGAGGGCTTAGAGTAGAGTTACCCCACTGTTCCCCGGAGGACTACGTAGAGCACATGGACGCCTCTGGTAGAAGGAATAATTTCAAAATGTGGCTTTGACGTTGAACGTGTTGGAGCTAGCTAAGACTGTGAGGGTATTCTTCCAAGCTTCCTCTAGGACAAAGTGTAGACTTCGAGAGCTGTTCGGGCACGAGAACTACTCCTGAGTTTCCCTTAAGCGTTCACAAGCTAGGGATACTGCATCGCGCCTCATACCTCTCGTCACCAGTCTTGCCTGCTCAGGTAGCTAGAATTTGCATATAAAAGGTCGTACAATACCACACCGATCAAAAACCTTCAGAACAACTTTTATACATATCTTTTATTGCAGAGCGGCGTGGCAATTACAAATGAATAACCCGCAGGGCAAGTTTACATATTATCCATGTTGGATAGACTGACGGACTGTACAGATCGTGAGTTAGTTTACTTTGGGATGGCATTGAGCATATATATCTGGTACGCACTTATAGCGCGCTTGGATGCGGGAGGAGAGAAGTAGTAAAGACTCAAACAGCGCCTTATAAATGTCTACACTGTGTATCTGCGAGTGTCAAGCGCGAGACATGCGTGTCTAAGCTGAGACTGCGTCGTCTCGATTTCGCCCCGACGCTGCTGTGTATCACAGCTGACGTATTAAGATGTTAATTCCGCACAGTTTAGCCCCACTTAAGTCTCGTGTATCAAACGATTGTATTTCTTAATCTTGCTGTAACGTCTGGCACGGTCGGTGAGCGGTAGGCGGTTTTGGTTTGCGAATGGATGGGTGCGAGGGCTTCGTATGCGCACGGTCTGGCCTGGGACGGGTATTTCGAAGAAGAGTGTTAACGGTGGCATTTTAGGAGTGCGGAGACGAAGTTTAAAAATAAAATGGCGAGGTTTGTAGTTCTTGTGGCTGTATTGGTGGGCTTGTGCGGAGCGTTTGCATGGGTCAGGCGAAGAGCTATAGTAATATAGTGAAGAAGTCGTGGCGCGTGTACATGGCTTCTTCGGGATATCCGCGTAAAAGTAGCGGCTAGTTATTGCTAATATGTTGTGAGCGAGAGAAAACGGCTTAGTTAGGCTGAATGGATTTCTTGGAGCGTCGTTATGTTGAACATGGTGATATCTCACGGATCCCAGGCACACTTAATTCGAGCATCTTTCTTAGCTGAAGGAGGATATTTCGATTATAAAAACCTCCTTGACAGCAACCCTCTTGGGGACTTTCTACCTGCCTTATACAGCCTTTGTAGACTATTTCTCTCTCTCTCTCTCTCCCCTATAAAGTATTCTTGTAAAGTTGATTAAATACATACTTTAGAGATGAGATCCCGCTCCTTCAATATCCATGCTATAGGATTCTAACCCAATAGAAAGAAAACCGCACCGTTGAACCCACGCACATTACTATAATTAGCACGAAACTAAGAGAGGTGTGTCCTACGCCCCGATAAATACACCTATAGCGATCTTAATAACAAGTAAACTCTTCAGCGACGCGGGATAAGAAGCCTCACAAGACTAGCGAAAGCAACTAGCCAAGACGCATTATCCACGCCTAACTCTGGAAACACTCCCCCTCGCACATAGAACCTTACAAGAAATACAACCTAACTATAAGCCTCCTTTCCGAATTTAAGTCAAGGCTTGTGATCCCAGTTATCCAGACCAACACCCGCTGGGTCTGGGATAGCGCAGAAGAGATTGTTATAATAGTAGTAGATATTAGAAGCTTTTTCTTATGTAACGGTGTGCTCGGACTACTTAAGGATTTAAATAGCGTCCCTGAAGGCTGTCTAGCGCCATGGCGGCGTTTAGAAATTGGCTTACTTTTGGCAGCTGCTCGTCTATCTATACCATACCTTCTTATAGAAGACTAATATTGTTCTTCCTCTTTTCCCAAATGGTATGCTCTCTCCCTAAAGGTTTTTTCTAACCCACTTAATTGATCTCCACCGAAGTAGATAAGAACCTTATACCACGTATTAACCTTTAAACTACATAAATCACTCTATATACTCTATAACTACCCATTCCACAAACGTTGAACCTGGGCCTATTTGCGCAGCGCGAAAAAAAAAAGGTTACTTCTAGCACACAGTACAGTACAGACGCCTCCGTCTTAAGTAGTCTTCTTATACGCCCTAGAAAGTTATTTATTAGTTGCGTAAAAATCTTCCCTTGCGCTATTTCTACCTAACTGCTGTAAACCCCTCCCTCAACAGCGCGCTAGAACCCATGTACCTGCTTTTAATGGTTCATTCCCTATTACTTATAACATGGTGGGGAGATTTATTAGAAAGACTTCTCCGCGTTGCTGAAACTTCTATGAACGGGAAGAAAAAGGTTTACTCTGGTTGGTAAGACGACGAGCACACGAAACGCATTTTTATTTATGGATTACACGTTTTTTGTGCAGTTGAGTGAGGTAAACCTTGGGAGGATAATGTTGTAAAACGGTTTGTGAGAGAAAGAGGATAGAAAGGGTAGGGTAAAGGCGGTGAAAGCGAGGCTCCCTCCAGAATTTTGATAAGACCTTTCCTCGCATACGCGTCGGCACGCCATCATTGCACAAAAGCAGGATTTTAGTATCACTATCGTTTACTCTGTGAACGGGCATCCACCTGCAGAGAAGCTACGAGGATAAAATGCAAACTCGAAAGGGTAATGTTATATAAATACGAGTAGATACAGAGGCAGAGGCAGAGACAGTGTTGAGCTCTACTGGCTCCTGGAGACTCTGACAGTATGCAACTCCGCGTAGCAGCCACGAAAGATTTCGTCCAATGCGGAAGTAATCGTCATAATTCCATCTTAACTGGAAACTCGGCTCCGGGATCCCCCACGCCGCGTTGTGTCCACGTCTTTTCCAGGTCGTTGCGAAACCGCGCAACTTGATTCCATCTCATCAAATCCCACCTGCGTCTTAGCTCGTTCCGCGTAAGCTGCACATGCTCCGGCGTCGCCATGAAAAAGCCAATCGAATACAAGGGCCAGTTCCCGATGAAGCACGACGCCCACGCGTCGTCGTGTGCGTAGCTCTGTATGATTTGCGTGGCTTTGAGGATCTGCCAGCTCTCAGGGTGGGCGGGGAGCGGTGGGCGTGAATGTGTTGCTTCCACCGAAGAGTGCAGGCCATGCGCGTTTTGCTCCTGGACGACCGGGGGAACAGACGGAGTAATGATTTGTTCAAGGAGTAAAGAGAGGAAGAGGATGAAGAGGTAGCTCGCGCTCTTGTAAAAGTCGTGTTTGCGATTCCTTTCCTCGGTGGGACCGAGTTCGTCGGTTTCTTGGTCGCATAGTACGAGGGCTTCCCAGACTTCGATTTCGTTCTTTAGTTCGGCGAGGGTTCGCTGGTCGTATGACACGACGCCCTGGTACATTTGCTTCAGTGTAAGAGCGAGTCTGAATAAACTGACAGGTACCCCTAGCACGGGGCTGTTCATCGCATTAGATTGCCCTGGGAAGACGCGAGATTGGTCGAGTAAGCGTTCCGCGCGTAACCAAAAGTCTAGGTCAAAGTTGTAATCTAAGCGGTGGTTTGTTTCTTCGTCGGACCATAGACCGGTGGAAGCGAGGAAGATCTGGTAAAACACGCTTTCGACGGCTAGCCTATCGAACGGGGTGCTGATTGTGGGAGTCTGTCGGAATAGACGCAAGGCTAGGACGCGCATGGCTGCGTTTAGATGGCGAGGGATGTCAAAGTAGGTCCCTCTGCCTATGCACTGGTTGTCATCAACGACATGTTTCGGTGTAATAGCGCAGGTAGTCGGTAACTCACACCGTGAAGGTATAGCAGCATCATTGATGTCAAGAGGGTGTTGCAGCTTGCCGTTAATTCCGCGCGGGCGAGTACGTCCGACAACCCTCTCAAAGCTTTGGAGTAATACGTCAAAGCCAGCTCCTGCATCTTGCTGTTGGATTCGATGAAATGAAGGTTAGAGGCAGCATTGCAGAGCACGGAATATCGTACACTCTTCCACTCTCCCATCAGCCTTTGGATTTCTGACATCCAGCCATTGGAGAAGGCTGGATCGAGTCAGTATTCCAAGATTATTCTCTACACGTGGGACTGACCTGGATGAGAGTTTGGCAAGATTAAAGAATCGTAGTAGTGATTGACAAAATGCCGCGTGACTACACCTTCGAGATCGTGGGACATTGCTCCGTGAGCGACTGATTCTGAGAGGCGGAAAACAAGTGACGATTCCACGGCAGTGTCTTCTGGGCTTGATTCCTGGTCTCCAGATTTTGGGCTGGTGGCGTATCGAGACCTCTCGTGGTTGGCGTAGCGACGATCGACCAGGTCGGCCGATGTAGGCCAGAGGCATGCGCGGTTCGACTGCGAACATCTCCCGCATATTGGTGACTTCTCGTCGCACTTCTTCCGGCGATTTCGACCTGCAGCACGTTACATTGCGCGAGCTTTGTTAGGCATACATCTGCTGCGCTTACAAGTCAGGCACCCAGTTTTCGTCCGTAGTTTTGCTGGACGGTGGGGTAAGTTGTTCATGGTCAGAGCGCCCGTAGACATCACAGGTACGGACCCCGTCGAAATAAAAGTGAATTATATTTGTTTATTCTGGCGCGTGAGCGACTCAAAAAGGACATATTGGGTCGCGGCGAGGATGCCGCCGTTGTGCAGCTATGGCAAGGGTGAAGGATAGGCTTTCGGCCTCGGGATGCAGCTTTTCGAGATTGTGATTCTAGATGCCACTAACACTAGCTCGGCTGCTAGTCTGATCACATTTCAAACTTTTTGGAATTGCGCTAGCTGCATGTATACCAAGTGGACAATCCTTCCTTGCCTTCGCATCCATCTCCATCAATGTGCTAGTGAGTTCTTATGGCACATCCTCCCGAGACGTCGCAGTCGAGAAGACCTGAGACATGTCAGCGATGAAGATGATTACTTACCTTTGTTCAAGATGCGAAAGGCCCTGAGTGATTACTCCGAGCTTGCATATTACTGTAAGCAGGACCACGCGCGCATGTCCCAGGAGTCCGTGGGGACCGGGGACCGGGGTCTAGCTAGACCCAGATAATACGCAGCTACGACCTATTCACATGAACAGCTTGCCCCGGTGCTCATATCTAGATCTAGAAGGACCCGAAACACTGCACGATCAAAGGTTTCATACCGTATGCAATGAAAAACTCGCCCATGGGTTAAACGCCCACAATGTCCTATACCCCGTCGACCACTGTTTGGTAGTAGGGAAATTCTCTCCATCCTTTTGTAGCGAGTACGTCACAGATGTACACCATATCCTGCACGATCGTGCTGCGTGTACTTGAACTTCCTCTACGCCTGCGTCATGATGTCTTCTAGAGCCAACGGGTCGCTGATGATATCTGGTGTGTGCCTCTCGACTGCTTCCTCCGTCAGCGCCACTCCGCCTTCAACCTCAACCTCGCTGCCCTCGGATGCGCACGAGTAGACGGAGACCCTCGATCCTGAGCTATCCGACTCCCCATCAGTCCGGCTCGATCTCTGTCGCCTCAAGCCCCCGTTCGCCACTTCGCACGTGGTGGAGCATGTTCCGTGCGACGATGCATGCCTCAAATCACATCGCTCTTTCTGGCGCTTCACGCGGTGGAGGGCACCGAGATCGAACTCGCCCATCGAAGCGGCACCGCCGTAGCCCCTAGCAGCGGCCGTACGTGGCATAGGCAATGTGATGTTGGAACCCGAAGAGCTGGATTCCCGTTCCGCGGCGCGAAATACGCCCTTGAACGCGTCCTTGAGTCCTTGCCGGGAGAAGAGCGTCATCTGGTGTGTGAGATCGCGACTAATCTCGCCCGAGGAGCGATGACCCATCGTGTAGAAGCGACGGCGACGGCGACGTGTAGTGTTCAGAGAATCTATCTCAGACTGGGTTGTCTTGTAGGTCAATGTGCTGGACTGCGAAGGTGTGGAAGGCGAAACGTCGGAGAAACCAGAGGCACTCAACAACGTGCTTGGGGTGAGGTCTTCGAGCTTGATACTCGATGGCGCTGCGATTGGACGGGAATTAATGTCGCGCATGATCTGGGCTGATTTGACTGGGAGATAGTCCGCTTCAGTAGGCTGGATGGGTCTAATCTTCTCCTCAAAGACAGCGTCGAAGGACATGAATATGCGGTCTCGGAAGTAGGGACGACAGTGGTGACAGGCCAGCAGCTGGCAGCTCGGGACTGGCTAGATACCTTGTTAGTTGAGTTCCACATGTAAGCTCCACGTTTGAGGCGCAACTCGCAAGGTAGCCTGCCTGGACTCAACGCTCCGTACGTATATAGCGTACCTCTTGCTGTACTTGAAGAGTGCTGTCGACGGATCCATCAGTGTTCGGCTGTCCGTGGGCCTTGCAAGCGGCTATCACATTCCTGATACGGGCGGCTTGCAGAGTGTCGGCGATGATTTGATTGAGCTTCGACTTTCCGGCCTTCAGCTTCTCGAGCTGCTCATCCGTGTAAAAACCCTGTTCCGCAGTCGCAATAACGCTCTCGCTTAGCCCGATGTGCTCCAGCTCCCGGCGCAGGTCCGACTTTTTAAGATACTCGACATCCTTCTTTTGGGCGGACAGATTTTCGAGGTAAGCTATGTCACGCTCCTGGCGACACACGTAGAGGAACCCGAGCGTTCGGCAGTTCCCGCAGCTAGGGCACGCATCGCCACCTATGTAGCTCCGCGGGATTTGCTCCATGGTGATATGCGTGCATGCTGGAGCCTTGTGCCTCGAGGCATTCCGTGCCTGCGTTGACGATTAGCATGGACGGGCGACCTCGAGTCGGGTAGACACACCCACGACGTCCGCGTCATGAAAGCGGTTGGCGAGCTGGCGTGGCGCTGAGCTGAACGAGGGTAACAGCGTAATTCGTGGGTTGACTTGAAGAGATGTCGACGTCGTGAAAGTGCGGGCGGTGTCTATGCAAGTGCGAGGCAGGAGTGAGTAATGCGGTTGTCGCTTGCGCAGCTGACGCGCAGGCAGTCCTACTCGTCCTTTCGGTGAGGAAAATAATAGGTACAGTTCATAGGGCATGGGTCGTCATTCGGACTACCGTGGTGGAGTGTCGGTTTGTTGACAGTGGAAATGTTCTTGGCAAGAGCAAACGGCGACCAGCGCCCATGCCCGCCCTCAGAAGTGCAGTCGACCTGGAGGCATGCGAAGTGTTGCCGCACATCCACGGCGATGGCTGTCGGATTTTCACCTCACCTTCCTCGTCTCAACGGCGGCGACGTGCAGCAGCAGCGTGTCATGCGACTCGGGCAGAAGGTCTGCCAGCCTGACAGCGCACATTGTAACAATAGAACAGAGTGTAGTCGCACAACAGTCGATCCATGCGCTGTGAGGGACCCCATTCTATCTCTTTCCAGACGCTGACTTGCCGGTGCAGTCACGCCCAAGACATTTTGCCGCTGACGGTCTTGCCGTTGCATGCCGGGGGGATGGGTCTTTAAGGACGATAGGCATGTACAGTGAACATTCCAGAACCACGTGCTCTACAAACCCTACCATTAGTACTACCGATACATTTTACCCCTATCGAGCGACGACGGACACGGTCTCACAGGCACTACCTGGCTACTGGCATCTGCTGGAGCTCGGGTGCGGCAAACATTCGATCGATCCTGCAGCAGCCCAACGACGCTTTTGGGTCGCTGAAGTCGAAAGGATCTCGTCCCGAAGGCTACTAAAGATAGAGAGAGAGGAGCACTACAGTCACGGCACCCGTCCCTGGTGTTGACCTCAGGAGTTGCGGGTCACGCCGTGTTCCTACGACTCCAAGAGGCTTGCAGATGCCGAAATGCGCTAGGCTGCTTCAATCCACCCGAGGGCCGACAACAAACACGCCCCCAGCCATCAACGACGGCCAGCTCCACCCCCCATCTTTCTTTGCCCAAGCATTGCGCGCGCATCTGCACCACTCCGCCCTGCACATTCCCGCCTGCAACCGCCCAATACCACCGAGCGCGCACTGCCATGTCAGTCAAGTTCGAGAAGGAGACGTCCAAGACCACCGAGGCCGTGGCGGGCGCCGCTGCCGAAGCGGTGGGCAAGGGCAAGGACGGCCTGCTCAAGGACGTCGGCGAGGCCATCACCAAGACGAAGGGCGGCGCAAATGGATACCTGGCGGTGAGTGGCGCGTAGTGGAGGATTGGCTGTATCGCGCGCGCCATACTGACGAGCGCGACGACAGGCGTACCTGAAGCAGCTGCAGAGCAACCCGCTGCGCACCAAGATGCTCACCTCGGGCACCTTATCTGGCCTCCAGGAGTTCCTCGCCTCGTGGATTGCGCATGACCGGAGCAAGCATGGGCACTACTTCACCTCGCGCGTGCCCAAGATGGCCCTATACGGCGCCTTCATCAGCGCTCCGCTTGGCCACGTCCTGATCAGCATCCTGCAGAAGATTTTCCGCGGGCGCAAGAGTCTCAAGGCGAAGATCATGCAGATTCTGATCAGCAACTTGATTGTAAGACCATGTGTTGCGTCTGCCCTGCATCGACAATCCGCTGACGAGCGCAGATTTCGCCCATCCAGAACTCGATATACCTCGTGTCCATGGCCGTCATTGCTGGCGCACGCACCTTCCACCAGGTGCGGGCGACCGTCAAGGCTGGCTTCATGCCCGTCATGAAGGTCAGCTGGGTCGTGTCGCCCATCTCGCTGGCATTCGCCCAGCAGTTCCTGCCTGAGCACACCTGGGTGCCGTTCTTCAACATCGTTGGCTTCATAATCGGGACATACGTAAACGCACATACCAAGAAGAAGAGGCTCGCAGCCTTGAGGCGGAAGCACTACGGCGACAGCAGCGGTAGGGATCTTGGCAGGGACTTTAGCAGAGACCCGAGTGGCAGGAGCGTGGCCGGTGGCAGGCCTGGTGATGAATACCCTCCCGGTCCTCCTGGACCACCCCGATACTAGGTGATCGGTGCCAGCGACAACGGCCTCGTGAGTCCAATTACCTGCATCAAGGCTGACATGCTTGTTTCCACGGCATTACACTGACGAAGCCCACGTACTGCACCCGCGTGGGATAACAAACGTAAGAGACGGAAGTGAGTTGGCCATTCGCAACGCGGCACTCTGTGAAAGTGCGCATTGTCTGATGAAAGTGCCTCGAATGAGGGGCGCCGTACGCCATGTTTTGTATAATTCTAGTCTTGTTTCGTCATTTGGGTTACCCCTGTGTGTTGTTGAAGCCGGTATATAGTTATATTACACATGTCCCTTTCCCTCCCTCCGGACCATTGGGATTGTCGTTTCTCCAGTTCCCTCCCGCTCGCAGCCATGCCAACGCCCTCAGCTTCACACAGCTCATGTGCACCTTGCCCGATATTAGGGCTAACAATTGCAACAACGCACAGAGCTTGAGTTACCATCGTGGAAGCCTTCTTTTTCTGGAAACGCTTCCTGTATTGCCAGCTATATCTGATTAGGGAGTTCAATAGCCTGACCTCGGCCCGCCACGGTCATGGCACATTGCGTTGGGCTTTCTTTTGCTTGTCATCTGGTTACTACTTTTGATTCGACTGCTGGGCTAAACGCTAGAGGCAAACAAGTATGTGTGTCCTTTTCTCCTTGGTCAAGAGCAAAGTGTAACACCGATCAGGCACATGACCGATTCTACGAAAGCCTGGTCGTTACTGAATCTTTTCCCGGAAAACGTCAGGGGTTTCGATCTCCTACATGTGCATATAAAACAGTCCATCGCTGGTTCCTCGCCGACGTCCACATCTCTACGCGCATGGCTGCATCATCTGGACTAGCTGCATACTCGCTCCCGCCCTAGTAGCCCTAATGCCATTCTGTCCTCCGCGCCTCGCTCCATACGTCGATCACTCCGTGGTCGTACAGAGGTACCCTCAATATCGCCCTTATCAACACGACTCCGATCCTGAATCCTACCAGTACCATCGAGCACCACGTGTTTCTCGTCTACTGCCAGTCCCCGCACTCAAACTACAGGACCCTCGACTCGAGTGTGATAGAAACCTAGGATGGAGCATCGACTGGGCTGTAGCCTTCCTGGTTGACCATCTTGACCCAAAGAACAGCCCTGACGCAGCCACTGTTCTGAGGACCGTTCGCAAACGAGCGGCGGTCTGGGACACAGAAGGCCATGGAGTCGAGATTCCATTCCGCATCTTCAACGCTCTCAACAACAGCCTCTTCGCCGGCCATCTGAAGGACGCCGTCTACCTCGACATTAGGAAGTTGGACCCCGATGTCTCAGGGGCCACGCACACGCACGGCTACGGCCACGACCTCAAGGTGGAAAGAATCTCCATCCACCTCAACAAAGACGCCCTCCAGCAGGCCCGCTCCCGCAACCTCGTCGGCACCCTCATCCACCACATGATCCACGCCTACTTCCTTGTCGCATGCGGCCCGCAAGTCGAAAAGGAGACTGCCTACGGCCGCCTCGCCCACGGCGTCCACTTCGGCAAGATCATGAGCGCCATCAAGAGTCTCTCCGCCCTCAACGGCCGCCCCCTCACCTCCCTTGACTTTGGGCATACCCTGGGCGGCCAGACGAACGGATTCTCCTACAACGAATACTACTACCAGCAGCGCAAACCGTACCACCGCCGCCGCGCCAAGGAGAAATGGTACTGTAGCCACTGCACGGCCGACGTGCCCGCGGTCTCCGACTCTGATCTCGACGCTTGGTACGCCTCCGTGTGCAGGCCGCTGCTCTCCCTCCCGGACACACTTCGCTCCTCCACTGTCCAGGTATACAACCCCCTCCAGCACGTGCTCGAAGAAGTTCCCCGCGCGGAGGCCGCGCCGTCCACGGACTCAGGCGAGTTTATCTTCGCCGGGAAACCCGTGCTCGTCGCGAACACACATATCGACGCTTTCTTGAGCGTACGCTGCGCCTTCGACAAAGCTGGCTCGCGCTACCTGGAGATCCCCGACGGCGTCGTCGACGACGACGTCTTCATGCGCTTCCTCGAGCTCCTGCACACGGGATCTTACGGGCCAGATCCGAAACACATCTTCGCGCTGTCCTCGCGGAAAGGCCCGCCGATTATCAAAGCGTCCACCCCAGCTAACCCCGAGCCGTACCTCCTCACCGACATTAAGATGTATAAGTTTGGGGCAGCTATGGGGTTTGACGAGCTGAAGGGTACCGCGCTAGACCGCATGTACTGCCACCCCATCACACACGAAGATCCCATCTCCCTCCTCAGAGAACTTTACGCGGCTGGTGAACCAGATGCCGAGCTGAAGACCTGGACGAGGAAGTTTCTGAGCCGCACCCCTGCGGAGGAGGGAGAGTGGCCCGCATCCACCGAGCCGTCTAATCTCGCAAAGCTGGAGTGTGAATTCCTGGGGTGGAAAGGAGGGTTCTACGAGCTGCTTGAGGGCAGCAGTGCGTTGAAGTATGAGGTTGGGATGGCGAAGAGGGAGTTGGTGAGCTGTGGGTTGTATGCGCCGGGGGGAGCGTATGGGGCGCTGCAGAGGACGGTGCCGCCGGGGCAGTGGGTGCCTAGGGCGGGGTATCTGGGGTTACCGTGGGCGTCGGAGGTGGAGATGGAGAGGAGGGCGGCGGCGGCGGCGGCGGCGGCTGTGGAGCCGTTTTTGCAGAGGGGCTTGAGGTGGCAGGATGATTATGAGGATGTGGTGTCGAGTTATGGGGGGCCGTATTGATTGAGAGAACGGTGGGGGTAAGAGGGTGTGGAGGGGTGAAGGGGTAGAGGGGTGCTTGGGTGGTGGTGTTTTGATATAGCAGAGAGCAAGATAGTCGTTTGGGGTAATGACGATACGACGTTACGAACTGAAAGCAATGTTTCTATGACCCCATTCTTCTCGAATGATGACGGTTGTCTAGGGACTCAGTGTTTGTGCGAGTTAGTTAACTCCAGTCCCTTGTACCCGACAAAACGTTTCCACACCAGTGTACAAGAATGTGTCATTGTATCAACTCTTCCCCCAGAAAGGCTACCACTTTCCCAAACACGTAATTCCCCAGCCACTTCATAACTTCAAAGCTAGCCCGTCTCAAAACTGCGTGCTAACACGCCCACCTCTTAGTCCAGTTCTATCCCGTGCCTCTACTAAAAACCGAGGAGAAACAAACTTCCAACAGCATGCAATTGCTAGACACGATCCTCAGTTGATCTATCAATACCTCAGTACTTATTCTCCTTCGTACCAAGACTCTCATAAGCGGGGCCATTTTCCAACCTCGAAATACCTAAAGTTAAACCGCATCTTCTATGCTGTTTACGCGTTTGTGAGCCAGGTTGTAATAAAGGTACGGCATTGTAATTCTTTCTTCCTCGTGTTAGAGTATGCGTCTAGGCCAGGACAATTTTCCCATGGTCGTGATAGTCGTTTGGGGAGGCGGATGTTCAAGCAGGAGTGTTATCACCGCAGCGGAGTTTTACGGGAAATACGATGCTTTATCTGGTTTGAGGGGCGGAAAAGGTGATAGTGTTATGATGATGAGCTCCATGGAAGATCACTGCAAATTTCGTCTTGGATTTCTTAATATAGGATGTACACTTGTTGCTCTAGTATAATAGGCGATGCTTCTTGGATACTGTTAGGAAGCTTAAGGGGTTCGGAAGGGTAAAAGGAAAAACAGTAAGACTTGTCAATGCGCTGTGGTTCCGTCCGAGGCAAGATCGCCACGTGCTTTCGGGGGCGGGCGCCACCATCGCCCACTTTTGTAACATAACGCTAGAAACGCAAACATATTGATCAAGACCTCGATCTTCAAGATTCTTCAAGTGACAGTCGGTTCCGTTATTCTTCCTTCGCATCCGCAGCACCAGCAGCAGTACCTCACAATAGTACCATTCGCGTCTCTATCCCATACTTTACATTGTTTGTTTACCCTACCGTCCCATCTTACGCCCTCTTCCTCCATTTTCAAAACGGAGTAAATATTTCACATGCGTTATAGAACCCCTCCCCCGCGGCCGTCCCCGCCATGAGGCTCTCCCTCACCCGTCTCGCAACTCTCGTCTTCGCCATCTTCACCGTCTGGCTAACGCGCCGCCTCCACGCCCGCGCCGCGCGCGACCCTACATCGCTATTCTTCAACCCACGCACCGGGTACGCGCCCCGCTACTCGCTCGTGCGTCGCCAGCAAGCCCTCGACTACATCGGTTCTGCGCAGAACACGTCTATCTCTCCTGCGGCTTCGTCTTCGGCATCCCCCCCGCCCGACAAGAACCTCTGCGTCGGCATCCCCTCCATCGCGCGCCCAAACGGCGGCTACCTCGCCGAAACCATCGGCTCCCTCCTCTCCTCCCTCACGCCCCCCGAGCGCGCCTCAATCCACCTCATCGTCCTGATCCCGCACACGACACCCTCCTTACACCCCTCGTACGCCGAATCCTGGCTGCACATCCTCGCCGACGACATCGTTACTTACGCAGACCTCCCCGCCCCAGAGCGCGATCATATCGTGCACCTCGAGGCGACCGACGGGCCCGAGTATCTCACCAAGGGCTTATTCGATTATCAGGTTGTACTGCAGCGCTGCGCGGCGATGCACACGCCGTATATCGCCGTCTTTGAAGACGACGTCGTTGCGATGGAAGGGTGGTATGCGCGCGCTATGCGTGCGGTGGAGAGGGCAGAGTGGAAGAGCGCGGTCAAGCACGCGAGTCTGGAGTTTCTGTACCTCCGGCTTTTTTACACCGAGGAGTTTCTGGGGTGGAATAGAGAGAGTTGGGGGAGGTATTTGTTTTGGAGCGCGGGCGTGTGGGCGGTGCCGATGGGCTTGCTTTTGTATTTGAGAGAGCGGTATCCCGGGTTGAAAGCGAGGGGGTTGAGTACACGCGGTATGGGGCTGTTCGCATGGGGCATTGTAGCTGTCGTAGGGTTTTACTTCGCGCTGGGCAGGATCGCGGTGAGCCCGCTGCAGGAGGGCGTCCAGCTCATGCAGAACTTTGGGTGTTGTAGTCAGGCGCTGGTGTTTCCGCGGGGGCGCGCGCTTATGCTGGCTACGTACATGGCTGAGAGGGGGAGGGGTGCGCCCGACGTGCTGATCGAGGAGTATGCGAATGAGAAGGGCGAGTTGAGGTGGGCGGTTAGTCCGAGCCTGGTGCAGCATATAGGGAGGAAGAGCAGTAAGAAGGACGATTTCGGGGAGAAGAGTAAGTATGGAATGAGTGTTGCCGAGAAGATTTGGAGCTTTGGGTTTGAAGAGTGGGATCCGAGAATTCTGAGGGATAGAGGTGTGGCGTAGAAGTGTGCTTCACAGATACCCAACATCAAGATGTCGCTCCGTCATTCATTTGAAATCGCGCCTGAATGGTCCTCAGTGTGTTCACTCTATTGTGAGTTGCCACAGCTCAAACCGCACTGTCCCGTACAATCAACATAAAACCAGCAAAATAGGCATTCAATATTGTCATATTGCAGCGACTAAAGCCTTCGCTAGAGCACGCATATCCGCCTCATAGATCGGTCGACCCATCTATTCACTGGAAGACCGCTGGTCCATAACAACGCCATACTCCGTCCTAATGCAGCGACTCATCGCACAGCCTTTCCTGTCCCCCCATCGTGTGCGATCGTGGTATCTTAGCGCTCGACAGGTCGTTCGATATTACTCGTTACGCAGGTGGTGTTGGCTCTAGGCGGTCGCTTAAGTTCCGGGGTTGGGGTTCATCTATGCTCGCGTTAGTATTCAGATATCAATGGTTTTCTTAGGATGGGTGTACGCACCTTGCGCTTGCCGCCGGTCAGAGTGACGTTGACGAAGCGGCGCGTGTATGTGAGCCTCTTCTTGGCGCGGCCCTTGGGCGTCTTCTTCTTCTCCTGGGGTTCGACCTACAACTGTTAGCACTGCCATCGGCGCGGATGCGACGTCACAGAGCATACCTTGGGGGTCTGCGACTTGACCTTTCCGGCACGAGCGAGGGATCCGTGAACTTTACCCATGATTGCGGTTGGTGTTAGAGGTTTGCTGTTGTGCTGGGGTTGGAGGAGACGGTGGTGGATTCTCGGTGCGGCTTCGCTTGTCGGGGTAAGGTTTTGCCGGTCGCGCTTGCGCTTGCCCCTCGTTTGGCTTCAGCACAGGAAGTGGCGGGAGATGGATGTTCAAGTGACGGGCTGGCTCGCATGAGCGCCTTATCTTATATTCAAACGCAGTGATTCTAGTCATTTTCGCGCAAGTCATTCTGAATCACTTTTGCGATTGCTGCTTGGTCGTGCTTTGACTCATCCGCTTGATTGATCCTCCCTCACCACCTCCAGCACTACCATTGTATTAGAAACCACTCGGCCGTTTACTCATCCGACCTGCGTTCTACCTCGCCCAACGACCCGTCGCTCGTGCTTCTAGGTCATGCCCAGGAAGCACAAACCAATCTACGCATCGATCAAACCCCGAACCACCAATCCACCCACGCTCGAGAGCTCGCGCAACGCAGCATCATCGTCCACGCCGCCCCCGCCGCAAACCGTAAATGACCGCATACAGCAGCTACGTCGCGAGCAGACCCCGCGTGCGACTCCACAGCGTAGAGATGAGGTCACAGAAGTGGTTAGTCACCGCACTGTCCCGCCAGACTTGAGGCGCATCTTGCACATGGCAGAGGTTGACGCGCCGAAACCAAAGGCTGGAATACGAAGGACTCTTGGGCAAGGGCGGAGACCCCCACCGGGCCCGGCGGCACCGTCGAGTTGGCTGAGCAGGAGTAGATGGGCGCCAGAGTATGTGAGGAAGTCCAGAGCATATGCCGGGCATGGCAATGGTGTAGGTCGGTTCTGCAAGTTGGCTAGGGCTCATGATGAAGAATACAAGGTACGTAACTGAAAGGTAGTGCGCGATTCTTCCATGGTGGGTGACGGTAGCCGGCAGATCATGTGCAAGTCGAGCCTACTTGTACTCTATGTCCATGGAGTCAACGACTTCGCGTTCCTCGGCGAGTTGAGAAAAGTAGAGATCTAACTTGAACAGCGATTACCATCTTCGCGAAGTCTCGTCCACCAATGCCTCCGAACGTTCGCGCTACACTGGGAAGAAATTTCCATATACGAACAACACTACCTCTCCGCGCTGCCGGTAGCGCTGAAAGAGGCTCTGCTGAGTTACCTCTCGCTATATGGGGAGCGATCATGCATGGACTTCAAGTCTTTCAAGATCCTCTTCCAGGGCGATCAGGAGGTAGAAGGAGCTTCGGGATCCGCAGACGTGCAATTCCTCGACCTAACGGGATTGTTGAACGAAGGCTACACGCTGAAAGACTTGGAAAAGTCCCTCCAGCGATCAGGAGCCAATGTCGCCGTAACAAGCAGCATGGCCGACCTCTCCCGCTC
This sequence comes from Bimuria novae-zelandiae CBS 107.79, assembly GCA_010015655.1. NCBI lineage: Eukaryota > Fungi > Ascomycota > Dothideomycetes > Pleosporales > Didymosphaeriaceae > Bimuria > Bimuria novae-zelandiae. The sequence goes on from ML976715.1 coordinate 404,641, forward strand.
CACTTCAAAGCGACAGGACAAGGCACTAGTGGAGGTAGCAGACTCCTGGGAAGACGAAGCAGAAGACAGCTCTTCCTCCGTCCTCCCCGCCACCCTAACCGTCCCCATCTTCCCAAACCTCACGCGCCTCTCCCTCGCACACCCCGGCACCGCCGCCTCCTGGACCGACCTCCTCGCCCTCTCTCCGCACCTCAAAACCCTCACCCACCTCTCCCTCGCCTACTGGCCGCGCCCCAGCACAACGCCCAACGCCGCAACGACCTCCATGGTCGCCCGCCACGCTACCGTCTCCCTCGGCGGAACGCACTTCTACGCCGACCTCGACGACGACTGGCACGAAGCCGCCAACATCCTGCGCCGCCTCTCCCTCAACACGTACTGCCTCAAGTGGCTCGACCTCGAAGGCTGCACCTGGCTGCGTGCCCTCACCTGGGACTTACCCTCCAACGCGCCACCGTACACTTCTAACGTATTCATGTCGGGTGCAGACGAGTGGGTGCGTCCCGCGTCGTCGCCGGGCCCTGATTGGAACGCGGCGTGGCGCCAGATCGAGTATGTGAATTTCTTCCAGGGCTGGATCCCCAAGGACACGAAGAGTTTGCAGAATATGCCGGCGGGCGTGGTACCCGCGCAGCTGATGCAATGGCTGAGGGAACACGGGAAGAAGGACGCGGTGAAGGGGCTACTGGGGGATGGGGGCGCGTATGGGGCCGTTGAGTGGGTGGAGAAAGAGAAAGTGGCGCGAAGTGTGGGGTTTGCGATTCAGAGCTTGAGGAAGGTGGGTAGTGGGGTGTATTGTCGTGTGGATTATGGGTGGGGAGGGGAGGTGTAGGGATAATAGGAGAAGTGCATCGTGATCCTTGTGTCCAGGTCGTCCTGTGGAGCCGTGGGTTACCCGGCGGGATGTGTGAGTGTAGTGTTCAAGCTCGTGACTGAGTCACCCTCTCCGTGAGCGTGGGTGTGGGATGCGAAGTTGCGCTTCCCCACTCTCTCAACATCTTCCTTTTCGGTGTTTTCTCTCGCCGTTTGCAAAGATCATTGAGTCAATCATTGAGTCAGTGTGCGTGTTATGAACATCTAGAGCATGATTTGGTTCCTGGGTGCGAGGTTGCAGTGTTCAGTAGGGCAATGACCCGCGCTGAGAAGAAAGCAGCATAGCTTTCAAGGGTTATACAATTATACAATCAACAAGCTATTCGGCATAAATCGAGTTCTTTCTTACGCGTTCTACCGCGGCATCACGAAGCTTGCGAAGCTCCAAAGTAGAGGGCATGATTGGGTGCAAGATCAACACGCACTCTCTCTCTCTGGAAGATGTTTGTGCCCCTGAGTATCGAGCGCGAGTAGTTGAGAATGTGCCCCTGGATAAATGTGCAAGGAATAGATATCGGTTAAAAAGCTTGGTTGAACCCCTGTCCCAATGAGTTATTCCGTAAAAAGGTATATAGCCGCAGCGTATAGCTCGCTCGTTACTTTAGCGTTCATGCGCGCGTGTAAATATCGCCAATGCGAGATATAAAATGAGATTGTCAGCAATTAAAATTATCGTCCCGGTCCGCGGTGCTGCTGTGGGCTCGGTATGGGGGCCTGGTGGTGAGTAGATAGTGAGTAAGCATTGGGGGCGCGTGGTGGTTGTAGCCTGCTTCTCTTTGATTGAGCGTGAATGAACCATGGCGCCATCGCAGCCTCGCCAAGCCACGGCATAACGCAGTACTGTAGAGCATAAGAACGCTGTATCTTTGAGTGAGCGTGTACATAGTACTGTAGCCCGAGCGCCTGGGTACGCGGGTCCATGGGTACTTACCCCGAGTCGCCTTGGTGTGAATCAAGTGATTGAGTATTGACCTCGGGACCTTAGACATCTGGACTGCGAGTGTGCACATGATATAAGCTGTACGGCGTTGTGGCATTATCGTGAACTATCGATTACGCCGTGAATGTGGGGTGTAGGATGATATAGAAAGGATGCAATGCACCATCAGGTATCATTAGTACGGTGCGTTATCAGTCGAGACCATCGGGTTGTTTATGATGGTGATGGTGGCATAATTGCAAGACAAGTTGCATGTCGCGAAAAGAGTGCCCGAAGAGCGCATCGTGGTCAAGAAAGGAATGCGGTTCCCGAAGTGATCCTCGGGCGCGAATGACGTGCGCTATGTATTGCTTGGTGTCTGACGCGAAGCTATCGTGACTCTGTGGTGGTGTCAGAGACGGTGTCTGTATACGGCACTGCAGTTGTGGTGGCACCTGGGTGAAGCCTTAGGTCGTTCCACCCAGGCGTGTGCCGCGAAGGTACGGTCCGCCTCTCACGCATATGGCGCCGATACCCGCTATGCTGTTGTGGGCATGTATACCCGTTGTGATGTAACTCTGATCCCTTTCTTCGTGAGAACTAGGCACGATGTCCTCAAGACATCTGCACGGTCTGGCGAGACGGGCCATGCGGTTGCTTGAAAAAGTCGCAGAGGCATCGGTCTCATCATCGGCCCATCAAGGGATTTCAATTGCAAACTGTTCAATCTAGAGTGAAGTCTGGCGTGTTGTTGGGGGTGGAGCCCGAAACCATCGTTCGCTTGGAGCAGAACGATTGTGAAACCGCCGTGCCATCGGCGCGGAAGCTTATTTCCTTGACAGCTACGGCATTTGCAGCAAAAAGGCTCTTTCCCCATTCTCAGAGAGGGCAGGTGGCAGGAACCATGATCCCCATGCCGAAGTGGCAGGAGCGCATCAGTGCTTGCACTTTGGGACTCCCAGCCCCGCATGATGGCGAGAGAGAGCAGGCGTTTCGAATGACGTTTGCGAGAACGTGTCAGATAAATAAAGACGCCGACTTCATGCGTAGAAGAGTAGCGCGGGATGACTGCATTCCCCCTCAGTGCCAATACTGATTGTACGACGTTGCCTCGGTAAACGGGCCAGGTATTTGATCTCATCAATATGCAGGTTGTATGCAGTGCGGGAATAAATAAGGATCGGTATACCGAGATCGACATTGTAGGTTGTCTAGATGAATGCACGTCGGAGCAGCCATGGTTGAGTTGATTGAAACATGCCAGTCTTGATTGAGAATGTGTATTGCGATTAGAATACGGCCTTCCCCTCTCGACCCAAGCGACGATAAGAGACCAAAGTTGGCGGCGGAAGGAGCGCTGGGGAGGAAGCTTGATAGAACGACGCCACCACTCATGGTTCGCGATTACAATCCCGGCGCTGACTGAGGCTCACGTCGGAACCCATTCTCGCGGGCGCAGTCGAGTAGTGCTCGGGCGTGGCGACGAGTGAAAGACTGGAGAGCAGTTCAGCCAGTCGTCGCAGCCACGGCGGCCCCGTGTATGTAGACTTCAGTGGTCGATAGCTCGAGACTACGTATACACTATAGGTTTGCGGTGCGGCTATTTTCATCTCCAGCAGAAAATACGGATTCGTCTAAAATTGCGCCATGGGGACTGGGATCCCCCTAGCCGGATGCGTTGGGTGGGTTACGGGCTCGCTTTGTTTCAGCCTACCGCCGCAATTGCAGCCGGGCACCATGACAGCACCCGGTCGCAAGGGAGTGACATAAGACGGTGATTTGTCTCGAGGCGTAGCAACACGTAAACTGAAAGGGGGCAATGTGCTCAGACTCGAGCACTGCGACGATGATGATGATGATGATGATGGCAGCAATGGAGGGGGGCAGTGGAGGGGGGCAGTGGAGGGGGGCAGTGAAGCGGTGGCGGGGTGCAAGTGCTCGTCGTAAACGCGTGGCCCTTCAGCCGCTCTCGGGGCATGGATGGCTGGAAAATTTGGAACTTCGTCTGCAGACTGACAGGCAATTGCGCGGCTACTCCACCAGAACCGTCACAGAGAGACTGCGATCTCCACATCAAGATCTTGTCTGAGCAGGTGTCGGCCACGGACAATTTGTCCCCGTGTGGGCTCAGGTACCGGGCTTGCCAGTGCACGTCTTGCGCATGCTACTGTAGTATCGATCAACGGCGCCCCGATGTTCATTAGCGTGAACATTTTGAAACTGGTGTGCTAGTATTCCTTGAAGAGGCCGACAATAGCCCAACAAAAAGCGCGCGTCGGCCACTTGCAGAAGGCATTGATTCTTTTCTCTTGCTTCTGTCTCCTCTGGTGTCAATATTCGCACTCGGGCGCGCAATCTCAGGTTGTCGAACTATCGCCTGGATCGGGCCTGGATCGGGCCTGGCTTGTGGAGCACGCAGGTTGCTGATAAGACATTCTGGCCCAAGAAGGGACTCCCGCAGCTGAGCACCGACCCGCGCGAAGTACGAAGGGACAGGGGTCTGTGCGAACAATAATCTGCAGAGCAGCACCGACCGCATAAATCTTATAACGCCCGCGCCTGCCCTGCGCGCCCACGCAGCCATTCCTTCGCATCCATCTCCACGCATTTGGTCAGGCTTGATAGCCCTCCCTCCTCCACACGCATCCTCTCCGGCTCTGGCCGCCCGTGGCCACGATGCTCTCCTTCAAGAAGGCCCTCGTGATTTCCCTCGCCGTCCTCACCCTCTTCTTCCTGTTCAAGAGCACCCATTCTTCGAACCAGCCCTCCCTGTACAAAAATGCAAACGACATGCCCAAGCCGGCGTCGATGCAGCCGAAGCCGAAGCCGAAGCCCCAGGAAGCAAAGCAGGAGAGCAAGACGGAGAAGGCCTTCGACACGCCAGACGTGCCGAAGAAGGTGAAGGAACAGATCCCGCTGGACGTGCTGCACAAGAAGCCGTTGCGCAAGCAGCTCGAGTACCAGTTCCCGTACGACGTTGACTCCAAGTTCCCTGCGTACATCTGGCAGACGTGGAAGACGACGCCCACCCAGGGCCAGTTCCCTGAGGAGTTCCGCGAGGCTGAAGCCAGCTGGACCATCAATCACCCTACCTTTGTACACGAGGTCATCACCGACGACGTGGCCGTGCACCTGATCAGACACCTCTACGCCTCCGTTCCTCAGGTTCTCGAGGCCTACCAGGCGCTGCCCGTTCCCGTCCTCAAAGCCGACTTTTTCCGCTACCTGATCCTCCTCGCGAGAGGCGGCATCTACTCCGACATCGACACCCATGCGTTGAAGAGCGCCGCTGACTGGATCCCTTCCGACGTGCCTAGCAACTCGTACGGCATGGTCATTGGCATCGAGGCTGATCCAGACCGTCCGGATTGGGCTGACTGGTATGCGCGACGCATCCAGTTCTGCCAGTGGACCATCCAGTCGAAGCCCGGACACCCTGTTCTCGTAGACGTAGTCGCCAACATCACACAGGAGACGCTGAAGCGCAAGGCCGAGGGCAAGCTTACCAAGGACCACAAGGCCATCATTAACTTCACTGGTCCCGGTGTCTGGACGGACAGCATCTTCTCCTTCTTCAACGATCCCGCATACTTTGACATGAGCACCAGCAAAGGCAACATCACCTACACGCACTTCACGGGCATGAAGCAACCCAAGAAGGTTGGCGATGTCATCATTCTCCCCATCACGAGCTTCAGCCCCGGCATCAAGACCATGGACGCCGGTGAAGAGGATGACCCCATGGCTTTTGTGAAGCACCAGTTTGAAGGTACGTAATAATCTTAGTCGAGTACAGGTGGCACTGTACACACTTGTTGCATCGCACTTGACGTGTGTCAATGCTGCCAGTGTCCGATGCGACGGGCCCACAGCGCCTCTAGCCCCCGCCGCTCCATGTCACCAACATACTGACTGAAGTACAGGTTCCTGGAAGCCCGACAGCGAGCGCCATATTGGCAAGATCTTCAATTGATCGATCACACGAATTATTTCCGCAACGTCGCTTTCGAACATAATTACACGCAACTGCGACTTTCTTGTACATTACATGACGGCTTTGCAAGGAGACACGAGCGGCGACTCACCGAGGTTTGGGGACAGGCACTATCCCCAATGGGGAACACACTCTTGGAGAAACGTCTTTATGAGCCCAATGAGGCGACGCACGAGCCTAGCCGTGCCGCCTTACTACATGCTCAACGGTGCAACTGTGCCGTCCACTGGTACAGGACGGCAGATCAAGAACGTTTTGCGTTGGACAACGAAAGCAACACCGAGGTCTGAAACGTCGGCGTTCTCCATTTCTCTTTCTTCTTCTACTTCTACTTGTTCTCAAAAAAGCTTTCCTCTATCCCGCTCTTCTCGACAACAGTACTTCAAGCGCTGAAGTCGTTGGATCGATGTTCCCGAGCTTTGTTGCCTCTTTTGGCGTTGGATTGGGCCCGGGTTCTCACTGTAAGATTATAGACGGAGATCAGGGTAGCGGACGAACGGGTGTAGTGGAAGGCACAGCATACAGCGTGGCATTTAGCATTTTTTGCACAGACTTCATAGCATTGGTGTTGGTGGATACTGCATTTGGAAGCATCATAAGTTGGTTAGCTAATAAGCAATAACAAATTCTACTATTCTTTCCGGTCCGAACCTTGGTGACGGAATTAATTCACGAGGAATCAAGCACACATGAGAACAGATATCTTGATTCGATACTCCCAAAGACGTGCACAGATGATGCGACACACAACAACTGTGAAACGTGAGGATTGCAGCAATGGAAGCGCGAGGATTGCAGCAATGGAAGCGCGAGGATTGCAGCAATGGAAGCGCGCAGTGGAGATACGCGTGAATGTACAGCTTGCCTCCCTAACACCGGAGTTCGCATGGGTTGCTCTTTCCTCTTCAAAATTAGACATTTGTCGGCTCGTCTCGGCGCTCGTCTCGGAGAAGGAGACAAAGAGCGTAGAAACTAGGGCGTAGACGAGCGGACGAGGGTCTTGTGGACTCTCCGATGTACGAGTGTCAGAACATGTCTGCTTCGATTTGACGGTGCGGTAAGGGTAGGGGTGATTTGCGCGGTTGACGATGTTATCTTCTCGTTGGTCGAAAGGGTGGATAGTGAGTACGAGTGCGCAGCGCAGAGGGAAAGAGAGTTTACGGCTACGGGTAGGATGGTTTGGAGGACTTGAGGTGGTGAGGAGGGATGCCGGGTTCGTAGCTACTGATGCGATGGAGCATGGAGTATGGTGATGGATGGGCAGAGGGGTCTAGGGTGCGGAGGAGAAGCTGGGGCGCTGTGGGGGAGGAGGTGTAGGAGTAAAGTGAGGGTTCTGAATGGAGGTTGAAGAGCGATGAGATTGGGTGGTAGCGTCAGAGGGTAGAGTATGATGAGCTGGTAAGGGGTGTGTGGAGAAGAATTAGGTAGAAGGCAAAGGTATGGCTAAGACGGGAACGAGGGGGAAAGCTGTAGGACTTTGGAGTTGGGGGGTGAAGTGCGGCATTGGAGGAGTGGACGATTTTCCAGTGTTTTTGAACGTGGATAGAGTGGACTGATGGGATTCATCGTATTGCGGATTATCCTACCGGGTGAGGCGTGAGAGCTCGAGAAGACGCACTTACACGCAGGATACGATAAGTCATTTCGAAAGTGCCAAGCAAAATCGCCATATGTACCATATTTGCTCGTTGAAGGTTCGAAGCAGTGAATGGAGATGGCATGTGGCCCTGTTGTTAGCGTTACAGCAGCGTGTGGCAGTCGCACTCAGCCTCGCGGGGTCCCCTCCACAAACCAACCATGGCGCGAATCTCTACACCCACACATTTCCCCGCCCCTTGAACTAGAACAAGGCACACTGTTGCCTCTTCTCCACAAACAGCTTCGACGTTGTTGAAGTAGCCTGCACGCCAAGCGCTGCCGACGTCATCATCACTGTTATGGGTTGGACGGTTTGCCCCTCCATTAAGCACTCACCGTCCCGCTTCCACGCCAACCATGCACGATCACTTCAACGAGCCTATCCGACTAGCTATTGCAATGGCATCGGAAAATAGGATCGAATGATCGGTCATTGTTCAGGCTTGTTGGGGCTGTGGGAGTCGGAGCCTAAGTTTAGGCCGAGTCACCTCATCGCAGGGCTGAGCAAACGTCCCCGTGGCACACGAGCGGCGAGAGCTTCGGCAGCACGAGATCAAAAAGTCCATATATCATGAGCTGAGCTCATGCTCCACCACTGTGAATCTACTTGTTGAATGTGACTTGTAACCAAGATGTTTATTTGTTGAGGTTGCGAACGAGACTACTGCAACCAAGGAACCCTGAATACGGGAAGATCAGCGAAAGCATCCTGGAGACGCATTAAAGTGCTGCAGCGCACTCGGGACGATTAACGCAGCGGAGACGCAAAGAGGGCGTGATTCGCGCTCCAGTCAAGATACGAGCAAACATTTTACATCCTACATCATATATCAATCCAGCCTGTTTCAGCAAGCCTTTGCTCTTGAACGTCGGGATATACATACACACGTTATCCGGCCCCTCTCAGACACTTCCAAACCCCACAGTATTCTAGCAACGACGACGACGACGACGGCACAACCCCCACAAGTCCAACCCACCATGTCGTCCCCCTCCAGCTCGCAACCACACACCTACAACGCCCAACCTCAACCACAACAGCAATACTATTACGCACCACCACCCCAGGCTCCCCCACAGCAGCCTCAAACCGCGCTGATGCCTCACCCGCAACACCAGCCCTCGTATTCCGCCGCGCCGCAACACCTCACGCCGTACGACGCGTACGCCAACCAGCAGCACGGCGGCGTTGAGCCGCTGTCTGAGCAACGCCCTTCTGCGCAGAGCCATCATAGCCATCGCTCGCACCGCTCGCATCGTAGTCAGCGCGAGAAGTATGACGAGGTGGAGAAGAGGCCGAGTTTGGGGGATACAGTGGTGGTGGTTTGGGAGTCGATTTTGGGGGCTTTTTCGAGGAGGAGGTAGGGGTGAGGTAGGTAAGGGAAGGTGGATTAGGGTTTAGAGATTACTCGGGTCACAATGTTCTTTTGATTTTTGGTGTTGAGGATAGATACCCGGATTTGAAATGGAATTATTTACGGATTGGCTGTGCACTGTTGTTGGAGTGCTAGTTGGTTACTGTTAGGAGCAACCCTGCAGCTATTATTATCATAACGAGGGATTGAATAAGCTAATACTAACGAGCGATACAAACTACACAAAGCGAGTGTAACAGACAGGAAAACTAAGAGGAATAAGAAGGAAAGGGAATGTCAAAGCAACAATTCCACCGCCTTGGAAACGGGCAAATCAGTTAAAACTCGGGCTAAGAAACGTATCCAGGGACGCCGACAGTGATGTTAAACAATCAAGTCTCTTAAGTCAGCGTCCCTATCAGCGACCCTGTTGTCCCTGTTGCCGCCATCGTCTGTGTCTCTGTGTCGTCACTATTATTTACATTGTCGCCGTCGTTATCGCGCGCTACTCTTTCTACCTCAGAATCTGTCAATTCTTCGTCCGTATTCTCAGGTTCACCGAAATCGTATCTAAGTTCTTCTGGAAACCGCGGGTGCGCTTGAATCGCAATCATCACTATGTTTTTCCATGCCCGATAACACTTTCTGAATCAGCGCATGTAGCATAGAATGCAAACTTGCGTCCCTTGCTAATGAACAAGTCTTCTTTTTCTCCTCACGGTGCCGTCATCTTAGGCCCTCGTCCGCAAATCAGTGTCTCTATCCTCTGGCCCCCCAAATCAAATCTGGATCCCTTGGGAGTTCTATGTGATGGGTGAAGCTTCCGGTGAGGCTGCCAGCCCGCAGATGGCTCGTTTTCCTTCATTGGTTATGTTTCATATGGCATATGCAGCTTCCCGGAGGAGCGGTGACACCTGATTGTTGGCGTATGCAGCTTCCCGGAGGAGCGGTGACCCCTGACTGCTGGTATATACGCCCTCAGCGCTCACCCTTCGTAGATCATGTATATCATCACTTTTCAGCCTCATCTTAGGTTCACATTCTACGCCCTCTTTTACGAGCTTGCTATATACCAAGGATAATCGTCCTTGCGTAGGTATAGAGATGCTCCCAGGTCGCGGTTGCAAATGTATCCAGTTCTTTGGTCGTCACCGTCCCATTCACACCGGACCGCACGCCACTCGTGAGTAATTCCGTCCATGCTAAATAGATTGCTTGGCGGTGAGCTTTAGATGCAGGGTAGATATGCAGGTGATTTGCTCTGTTGTGTAAAGCTTTGAAGAATGCGGGTCGGCAGTTAGGGAAGAAAGGTGTCTCGAGAACGAGGAAATGATACCTATGGGAATGCTTTGCTCCATCTAAAACAGTAGAATTTATAAGGCATGTCTTCAAATGTTGTTACGCGGTGGGATTCGTGTTTGTTCAAGAATACTAGGCGAACGACTGAGCCTTTGATCACATGCGGACTGGGCTGATGGTGTAAACCTTTGATCCGCTGTAGAGGGTACCGTTTGAAACAACCGCGATCTGTTATCAAGGGTGTATGATGGTTTTTGTGATGTAGTAACAAAAGATCGAGGTCCCTTGGGTCGCGACCTCGCAAGGGTATATATCGGCTACCCTTTCATTCGCTGCGAAGGATACGAATTGAATGAACCTTTCAGTCGTTCTGGAAGGTAAGAATTGACTGCTGCCGTCAAGGGTACTGTTGTATTCAGTGCATTGCTCTTTATGCTTTTCGCGCTTGTTCCCGCTCTGGCGAAGCCTTTGCCTTGTTGATTCTATTAATGCTAGGGTTCCGTAGTGTATAAGAACACAACGACAAGAGAGATGATTAATCGATACTGAGATTAACACGTCTATGGTACAGGGCACGCATGGAGTAGCTTCTTTGAACCTAGTCATGCTAAACGTAACCTTTCCTCTTTAAGTGTTTGAATGCTGATCTACCGATACTTTGTTCGATGTTTCTAAAATTCGATGCTGGAAAACGAACGGTAGCGCAATCAAAGGAAATGTACTTGCTACAAGCCAGCGTGTCTTGCAGGTAAAGCGACCATATAGCTTTTGGTGTAAATACCACAGAACCGCTGAATTGATATTCGGTGCTTGAAAGTGACGATTAATTCGAGAGGTGTTGAAAACGTGAGCTTCGACTCTTTTCTATTTTAATCTACCTCATGAGGAGAAAGAGATGAGGAATTCATGGAGTACATTTTCGCTTCCGCCTCCGTAACAGCTTGTGGATTTGGGGACCTGTCCACGCCTCCCCCTCCTGTGGCGAAGGCTAAAAACTCGGCTCGAGTATGTTCAAATACAAGATGAGTAACCAACTTGGTGAGAGTCGGATAGAATATTTGAATCCAGTGATGCATTCTGTCGCGCAACATGGCACACGAAAGGTATTTTTTGGACAGAGTATAACTAGAGCGGGAACCTACTGATCGATGAATCCTCTAGTGTAACTTCAGGCATAGTGATCCCGACTTGCGGGCTGATACGCGCGAAATCGCACCTCACTAGCCTCACACAAAGTTACGAACTCCACCATCTCACTGAGAACGCCCTGCTCATTACTCGTGCACCCAAGGCTAGAAGTTCTAGTAAGACGGCGAAACGTTGGGGCCACACAAAGCCCAAGCCGCGATGTATTCTTCCGAGCGCGAATAATTGCTACCATGCACAATCGCGCGTGGATCTGTGTCCTACCACGTATCTCAGCGCAACCATTCTGACGTGTTCGTGATCCTCGGTAGATTGCTCATGCACGTCAAACTGCCATACAACAGTAGATTTTAAAGTCCTAAGCCATCCAGCAGAGTCGAAGCGAGTTACTAAATGACCCGATCCGATGGTGAACGCGAAATTGTACGGCACGTGGGAGCTGCTTGCTGGCTCAAGCGTGGGGGCTGAATCTGCGTGGCATTCCCAAGACCGTCTCCACTTATCTGCCAAAAATGGCATGGTCACATCGCAGAGATGCTTAAAACTATTTGCGTTTGTGCAAATTTCTTGCCGAATTGCAAGCCCCGAGACAGATGATGAATAGCTCTATTTGGACATGTACAAGACGGCTGACTGGTTGAATAGCGGGCTAGAAGTTTTGAAGAGGGAATGCGGCTGAACTTGGCAGCTCCTACAGAGTGCAGCGCCACGAGCTAGTTTCGTACGACAGAGTAGTGAGTATTTCTCGTCCGGGTAGGCTTCACGGTGTTTTTCAAATATTTTCGTATAAGAGGAGTAGACAACGACGTCTGTTGATTAAGCACTCACCTGTCCATAACATATTAACAGTTCACTGTCGCTTGTTTCACCTCACCTGAGATCGACTTTCGTTTACGATACACAATTCGCTCGGTCTTCGATAACCTTATATAATTTTTTATACCACGTCGAAAATGCGTTCTTCTACGACTTTCCTTGCGGCAGCCGCTGCCCTCATAAGCTTCACAGCAGCCACACCATTGGAGCGCCGGTATGACGAGTGTCGGGCACCTCAACAATGGCATATCTGCGGAGATGGATGGGCAGGTTGCTGCTCAGTCAGCCCATGCAAGGGTCCAGCAATCGCCAGTGGCTGTCCCGACGAAGCAGCATCAAGCCCATCAGGATCAACGACAAACCCACCCACACCTACAGTATCCGGATCATCCTTGCCCTCCTCGTCAGCCGCGGCAGTGGACACCATATGGCTGGAAAAGTGCAAAGAAGATGACTCCAACTGCAACTGGAAACCCACGTACCACTTCATCAAGAACTACGACGAAGAATACTCAACGAACTCGACTTCCCAGCTCTTCGTTTGGAAGGAGAGGGATGACGCAAACACTAACTACCGCCGTGACGCCATCGCCGTTTTCTCAGACATCCCCGACGGAGTGAAAAACTGCTCGCTCTCGTGGTACAAGCCCGACAAAGGCATCTTCTACGGCACGTACAGCGACGGATCCTTCAATCTCAGCATCATCGACACCGGCGACAAGAAGTTCGAAGACGCAGTGGACGGCAAGATCAACTGGAAGAACACCAAGAAGTTCTTCGGCGACGAGGATGAAGGGCAACAACTCGATTTGAGTAACTGGGGCTGGACGCTTGGGGCTACGTATCTTAACAGCGCCAATCCTATCGTTTGCGAAGGGAAGAGCGAGATCGTAGTTCACTTTGAGCTCAGCGCAGTGTATGAGGGCGGTGTTATTATTGATCAAGTCTCGGAGGTCGGCAAAGTCAATTCGTTCGTGCAAAGGGCTGGATGGGTTCTTAGGTACGACGGCGATGCTACCTAGAGACTGTGTGGACGGTAGATATCGTGAACAAGGTGACTACATGTAAGATTTGTTTATAAACTGTCACAATTAAATTAGTATTCGCATGCAACGGCGCAGGGTGGTTGTTCACACCAATGATACATACCTAGGTACTGGGCAAGCAGAAGGGTAAAGAGCCTGCCGTTGCGCCTGTCGCCACGGTCACAGCAGCTTGTTATTCTACGATAAGAACTATGTATGCTAGTACGGTCCGTTGAATTATTGAACTTGAAGAACCGGTGTCAGGTACGTTGAAGACCTTCGGAAGGGACCGATGACGGCTAGGAACTTTTAGCGCTGGGCGGGGTGCCTTCCCCAACTTCGGCTATGTCGGCTGCTGTAACCCCCTAACCGAGCCACCTTGGGAAGGAGACACACTTGAATGTGCACTTGCACCTCCACTTCGACGACTTACTGCCGATGTGCGTCTTAAGCATCTCTAAAGTGAAATATATTGAGATAGACTGGACGCAATGGCTCAACTTGCACGCCGCTTGTTTTCCACCAGCACACGGCAAGTACAAGAAGCGTCCGCATCAGAAGCTTGCTCCGAGATATTCACCCGCTTCGGCAACAAACCGATCTCAGTGCGTAAGCAATTACTAGATGCGAATCAATTGCATCTTTTAAATATTACACTTGGACGAACGCCTTCATCAACGCAAGCACCAGCGAGTGGAACACCAATACCTCCAGGATACCATCTTGTCTACTTCACCCCATCAATCTTGGAAGAAGAGCTTGGCCTAGATGGTACCGACAGAACAGTGAATCCTCTCAGTCCCTTCACACGCCGGATGTGGGCAGGAGGCGAACTGCAATGGGCGCAAGACGAGTCGTCTCTGCTCCGCGTAGGACAGGAAGTCCAAGACACAACCAGAATGCTTTCTGCCGAAGCCAAAATTCTCAAGTCTGGGGGCGAAATGCTAGTCGTTGGTGTTGAGAAGACGTTTGAGAACGACAAAGGCGTCGCGCTGGTGGACAAGAGGAACTGGGTGTTCCAGAAAGAGATCACAACGCCCAAACCACCGCCGGCATTACCAGAGGCCAAGCCGTTACCAGAGGGTGAGATTGTGAGAGATGTCACGCAGACTTATACGAGCTTGTTCCGCTTTTCAGCGCTGACATTCAACGCGCATAAAATCCATTTTTTGCCCGAGTGGTGCCGAAAGATTGAAGGCCATCGCGATGCTGTCGTTCATGGCCCGCTGAACATGATCAACATGCTCGATATTTGGCGCGACAATGCAAGAGGTGAAGAAGGTGGTGGTATACCCAGGTCCATAGCGTATAGAGCTATGAGCCCGTTGTATGTAGGAGAGCGATACCGGATACTTTTGAAGAAGGATGGAGATGCGTGGATCACAGAGATCTGGGACAGCTTCGGAAAGCAGTGTATGAAAGGCCACATAATTCCTTAGTATATACAAGATATATTTGCAACTGTTTAAGTCAATTTGTCGAAGGCTGTGGAATTGAATACCTTCTCTAGGCTCTACTCTCGCTTCTCATGGTGTTGAAGTCCTACATCCATCCGCGGAGCGCACAGCATATGGAGTTATGACTAACTAGCGCGTAGAGTATAGGATTGGCCGATACACAGTTTGCCGTCTCCACTCATGCACAGCTTGCAAAACTCTACCCGAAAAAGGTAAACCTAAACTCCCGGTCCCGCATGCCTCGTTCGTCATGCCTCAGCAGCTTTGGCAAATCGCAAAATTATGCGCACTCTGGATTTTATTCAATCCTCCCACGATTTGCCTTGGATTTTACCCGCGTACATTTGGCGGACGCTTTCACTGTCTTCAGCCATGGCACCCCAAGAATCCATCCCTGTCGCCGCCAACATCCTGGGGACCATCGGCACAGTGTGCTGGTGCGTGCAGCTCATACCGCAAATCATTCGAAACTATCGCACGAAAAGTACGGAGGGCTTGCCTGCTTCCATGATGCTATTATGGACCCTCAGCGGCGTGCCATTCAGTGCCTATGCTATTGCGCAGAACTTTAATACACCTCTTATAGTGCAGCCGCAGTGCTTTTGCTTTCTGTGCGGCGTGAGTTGGGGACAATGCCTTGTGTATGGGAGGTACGCTGCCCATGTGATGCATAGCTACAACCGATGCTGTAGAATCCGTACGCTGACGTGTTGGTCTAGCAAGTGGCGGACATGGACAACAACACTGCTCCTCACCATATTATTCATTCTCTTCGCCGGTCTAGAAATAGGCCTAGTATACGCTATCAGGCTACCTTACCAACGTGGAGTTGACTGGCCCGTTCTCCTGGTCGGCATCGTATCCTTCATACTGTTAATCGGAGCATATTTCGGCATCCCGATAGAACTCCTCAAGCGGCGCGGCAGAGTCATAGGCATCGACTTCATTTTTCTGACGGTGGACTGGTGCGGCGCATTCTTCAGCCTCATGAGCCTGGTCGCACAGTCCGAGTTTGATGTGCTTTTCGGCACGATGTACGCGCTATGTTGTACGATTGAAATGAGTATGGTTGTGAGCCACTTGATCTGGAAGCTGCGGACAAGAGGAATCAGGAAAGGAGCGAAGGCGGAAGGGGAGACCTTTGACGAGAGCACAGAGGGGAGGGAATGGCAAGCAAAGGGCATTGACCTTGAGGCGAAGTTCTGGAATCTAGTTGGACGAAAGGATATGTCGGACAACGAAAATGCCGAAGAAGGAGTGATCGAAGAACGGGTAGCCGATGGGAAGAACACCGTGCCTATAGGCATTGCATAGTGCAGGCTGCTGGCAACGAATAGAAGTAACGGAAGGCGACTGTGCCAAAACTCCGTTGAAATGTTGCTGCAGTACATGTGGCAGCTGGGATCCCGACAATGACGAACTGGCTTTCAGTTGGTTGCATTACTTTGACGTCACCAAGCGCGTGGAAGTCAGAATAGGAGAATCGCCGTTCAACCCCGCGTGTGTGTCAACCACGAGCATCCAAGTTTGCTGGAAGTGTGGTTGCCGTCGCAACGAGATACAATGATGTAAGTGCCGGTGATCTGTTGGGCCCGATGATACTGATCTCTTACCGTGCACATCGTTTTGCAGGTGGAAGACGACCATGACATGGAGCTCATCACATACAGACGTATTACCTTGTGACCAATAAATGAATAGTGAGCCTGAACTGAGGAGTATGCAATGTAACCAAGGAGAACTATTTGCTACAAAATATATATTCTATCCGACAATGCTGGATTTTCAGGAAAATGCTTCGCTCGTCAAAATATAAATCCTCGTGCTTGGGACACCAATCTAGAGGATTAGTTCAGGACATTCAGTGGTTACACAGTGAACTTGGTAAGGTTCTCTTGAGCCAAATCTTCCGCGATTTTTCTCACTTTGTCCTCACCTATTTCCTCAAATATGTCGTAACCCCATCTTGTTTGCTGATTGAACCTCTTGTGCCTTTCCAATCCGTTGAGTTTTTCAAATGCATCCTCAAGGTAACTCTTTCACCTGTAAGTTGGACTTTATCCGATGCGGTGTCACGCTCTTGGGCAGGACAACTGTCCCACGCTGCACCCCCCACGAGGCAAGCAATTGTCCGGCGTCCATTCCGAGAGTGTGTGCTACCTCGCCGACGAGAGGGTCATCGACTGTTCTCGGTTCGCCAGTCTGATTGTTGCCGAGAGGAGAGTAAGCTTCGATCAATATGTTCTTCGATTTGCAAAAGTCGAAGAGCTCGTGTTGCTGTAGGTAAGGATGCGCCTCGACCTGATTAGTGGCTGGAACCACCTTCGTCTTATTTAGGAGGTCTTTGAGGCGGTTGACGTTGAAGTTGGACACGCCAATAGCGCGCACTTTGCTGGTGTCGAGAAGTTTTTCCATGGCGAAATAAGTCGTGGCAGGATCGATGTCGGCGAGGTCGAACA
The DNA here is from genome assembly GCA_010015655.1 of Bimuria novae-zelandiae CBS 107.79. Classification (NCBI taxonomy): domain Eukaryota; kingdom Fungi; phylum Ascomycota; class Dothideomycetes; order Pleosporales; family Didymosphaeriaceae; genus Bimuria; species Bimuria novae-zelandiae. The sequence goes on from ML976715.1 coordinate 421,622, forward strand.
TGCCATTGTCCTTGAGCGGGAACCATTTTTGCGAAGGTCTGAATGAGCTTCACGCTTGTTAGCATTAAGAAAGCTTGTGGGTAAGGGTAGACCAACACAGGCCAGTGCATCAGGAACAGGTCTAAGTAGTCCGTTCCAAGATCCTTGAGTGTCTTGTCTAGAGCACCTTCCACATCCTCGGGAGCGTGCTTCGTGTTCCATAACTTTCCCGTAATGAAAATCTCAGATCGTGGCACTCCACTCTTGCGGATACCCTCTCCTACTTCTGCCTCATTGCGATATATGGCGGCACAGTCGATGTGTCTGTATCCGGCTTTCAACGCTGTTTCAACAGCCCGCTCGACTTCGTTGGGAGCAGCTTGCCAGGTCCCGAACCCAACGGCTGGAATTTTGGCCCCGGTGTTGAGAGTAAAGTAGGTTGGAAGCGACATATTTTTGGCTGCAAAATTGAGATGCGGATCAACCGGCGGGACTAAGAAGCGTTTGTTTGTATTCAGGGAGAAACACGTCCATTTTTGTGCAGTCCATGAGCAGCTTACAGCCTGACGTAAATCGCGTTGCACAGGATCAAATCCGAGCATTGGTCGGATATAGTGCATATCCGCTTCGCTAGCGCGCCCTCGGATTTTTGCCTCGGCTACGTGATCATTAGCGATCGCGGCACCTTAATCCGCTACGAATCCGGATTGCTAACGGATTTCCCACACACCTCATCTGCCAACCTTGGTGACATGGCACCTGGACCTGTTTCAAGCAGCGGCAGTTCCTCAGGACCACATGCATTCCCGGCTGCTTTAGAGAGCAGGATCTCGAACCCCGGGAAAAAGCGCCCTCTTGTGGTGTCCGTGCGGCCTGATTCTCGGCAGAAGCGCAAGGTAACAAGGGCTTGCGATGCATGCAAGACGAGCAAAGCGAAATGTTCGGGCACACATCCATGTGACAGCTGTGAGAAACGAGGCCGGCAGTGTCGCTACGAAGCTCGCTACTCCCGGGGCAAGCCACCACTTCCGCCGCAGTCCAGTCTTGTGCGGGAGCAAAGCATGTTCAACAATTCCTCATCGGCAGGATCGGATAATGCTATGAGTCCTGCACAGTCACCATATCAATCTCCAGCTCAGAAACATACCGCTGACGGACTACTTCCTGCGAGAGGCAACCTCCCGACTGCTCGAATAGCTCACCACAATCAAGTTGGGGAGCAACCACAGCAAGACGTGACATCGCGCGGCTCTCCAGACCTAGAAGTCATTGGACAATACGTAGACTCAACTTCTGGCCTATCTTTTCTTCATAGAGCTTGCCGACGACTCTCCAATCAAGACACTCAAGTACTAGGCCCACTTGCATCCACTGAGACAGACCAACCTTTGACCTCAGCTGGCGATGTACCTGTCCAGGTTCAAGGGCTTGTGCGTGTGCCAGATGTTGAAACAGCACACCGGCTTCTCAGTTCTTACTTTGATGTGTGCATCGCCACATACCGTCTGCTTCACCGTCCTAGTGTTGAGCAATGGCTACAATCGGTCCTAACTAATAGCAAAGCCCTCCTGCCACTTTGGACGGGTATTGGTCGCCCTCGCGCTGCGATTGTTCTTGCTGTACTTGCTGTAGCCATCTTCCACGAGCAGAAAGCCAAAGGCGCTGTGGCCAGCTCCTCCCCAGCCGACGCTGGCAATCCGTTGGCAGAATGCGACGAGTTGTTTTGCGAAGCTACACGAATGACGGATGCTGAAACAGGCTTTCCAAAGCTGGAATCCGCACAAGCAAGACTAGTCCAAGTGCTCTACCTTCTCATGTCATCGCGAATGAACCAAGCCTGGTACACGTTCGGACATACGTCGCAAATCATCTCAGCCCTGGGGTTACATCGCCAAGCGGACAGGAAACGACACTCACAACAACATGACTACATCAAAGAACAATGCCAGAAACGGACTTTCTGGGTCGCTTACATCCTTGATAAATACCTAGCCTTCGTCTTCGGAAGGCCAAGACATTACCATGACGATGATATCGACCAGGTCTTGCCTGACCCCGTGAACGATGACAACATGGGCGTAGCGGGCATCTTAGGGGAAACTATGGACGACTGTCACATTGAGTCACTCATTCACCACGCCAGGCTTGCTCAGATAGCTGAAAAGATATCACGCGAAGTGTATTCAATCAAACCCATTCCGGACCACGATCGTATCACGGCATCGCATCACATAGGCCGTGAGTTGCGAAGGTGGAAAGCTTCGTTGCCCCCATTTTTAGGTGCCATCAAACCGTCGAGCCTTATAGCTAGCTTCCGTCGTCAAGCAGTAGTTTTGAAGCTGGCATATTGCCACGCGGTGATAATGGCGCATCGCCCGTTCCTGTTGAAGAACCTGAGTAACCGTCCTGAGACGCGCGACCTGGCCCAGGAGAGTATCTCTGAGTGCGTAAGCGCCGCACAATCAGTTCTTGAGAGTGTTGATCGAATGGCGCAAGACGGCCAACTCTTTCACGCTTTCTGGTGGACTCATTATGTAAGTCATCTTTTCTGCTACGGTTGAAACATATCAACGGGAGAAAGAAACGTCAAGTACTGCGCGCCTTCCTTTTTTTCGCAACTATACATTATAAATGGCACTAATATTCAGATAACTGTGTTCTCAACATTCTTTCCCCCTTTCGGATCTCACAGTCCTAATACAATGTTTAGGTATGCTTCTGCGCTTTGGCCGTCATTTACGTGTGGGCGATTCAACAAAGCATCAGTCATTCCATGCTCAATCATACCAGCCTCGCAAAGATTTTTGACCTGGCCGAACGATGCCTGGTACATTTAGCGCGGGCAACTGCCAGCAACTCTCCGAGCCGCAGGTATAGCATAATTCTCCAAGGGTTACGGGCTGAGGCAAAGCGCAAGACAGCACGACGACCGGCCGATGCCGTCACTGCGATACCCAACACAGATCTCTCTAGTGCACTAAGCCCCCTCAACCCGGACAGAAACTTGGAAACGATGCTTTTCACCAACACGTTGGAACCCCTCTTCGGCAGCCCAATCGACGCTGTCCTGCCGGATATGTCAAGCTTTCTCGACAACTGGCAGACCACCGACTGGCTTGGTCTGGATTGTTCAGCCTTCGTTGGCTTCGAAACTACGCCTATGGACTAGAATTTCGTTCCTACAGTGCTAGAGATCTTGAGTTTAGTTTAACACCAATTACCTATCCTTTGGTTACCACACCGTACTCGCGGGTTGCATTTTTCCCCCAAACAGACCATCATAATCCACCGCCCCTCGCCACTGTGCCTTGTTGCCACAGAAAAAGCAAGAAGGGTCGGTGAACAGGAGCCACGGGAGCCTTAAAGTGTTATTTTGCTCGACACGTAACATAGGCCACCGACTTTTATCGAAGCAAGCTGCCTGAATTCGCACACAAATTCTGTATAATCAAGAACAAACCGTTTTTGTATTATCTGTTCTGGCATACACAACGTGCCCAAATGAGTGGGAACCTCTCGATCGCAACCCATCCACCCGTACAACGACTAAGTATCTACAATGTATACTTGAACAGTGGAGATTTATCGCCCAAATCTATAAGCTGCTCGTCGGTATATCTCGCCCTGACCTCATCTTCAGAGAGCCTTGCTTTGCGATAGTTGCCCCACTTGTACGAGAGCTCCAAAAGGAAGGCGACGATGCAGCCAGTAGCGCCGAAAGCGAGCGACAGTCCGAACCCGGTGTAGTACTTCGGTTTCTCACTCTCCAGGTACATGTAACTCCCAATGACGCCACCGATGTTCCCGACGCAAATGTTGAAGGCAACACCAATCGCACGTCGTCTAGTGGGCGCAAGGTTGTTCGCTGCCCAGGATGATCCCGCTGGCTGCACCGGGTAGATGCCAATGCAAGTCAAAATGATAGCGAAGAATGACGGACCGATGTTTCCGGACAAGTCGCCCTTGAAGGAGATGACGACGGCGTACCCAACGAAGATGCAACAAAGCGGGATGGCGACGAACGGAAGTCTCCAGTAAAAGCGGTCGGACAATCGGGCGAAAACGATCGCGGAGATGGCGCCGGCGACATACGGTGGCACTGTCATGAGCTGCGCGTTGGTATTGTTGAACCCCATAGCCTTGGTGATGGTTGGAAGCGTGAACTTGGTACCTTCACTCTTGTTAGCATGAAACGTCGACACCGGAATCGCTACGAACTTACCGTACGAGCAAGCTGAGCTACAAAGTAAGATGTACGCCTGCATATAAAGTCGCCAGTTGGTCAAGACCATACGCAAATCTTTCCAGCGGAACCGATCCTCGCTCTCTTCCTGGTACCTGCCACCATCCTTGATGAACTTCTGCAGCTCAAGGTATCGGATCTCGTCTGGCTTCAACCAGCGCATTGATAGCGCTGGAGAATCGATCAGCAGAAAGAAGCATGAAATGCCGAGAAGGACAGTCACAATTCCCTCCAGCAGAAAGATCCAGCGCCAGCCTTCGTATCCGCCTACCCCGTCCATCTTCGCGATCGCGGCAGCAAGGAGGCCAGAAAAAGCACCCGAGAGAGCGCTAGCGCAGTAAAAGTACGAGATGCGCGTCGCCAGGTCCTTGGGCATGTACCAGGAAGAGCACAAATATACGGCACCAGGAAAGAAGCCAGCTCTAAAACGTTGCGGTTAGATGTCGGTAAACTGGCGCTAGGGGCCTTTCAGCAAGATGGTGCTTACTCGAAGACTCCAAGAAGAATACGGGTGACCAGAAGGCCAGTAAAGTTCTGGACGACACCCATCATCGTCATGATGATGCCCCAACAAACTATCAGGATGCCTAAGTACACCGATGGCCTCTTGAATTTCTTCAAAAGTATGTTACTCGGAACTTCCAGCAACACGTAGGGCACGAAAAAGACAGAGAGCACAACGTTCCATTCAACGCCGTTCAAGCCCAGATCTTCAATCATTCCTTCGATCTTCGCATTACCAACGTTCGCCCGGTCGATATGCGAGATGAGGTAGAGGACAGCCAACATGGGGACTAGGCGGATATCAACCTGTAGCCGTTAGCAAAGCCTACGTTCCATTCTCGGATCGTCGTCGTACCTTGTGCACCACTCTCTTGACCTTGTCCTCCGGATAGTTGGTGTAGAACTCTGCGTCTTCTGATGAGAGGCCGAGTACGTTGATGCCTCCAATATGAACGATCTGGTTGGGTTTCGCCATCGTTAAGGAGTCATTCTTTTCGTCCACGTACTCGATCTCGCGTTTCTCGTCTGCGAGAGTTGGCATGATGACGATGCTCTGGCTTGGAGGGCTTCAGCAACAGACTGAGCGTGAGAAACAAGGCAGGGGGCCACGTATTGGGTCTATCGGGCTCATCACAAAGGTTATATATACGTCAGTGAAGGCAGGGGTGATCCTTCCTGATCGCGTGGTTTCCGGAGAAACATGCACGATCCAGTCCGGGGAAGACCAGCCAAGCATCGCCGAGGAAGACTATACTATCCCGCTCGCACGATTCAAACCCCATGGGCAAGATTGCGGGGAAGTTCAGGCCACACCGGATGCTCGTTGGGGCGGTAGCGTAGAATTGGAGTCACGGATTATAATCCGACCAATAACGCGGTTTTCCGTTCCGGAGGCTCACCCGCACTAGGGCGGCCTTCATGGTCACGGAAATTCATTTGACACCACGCCGTTCCACGAACCGTCGCCTCCATGTAGATCACTAACCATATTCGTTGCGATACTATCTTTAATACAAGTCCATCCTTCCCAGCATCTGGAATTGTACCAGTGTGCACGACAATCGTCACTCTTCTACTCCACCATGGCACCTGCGCAAGTTGTCGCTCCCGCAGTCGCCAATTTCCACAACAGAACACCTTTGAAACACATCGTACAGCACACCGTGGGAGAGACTCACGAATCGCTCGACGAGTCTCCTATACGAACGGTGGATGCCCTGATTAGACACCGCGCACGCGCTAAGCCCGACGCGACCATCGTCGCCTATCCGTCTTCAGAGGTTGACTATGTCGACTACTCAATGCAACAATTAGATGTGTTTGCATATCGAGTAGGAAGGTAAGTGCTCCTGTCACAACTTTGGTAGACATATACTTGTGGGGGAAGAGTCTCCCTTCTGCTTAGCTGAGAGATGCGCTCAGTACCATCCTCTATCGGTTCATACACTGACTTTGCATGCGGGTCGACAGGCATTATCAACAATGGATCCTATCACGAACTTCGTCTGCCACGAAGCCCACTACTGTCGCCCTACTGGGCCCGTCGAATTTTGATTATGCCATCTCCATGCTCGCACTTACGAAACTTGGCCACACCGTGTTGTTTCTCTCCACGCGAATCTCGCAGATAGCGATTGAGTCGCTGATCGAAACTACCGGAGCTACGTATTTACTAGCGGACCCGAGATACATGGAGACAGCCAATGCGGTCACACACAATATACCACATGTGCATGCTGCAGAGATCGCGTCCTCTTCCATCTTCAACTTTCCGATCGAAGTCCACGCGGACACGCGCATGAATCGTCAACTCGACCCAGAGGTTGAAACGTTCAACAGTGTTTATATTATCCACTCTAGCGGTAAGTGCTCCCTCAACTAAGGCCTTCTCGTCACTGATCAAATGTAGGATCGACAGGATTGCCTAAACCGATTTACCAATCACACAAGAGTGCTGTCGCCAATTATGCTATCAGTATGGACATGAAGGCGTTCATCACCTTGCCTCTCTACCACAACCACGGCATATGCAATTTCTTCCGAGCCATTCATTCTTGCAAATCCATATATTTGTACAACGCCGACCTTCCATTGACACAACCTTACCTTACAAGTATCTTGCGCAAAAACGACTTCGAGATCTTCTATGGGGTTCCATACGCTCTGAAGCTCTTGGCTGAGACGACCGAGGGTATTGAACTCCTTAGGCAGTTGAAGGTTGTCATGTACGGTGGAAGCGCGTGTCCGGACGAGCTTGGGAACCTGTTGGTTGAACAGGGTGTCAACCTTGTAGGACATTACGGAGCGTAAGTGGCTTACGACACCCCTCGTCTCAGTGTCACTAACCTCTGTTAGCACCGAGGTCGGACAGCTCATGACATCGTTCCGTCCAGCTGGCGACAAGGCGTGGAACTACGTACGAGAGAACGACAAGCTCAAGCCGTTTCTGAAGTGGGTTCCACAAGGACCCAATCTCTACGAGTGTGTTGTCACCAATGGGTGGCCCTCCAAGGTCGCATCCAACCGGCCTGATGACAGCTATGCCACGAAGGATCTATTCGAGCCTCATCCCAGCATCCCTGGAGCGTGGAAGTATATTGCAAGACTCGACGACACACTTGTTCTGGTGAATGGCGAGAAGTTCAACCCCGTGATGATGGAGGGTAAGATCCGGTCACACAAAGCTGTTACCGAGACCATAGTGTTTGGGGCTGGTCGACCTTATCTCGGCATGCTCGTCGTTCCATCTCCGGCAATGAAAGGCTGGTCGAATGAGGAAATTGTCGATCAAGTCTACCCTGTCATTGAGGAGGCAAACCAAGCAGTGGAGGTAAGTTGATACATCTTCCCAAGCACGTGTCACCCGGCCGTATAATCTCCGCTTGCGTAGCAGAACCACCGACTCGTTCGGGGGTGCTGTTAGGGTGGCTTGCAATTCTCTCACATTTGGTATTTGCATCATGTGCCATGAGGAACATCAAGCGCTTCGCTATCACCAAGTACATATATCCGAGCTAACGCCTCCATTTTTAGGCCTATGCACGGATCTCCCGAGACATGGTAAAGATCCTTCCCCACGACTGCCCGTTTCCCCGGACAGACAAAGGGAGCATAATCAGGCAGGCCTTCTACAAGCAGTTCGCCAAAGAGATCAACGATGCCTACGATACCGTAGCTCTTGCCAGTGGTGATCTGAAGACGCTTCCTTTGCCGGAGCTAGAAGAGTTCGTGCGCACACTACTCGCGAAATGTGAGTCCGATTCCTCGGTAGGCTGTTGTATCACCCATCAAGTGTCAACTTAAAAGGCTTAGCCGACGCCGGGTAGTTACGTCTTGGCTAACCATACTTAGGTATACCTAGAACTGAGGGAATCAGCAGCACTGCCGATTTCTTCTCACTTGGCCTTGATTCCCTGCAATCGATTCAAATGAGGACAGCAATCCTGAAGTCTATTGACATCGGCGGCAAGGCCCTCGGCCAAAACGTCGTTTTCGAATATCCTTCGATCGCCGCATTGAGCGCACATCTCTACAACATGCGAACCGGTCAGACGGTTCAAAAGGGGGCCATCGAGGATGACATGATGGGCCTAGTTGAGAAATACGGGGATTTTGCACCGAAGGCACCAGCTCATACTATGGTAAGTAAGCCCATGGTGCTGACTTGGAATGACGAGACACTGAAATCGATCTCATTCTGGTGCATGCTGAGACAGTGCAGGTTGTCACAGGTGCAACCGGATCCCTGGGCGCTCATGTTGCCGCACAGCTCGCCGTACGTCCCGATATTGCCACAGTATACTGTCTCGTCCGCGCTCGAGACGCTAACGACTCCAAACGCCGTCTCCGAAAATCACTTCTTCAACGCAAGGTCTATCACACACTTCCTCGGGCCGCACGAAAGAAGATCCAAGCGATTCCATCAAATCTGTCCGAGCCACACCTAGGCATTTCCGAAAACGTGTACACCACTCTGACCCAAAGCCTACGCGGTGTCATTCACTGTGCGTGGTCTGTTAACTTCAACCTTGGCCTATTGAGCTTTGAGAAAGACTGCATCGCAGGCGTACGCAATCTCCTCGATCTCTGCCATGCCGTATCGGGGCCGCAGCCTGCCTCGTTCGATTTTTGCTCTTCGGTCAGCACCGTTGCGCGATGCCCTTCTATTGAAACCCCCGAGACGCTGCCAGATATTTCGTGGGCACAGAACATGGGGTACGCGCAGTCAAAGCTGGTCGCCGAGAACCTTTGCATGCGAGCGGCCAAAGCAACGGGTATCCGAGCTCGGGTACTCCGCGTCGGACAGATCGTTGCAGATACCGTCCATGGCGTATGGAACGCAACAGAGGGCATCCCTATGATTATGCAAACAGCGTTGACCGTCGGTGCACTACCACGTCTCCAGGAGACACCTTCCTGGACGCCGGTCGACATCGTGGCCAAAGCAGTCACCGAGATCTCCTTGTCTGACGCAGGCGCCATCGTGGCCAACGTCACGAACGCGAAGATCTTTGACTGGACAAACGACTTGCTTCCCGCGTTGCGCAGTGCTGGTTTGGTCTTCGAAGAGGTTGAACCGAGGGAGTGGGTGCGCCGGTTGAGGGCATCAGACCCCGACCCAATTGCCAATCCTCCAATCAAGTTGGTGGATTTCTTTGCGTCCAAGTACGACCGCGATACCTTTGGCCCAGGGCGCACATACCGGACCGAAACCGCACGGCATTACTCGCCTAGTCTGGATAGCGCACCCGTGCTCAGTCAGGACTTTGTGAACAAGTTCGTGCAATTTTTCATGACTTCAGCTTGGAAACAGCCACCAGACTCTTCTAAGCCCATGGCCACCAAGTCAAGGAAACAGGTTATCTTCCTTGTCAGCCCAAGTAGTTGCGACAAGACCGCCGTCGGGCAAGCCCTCAGCACTCGCATTAAGGCGCCTTTCATCGAAGGAGACTCCCTGCACACCCAGGACGCCGTTGCCCGTATTAGTAATAGCTCTACCCTCCTGGATAGCGACTGGATCCCCTGGTTGGAGCGTGTCAAGCGTCGTGCTAGCGAGACCCTGACCGACCTTGGCTACGACCGCGTTATCGTACAAAGGGTAATCTCAATAAAGTCGGCCGTCATGTGACTTGCCAAGAAGCTAGCGCGTCACTAGCGGAACAGAGTCTCCGAGCCTCCGAGCCTCTAAGAGCTCTGTAGAGCGTCAACACCTACACTTCAACCTCACGTTTCTCACTCAATATGGCTTCAAATCCTGCCAAAAAAAGCTCTCGATTGCTTTTAGAAGCCCAGCTAGCTGCTATCGTCGTTCTCAGGACAAAATACAACCTCACTTTCCCAGAAATCGCTACTGATTTGGGTATAACTGACCACGCCTGTGGTAAGGCATTTCGACGCGTCAAAGGCGCCGCAAAGGGCGACTCACTGCAGGAATTGCTAGCTGCAACACCTACAGTCAAGCAGTCTCCTCCTGGCAGACCTGTAAAGGTACGCGATGGCTCTACGCTGAGCGCAAGACTACGGCATGACATCATCGTATATGGCACCTACCGGGTGCATGACGCTGTCAGAGACCTCTGCGCAGAAGCTGGCATCACACTTAGTAAGAATACAGTCTATAACATTGCTAGGGAGCACCGCGACAAGCAGCACCTATACGTAATAACTTGTAGAGTACGACCTAAAAAACTAGCGCTTAGTAGCAATAACAAGGACTAGCGACTATAGTACTATGCCTAGCTTAAGGCTGAATATAACCTACACTTTCCACGCATTATATTCGTCTGCTATAATAAGACCTCTAAGTCTATTAGCGGGAGCAATATACGTAGCGGAAAGTAGAGGATTTTAAGACTAGTTAGATAAGATAGTAACGTTTACGCACTGCCTGCAACGCTACCTAAATTTAGTCTTATAATTTACGCTACTACTTTAACTAATACTACTTGCTCCTATTAACGCCCTTGCGTTATTTAGGCTTAGGATAATAATAAGAGCTATAAGGACCTTATATAACGCGTCTCCTATATAAATAATATAGTAAAGGAGGCTCTTAAGGTTAAACGCTCTTGCGCGACTGTCGCTAGCACTAATAAAGAGTAATAACTATAAGAAATTAACCGCAATATTACCTATAATAATAGTTAACGCTAAGCTACTAATAAGGCTACTAGTAAGAAGGGTGGAGCTCTTCGCGTAAGTATTAAGAAACCTCTTACTATTAAAAAGTTCTTTAAAATAGAGGAGTTTGTATACAACGAAGGGAAGGGCATGAACGGCATCTAGTACGTAGAGAACATACTTAAGAAACACCTATTCCCTTATTACTACACTATACGCGATAATAACTTAGGCGTAACTATTTATTTAATTTAAGATAATGTTCGCCTACACTTACTAGGTCTCTAGTACTGCCAGCCAGAAATTAAAGCTCTAGGAATTAAGTTTGGCCCTCAGCCTCCCAATTCACCCAACTTACACCCAATTGAGCGCTGTTTTGGGCGTCTAGAAGGTTTTTTGGCAAGTTACGAATGCCTATCAAGTTCTAAGGAGGCCAAAAAGGCTGCAGAACAGTACATAAAGGAGGTCTGGCAAGGTGATGAGACACTCAGGCAGTATATGGCCGAAAAGCTTCATCCTACCTACTTTATGCGCGTTGCAGAGCTCTGCGAGGACGCAGGTGGCCAGAACAACTTTACAGCATAATTAGAACATCTTATTTGGGTGTATTTGCTTATATTTTAGATGGAATCAAGATGCGCGACTTTTGAAGTTGCTACCCCTGCAGGAATCCCTGCTGCACGTGACGGCCGACTTTATTGAGATTACCCTTTGTATCTTGCTCCGCTATGAGCTCATACCGAGCCAAACTTCGTGAATTATCAAGTACGGACGTCGACGTTGTCTTTGTGGATTTGCATCCTAAGAGAGAAGAGTCAGAGATCGATGAGGGGCCTGGTACTGATGAGGTAGATGTATTGCCGGTAGATGCTGGCGAGTCAGCAGAGATCGTTGTGAATGAAGTGCTGGAGACACTGGAGGATGCGGGGAATCTTTTGCGTGGGCAACAGGGGAGTTGAAGAGAACATTTGTGCTGTAGATATATGCGACTCGAATCAGAATTCAATACTATTCATCCAAGTGTCCACATAGCACTCATCACCGACAGAAAACCAACAGCAGAAGTTCAACAACCCGCGTGACTCACTCACGAGTAAGAAGTAGGAAATAGACCGGCTACCGAAAATATTTTATACGAGCCGCAGGGTACCAGCAGCATACGGCATTTGTTCCACAAGAGCGCCATCCATCCACCCATCGACGTAGCACTCGCCAATGATAGAGAATGCACCCTTGCTCGACCGTAAAAGGTAAAAAGCCCGTCCATTAATAAAGGCCGCGATTTGGTCTCCATGTTTGGCCGCAGACGGAAGGATGGCCACACTGCCGTCACTTAGAACCGCCATTCGGGTACCGTAACAGACAGTAAACATGATTTGTTCCACATCCTTCAACGAGGTGAAGGAGGACGCGTCAAGTGAGTCGCGTTCCCGCTCGACCAGGGTCCACTCCACAAGTCCACCACGCTTCCACGTATTTTTGAAGTTATTCTTATCGCAGCCTCTTTCAGCGAGCGAGCGATCGGCCCAAAGCTTTATCTGTGACGGTTCAGTATGGAAGCTTGGGCCACCCGCGTACCTGCGGCCCGTGCACGTGATCCACACAGTATATAGCTCTATAGAGTAGCTTCTTAATTAATAACGATTGCCTTAACACCCTTTTTTAACTTTATAGTTATAAGCCTGGTTTGCACCTGCTAAGGCCACTACTTATAATTATTTATAGTAATCCTATAATACCTGCCATATATAACTTATATAATAGCTATATATTTTTATAGTAATAATAGAATCTAATCCTACGATAACGCGTATTATAGTAGTCTTTAATAAGCCTAAGGACTAGCAGGCATAGATCTTTCTTTATAAAAATACCACGTAGTAGTACGATCTATAGTAGTATTATAACCTTAACGTTGCTATAGCTAACCTGCATTTATTAATAGAGCCTGTCAAGCCTATAGCGCACTAATACAAAGTTATTAAAATATATAATATAATATATACTAATACTAACTTTAATAACACTAAATTTTAACGCTATTAATTTACGTATAATTAATATAAAAAGTAATTTACTTACTATTTTAAGTAGAAGTAAGCCTTGTAAAACCTAAATATAAATATTAGTAAGATAATTACTAAGCGCTATATATACTTATTATATAATAAGGACACGCTACACGCGTGGCATATCTTTTTTAAAAAGTATCTTACACTATTAATAATAATTTACTGTGGAGGGTAAAACGAGCTAGAGAGTATATATGTTATAAGGCGCTTACACCTTGTTCTGATCCGGGTTAGGATAGTAAGGTATCGTAGTGCTTTATAAATTATTTAGTAGTATAAATTAATGCGACACTTAGCGCGAGGCTAGATAATTTAATTTTATAATAAATAAGATAACTATTAGTCTATTATAGGAGAGCGTACTAGTATAAAAGATATATAAGTTAACTATAAGGAGCGTACAAAGGAAACTGTCCTATATATATATATACTTAGCTTGCTTAGTTGCTTGACACTACTAATTAACTAAATAGTTACGTGTCTTACTTAGTTACTTAGTACTATAGATTAACTAAGTAGTTATGTAACTCTAAGGCTAGCTCCTTAGTGTACTAATTAACCTATTTTTTAACTACCTATTATTATAAGCGCCTATCCCTTATTATTTTACTTTTAGTTTATAATACTATTCCTCCCTTCCTAGTCTTCGTCCGCGAAAAACTATACCTACTAACTAAATAACTAGTACTTATTATTATTATAAACTTATATTTACTATTAAGGCGTATAAAAGTATTATAGTATTAAAATATTCTAATTACTAGACCTACTCGCGGGTCTATAAAGTATTAATTTATTTAAGAAAGTGTAGTAAGTGCCTAAAGAGGGGTGCAAAATATAACATAGGTATTACTTATAATAAATTTTTTTATTTAATTACTAAAAAATAAAAATTAGATATATAAATCCTAGAGGCGTAAAAGAGTAAAATATAGCGTTTAAGGCTATATACGTAGCACGCGCGAAAGAAAAATATTTAGCTAAATAATTAGTATTAAATATAAAATATACTAAAAAGGTAATTACTATTAAAAGTGCTACCTTAGAGGAATTAAAGGGGGACCCGCCTCAGCCCTCTTAGCCAAACGGCCCAGCTGAGTTTACCCTAACTATCTAGTCAGCCATGGAGGAGCTCCCTCCTGACTTCTGGGATAACCCGCCGTCTCTGGCATCCTAGGCCCTTGTCAGATTTGATGGTATTCTGTCACTTTGAGATAGTGTGATCTTGATAGTTAATAAAGTTGATTGATTAAGTAATAGAGATTGGCCGTAGGCGAGGTCTCTAGTACGTGCCAACCTAACGCTAGCACTAACTAGGATAGTGTGCAACTAGAGGTGCGCTAGCCTTATATTCTTTACTACACTATTAATAATAGTGCAGGATTATAAAGGCCTTATAATTAAATACACCCCCTTAGCTTAGACACATCCTTAAGCTAAACGCTTTATAGTAATTAGTCTATTCTTCTACTCTATTTTAAAGGCCTCTATCCTCTGCTGTAGATCCTGCAGGGTGACCTCTTAATTAGTAATCTTATCTAATACATTTATAAGTTCTAGTTTATCTAGAAACTTGTTCTATTTATTTACTAGCAAGGCCTTAGTTAGACTATCTACTACTATATCCTCTAATCTTTAATAGGTAACATTAATTGTTCCTTTAGCCACTTCCTGCCTTAACTAATAATTATAGATATCTATATAGCGTAGCTTAGTCTATAACTTTGCAATCTTTTCAGTGATAAGACAAATAGTCTATTAATTATTATAATTAATTATAATTAGGTAATTACTTATAGTAATCTAGAGCTCTTAAAGTAATCGCGAAGTAAAAATAGCCTCCTTAGCTACCTATAATAGTGCTAGTAATTTAGCCTCTATTATTAATATAGTAACTGTATCTTGTTTGCTTGCCTTCTAGGCAATTAGCCTACTAAATAGTTTAATAATGTATCCTTGTGAACTCTTATAGTTTAGAGTATTATTAGTAAATAATGCGTCGCTAGCTACTTCTAGGGTATCTGCCCCTCCTAACTGTAGACCTAGTAATCTAGTCTTTGTAAGATAAAGGAGGACTTAATTAGCGGCAGCATAATAATCCTCGCTTAGATTAGATAGAAAACGTAATAGTCTAGAGCTTATAAAGGCGATATTTAGTCGAGTTGTAACTATAGCATAGAGAATTAATCTAACTTTACACTAGTATTAATTAACCTTAGTTTTACTAGCTAGTCCTGTTCGCGAGAGTAATTTAATTAAAGTTATTAGCGTCTTATATCGCATCTTATAGTGATCTATGAGGCGAGATATCTTGTCAATGTATAAGGCTTGTGAAAGCCAGATCCTTCGCTTAGTGCGGTCTCTAATTACTTCAACTCCTAGAAACCACTATAGATCTTTTCCACCAGTGAGAGTAAACTTGGCGCTTATCTTTGTGATGGCTGCTTCTGCGGCAGATTTATAATCTTTTTAATAGGCGATGATCATATTATCTACATAGAAGAAGATGATAAGTCCTTCCTTAATAAAACAACAAGGCTCATATAGGACTATATTAAACCCCATATCGCGGAGTGCAGTAGTAAACTCTCTCTGCCAAAGTAGGGGAGAGATACGCAGTCCATAGAGTGCTTTATGTAGTTAGAGGATTACGCCTGCTCGCGTGTAGCCGCGAGGCATCCTTATATAGATTTCTCTGTCTAGCTTGGCGTGGACAAAAGCGTTAGTGACGTTATATTAGATAAGCTTTAGGTCGAACTAAGCTATAATTAATATAAGTATATAAAAGGATTATCCTATAAGCGTTGCAGCGTAGGTATCTTATAAGGTAAGATATTACTATTAATTACCTCTTACTACTAATCTTGCTTTGCACTTTTATAATCGATAGTATTTATTAAGCTTATAAGTATATACCTATATATAGTTAAGGATTTGATGACCTGCTGCTTTTACTAGAGTGGCTATAACCTCGCTCTAGGACTTTATTTCCTTGTGGCTCTAGAGATGAGATCGCTTGGCTTCCTTCCATATATTATAAAGAGGGTGATCCTTAAGCTTGCTTCTGCAGGTGGGTGGTTCTGGTAGCAGGCTTCTGTATGGCTTCTTACCCACAGTAATCATGCGTCTAAGCTAGGCCTTATCTAGTATCTTGCTTTAATACTTGCTACTGCTTCCTGCTTCCGTGCCTGCTATAAATGCCGTAGCCTAAGGACTAACTTGTTTTTGCCCTAATTACACTTTTAGGGATAGTTTAGCTTAATTATTTCTAGCTAGTAATTAGGCAAGGAGTGCAACTAGTAGTAGTATTAATAAAGATATTAGATAATTATAATTAAACTTCCTATTTTACTTATACCTTAGGGTCCCTTTATCCTCTTCCCCTAGTGCCTTAGTAATTGTCTTATCTTTATAGAAGGACTCTGTGGCTTGACCCTGGCGAGGTGAGGGAGGTAACTCTACTAATTATACCCATGCTGCTATCTCTTCTAAGGTGTTATGTATAAGATTATCTATTAGGTCTTTAGTCTTGCCTAAGAATACTATATCTTTATTAAATATTATATTATAAGTGCTAATTATCTTCGCGAGTAAGGGGATCTATATCCTCTAGATATTAAATAATTAGTAGCTAATAAGGTAACTAATCTATACCTTAGAATCTAATCTTTAGAGTTTGCTCTTACTACGCTTTATATTATTAGTTATTATAAAAGCTTTGTAGCTATAAGTTTTAAGGTGAGTTTAATTAGACTTCTTTAGTTAAGTAACCTTGCTATTTTAAAAGGCTACTGTTATAAAGAATACTTTATATAGTAATCTCTAGCGATTAGCGTAGTTTAGTATTTAATTATAAAGGTAGACTGCTGCCCGTGTGATCTTAGGCTATAGCTACTAAGGTAGGTTAGAGTCTAGTTATATTGCGCGCGCTTTTTTCTTAATTACACCCCCTAAGCGTTTAGCCCCTTTATTTTATAATTAAGTATTAGGTGCTAAAGGCTTAATTTTAATGTCTTATGCTAAGCACTACTTCTTAATATTTACTTTAATAAAGAAGATCTTATTATCTAATTTAATAACTTTTACTATAACTTTAAATTATACTGTCGGTTCACAGGTAGCAAGGAATAAACAAGTAACTCTCTGTCTTTGGTATCTGGTGTCTGTCTTGTCTTGTGTGTGTGCTATGATAGTTCTATATACCTTCCTTTCAGTTCTTGTGGATGTGATAGAGTACCAGGTAGTGTGGAGGCGAAGGGGTTTCGGTACAGTATCAGGTTAACTAGAAGTAAGGGGGTACAGGGGTATGATAGGGTTACACAGTTCCCTTAGTGCGGAAGGCGAGGCTGTGCAGACACTGGTAGCTTTTCTTTTATAGTAAAAATAAGTGTGGATTAGGTGTACACTCGCTGGAGAGGCTGTTTACGAAAGTCAGAAAGTAATAACTATAGTAGTTGTTATAATTATTATTATTAGAGCTAGTTTGCAGGGTCCTTGCGTGTTACCTATCTATTAACTCGTACACGCAGCGAGTTTGTACTAATAAGAGTTTTTAGGGCTTTATTTAGCGATATTTTTATTATAGCGTTAGTAGGGTTATCTTAGCCATTTACCTATTAAACCTTAAACAACTCCCTTCTCTTATATAATTAACGTAAGGCCATAATATTAATTATTAGTCGTTTTTCCTTAGTCGTTCCTAGCTTGACAATACACTCATACAGTGAGTATAAGTCCGTACAAACTACTAGGGGGAGAGATAGTAGACTAAGCTGCTTTATAACTATGGCAAGCGTCGAGGTAATAGAGTATGCGAGGTTAACGCCTCCTACTATTACGTAGATTTCTAATGCAAGTACGCTCCGGGTCACGCGTTTACTCTTTACAGAGCTCTAGTAAATAAGATTACTATAAATAGTAAACTCTGCGTTAGCAACATCTTCTATAGCTACTATAATTATATAGCTAATCTAGCTACTTAAATCTTTGTTGTTTGCGAAGGAGCTATTAACAAAGATAAAGACTTTAGCCTAAGCTAGGTTAAGTGCCTTATAGGTAAGGCCACGATTAAGATTATTTAGTTACTACTGTAGGCGTTTGTTTAACGCGTTAACGTCGTCGGCGGTAGGCTCCTAAGTTTGTGTAGTAATAGAGAGGTTAAAAGTTGCCTCTGGTTAGTAGATACTTAACGAGCTTATTAATAAGCTCCTTATAGACGTTATTGTGGCCAGCGCGAATAAGCAAGTCGTAGAGCTAATAAGCTAATAGGTGGCTAAATTATTAGTAGAGCTAGCGTAGCTTAGTCTCTATAAAGTAGTAGCTAGCGGCTGCGGTGCGTTTAGGTTAATTTATAAGGAGCTATAGATAGCCCTATTTACGTATAACTAGGTGTAGCTAGTTGCCCTAGACTAGTACGTTGCGCAGGTTGTTATATCTAACGCCTAGTCTATCTATGTTGGCTAGACAGAGCAAGAATAGCGTATTAGTAGGTAGCACGTAAAACGTGACTTCACTAATTACTATATCGACGTGTAGGGTGCCTATAGATGTAATTACCTAGCCTTTGCCAAAGCGGATTTAGTGCTACCTAGCTATTAAGGTATCTATTTGCAAGCTTATAGCTGCCTATAGAGTAGTTACTTATAGTTCTCTAGCTGTTAAGACGCCTAAGGCTCCCGTGTTAGGTATAATACCCTAAAAGACTTTCTTATTATATTAATCCTTAAACGTAAATACAGTGGCGAGTGTGTTATCTATAGCCCTAAACGCGTTAATTCGTGTAGTCGCGTGGTATATAGCTTAGTTATTTAAGTAGGTAATTATCTAATTACCGTTAATTATACTAGAGAACTTAGTAATAAACTAATCTCCCTTAGTTATTATTTTAGTAGCGAGTATCTGCTAGGCCTTATTATTAATTTTAATACCTTCGTACTTAGTTAGGAAAGTGTAAAAGTTAGCGACGTTAGGTTACGCGTCGTATAAGTAGGCTAACGCTATTTAGTAAAATCTATTATAGAATTACTTACGCTCGTCCCTAGAGTGCTTTATTAACTAGTAGCTAGGCTTACTGTAGATAAAGTATTTCTTCTAAGATTACTATTACTTAGGTTATAGTAGCTGTTAGAAGGGTAATCCTTAAGAGTTGCCTTAATAGAGTCTATAGTTGTTAACGTCTTGCGGCAAGAAGCGCGACAAGAATCCTTATAATTTATTACCTTAACCTTTCCGTGAGCCTTTACCTCTATAGGTCCTATTAGTCTAGTACTGCTCATGGCCGTTTGCGTTAGGATCGTCCTTATAGGGGTGTTAGAGGTTATAGTAGTTCTAATACTCCTTATTAGTAGTATATTACGTTAGGCTTAGATTACGCGTCTTGCACGAGCGGGTGGCAGCGCTAATAGATAAGTATAGAGTAGAGTAGAGGCCTTTAAAAGTAGGCGCTAGGGCGAAGAGGGCAAGGTTATAGTCCTTAATACTACTATATATATTAAGTAGTTATTCGCGTAGCATGTTATTATCTTAGTAGTTATAGCCT
This sequence comes from Bimuria novae-zelandiae CBS 107.79, assembly GCA_010015655.1. NCBI lineage: Eukaryota > Fungi > Ascomycota > Dothideomycetes > Pleosporales > Didymosphaeriaceae > Bimuria > Bimuria novae-zelandiae. Next base: position 441,078 of record ML976715.1, read on the forward strand.
AACCCGCGTTAAAGCTTTTAGAGCTTATTAATAAGTAATTAGAGAGTATTAAGACAAGATTTATTAAGGTAGGCGCTAATTATACGTGCTAGCGTGGTTATTCTCTACTTACTAAGGTATAATTAACGATTCTCCTTATTATAGAAGTGGCTCTTTATTATACCTATTATTATCTTAAGATTATAGCCCTAACCCGCGAGGCGGTTATAGTAGTAGTTAAACGCTCTATCTTTTAGTATAATAGAAAAAGCTCGATCCTAGTGTTGCTTAGGTAGCCCTATCTTGCTATAATTGTCTCGGAAAATTCTAAATTTAGTGTTAAACACGTTATATAGCTTACCTCTAAAGCGCTTCTTATTGTTGTATAGCTTGCAGAGGTCTGTAATAAGTTAATATGTGTTATTAAGACGTGTGGCGTTTGTAGGGCTTTCGTGCTGTAGATAGGGGTTGTACGTATTATACTAGTTCAGCTACTGCGTAGAGGATAAAGGCGCGTTGTGCTACTAATGAGGGGGCAGGTATGTAGTGGGCTGCCGTTTTAGTAGAGGTATAGGTTAGTAGATAGTGCGTGCTATTAGAGCTAGTTAAGGAGAAGCAAGGTGCGCAGAGGGTTATTAAGAAGATTACTATAATAAAGGCGTATTGTATAGAGGCAATGTCGCAAGATTTGGATTAAAGCGCGAGTTAAACCTCTTATTTATTTTAAGCTAGTAAGCAACCTCTTTATTAGTCTATTTATAATAGTCGCCCTGCAGCGCTTCTGCGATATTATAGGTAATTAACTTACTATCCTTAGCTATAAAGACGCCTTGCTTGCGTAGGTGGTCTTAGAATTTAGTAATAAGAGATTTGTTGCCTTTAATAAAGAGTTCTTTTAGTTATTCTTTAAAGATAACAGTTATCTGCTCCTATAGCTTATAGTCCTCCCATTCTTTGTTTTGGGAGATCCGGTAGTAGAAGAGGATGTATGTGTTTACACTCTTTATATTAATTTTTGTAATATTTGTATTCTTATTAATATTAAGGGGCTGGCCCTAACTGTCCTTATTAATGAGCGCCTGTTCTTCCTTCGTGAGATAGTTAGTAAGAGGTATCGTAGGAAAGCGATTTAGGGGTCGTAAGGCGTCTCTTTAAGAGAGTAAGACGCAGGTTAATTAATAGTACTATTAGTAGCGGGTACTATAGAGCGTAATAGACAAGGACTTAGGTAAACGCTTAGAGTCCTTATTGCTTAGTAGTAGGCTACAACGCGCGAGCTTCTGGCGAAGGCGTAATAGACGCGGAGACCTAGGTAAACGCTTAGGGTCTTGTTAGCACACGGTTTAGGGTATCGCTATACCCCTCGTCATGTCTCTTCTAGTTCTCCTTGCTGTCTGTGGTTATCTCTCATAGCATCGACTGTGAGGGTAACCACTACCGTAGACTTTTGCAGATAATGGTTTCGCTAGGACGTGCACGCTAAACCATCTGAGGTATCGCTTTATCCCCACTTGCAACCTCCAACATCCTCAATTTATTGCTAGGGTCTATATCTCGACAACAACACTATATTATTTAGAACTTTTTTAATAATCTGTTTTGCAACGCTTAGTTCTCGTAGGCGCTTGAATTTCATGAAAAACGAGCATGTGGTGGTGGTTTTGTAGGGCACTGCGCTTGGGGGCGGATGTCGCGCGATGTCTCTACACCCTCATCAATGCTGCCCTCAGCATCCTCATCAGGATCGATGTAGATTTCAATTGGAGGTGGTTTTTGAGGCTGTAATCTCTGCGGGGAAGGCGTCTGTATATCGTTTTCCTGGTGCTGAGGTTGAAGTTGACGCTGGGTGGCATATGTAGAGTCCTGGGAGGCCTGCGATGTAGAGCTCTCGTATAGGGCAAC
>ML976715.1:443123-470107 GCA_010015655.1 Bimuria novae-zelandiae CBS 107.79
CCCTTGGCTAGCTCACGTGCCTCCCAGTCATCTGGTGCAATCATCGTTGGTTTTGGTGGTTTGTTCGCTGAGATCTCTGCGAGAACCTGGCGTCGATTTACATCGTTGGATGCAGCCTCCTGAGCGTCATCGTCGAGCAATCTCTGTAGGCATTGCTCCTTAGTAAAAACGCTATACCCAGGCACCTTTCTGCTGCGGAGAATCTCCTTAAGTTGTTGTATACTCCATCCAACGTATGCCTGCCACTTACTAGTGGTGCTTTTAGCTTTAATAGGCGCCGCGGCGTATGGGTCCTTATAAACCTATTTATATACCCCGTCAACGCGCGCGACCGTCGTGAGGTTAATTAATTTATTAAACTTAGTTTTAACATGTAAAATTAGGTCCTCCGCGTCCTCCTAGCCGTCCCATGTTACTTGCAAGCCTTAATTTAGCTTTACTAGGTAATCCTTGCTGCCGTTGGGGGCGATAGAGATGCCTGTTTAGATAAACGATTTCCTAATAAGATCCTTAGGTATTTACTTAAGCGCGCGCTCCGTAGCCTAAACAGTAATAAATCGTAGAGTTTTAGGAACAAGCTCTGCTGGATCTCGCCCACCTATTAGTCTCTTTATTTCTTGTTTTATATAGCGTTTAAATGGCTTGTTAATATGCGTGTTGAGAGGTTGTAGTACTGAAGTGCATCCTCCTAGTATTATCGCCAGCGTAACCTGCAGCTTCTTAAGCGCATCACGCACCTTATTAGTAACGTAAAACCTAACAGAATCTATTACTAATAGTAATTCGAAGATGCTGCGTTTAGTCATGTAGGTCTTGAGATGATCCTCTATCTAATTTATTATGAGATTAGCGTTGTTCCAGGCTTTGGCGTTGATGTAGACCTGCACATTGATGCCTCGCCAGCTCTCTCGCTCATGTGTATGAATACGGCCGCCGGGTACCCCATGAAATATAACAATTGCCTGTAGGGGTTGTCCGTCCGCTGAGACGATTAGGACGACTGTTGCCTGCCGATTTTGCCACCCTGATCTCGTTATTTTGTATTGTACTGTTTTGGCGCCTTGGTGATGATATGTGTGGCCATCGGCATACTCGTACGGCACTGGGGTCTCATCCAAATTCAGTATCGCCATGTAGGGAAATCGCGACAGCCCAGTATATAAACCATCCCGGATTAAATTATTCTGCCGTCTAATGAAGCGTACGAAACTTTCTGCCTTTGGCTTTAGGTCCTCAGGCAGCTGTTGCGCCTGTTTTGTTATTGCTCGCCATGTAATGAAGTAGCGCCGCCGAAATGCGATGAACCAGCCAACACTGTACCCGAACTGCATGCGTCAATATTGCTCCATAAAGGATAAAGTTACTTACCTGAGAACGTCGGGACTCATAGATCAACCTGTAGAGCTCATCCGTCTGCCTTTTAAACCATACCATTGTTATGCGGCGTCCTTCTTGCCTAGCGATGCAGAAGCGTTGGTATAATGCAGCTTCTAGGACAGGCCAGCACTCACGCTTCGCAACCACATGCTTCCGGCTCCGTGCAGGTTGCTCATATATAATTTTATCACGCTGTAACCACCAGAGGGATAGGCAGGATTGATTATACTGCTTCCAATCGAACTTCCTCATGACTTCTTGGGCGGTAGGGGGGCGTATATCGCCATCCCACTGCAGGCCTGACCATACCCTAGCGATGCGGTCACCGTACGGATCCCACACCCAGTTCTCTTCATCCCGGATCCAATTAATAACCTCTGCCTTCTCTTCTCGGGTGTATGATCGACGAGAAACACTAGATCTGGCATCTTTAGCACCGTATATAGCGACGTCTTTACGTGGGCGATCGAGTTTCTTGCGTTTAGGGGGCATGCTAGCGGTGATGAGGACGAGTAGTATGATAATGAGCGACTTTAATAGGTGGGTGGCAAATGTTGCTACCCCGCGTATACTCCTGGAAATGTTAAATTCTAGAAAAATCAGGTCGCCGAGACGAGCAAATTGACGTACAAAATACTAAAAAATATTAAGATTTGACCAAGATGGTTCTGTCGTTACTTTGGTGAGAGAATAAGGTGTACGAACAACGGAGATTCCATCCTGAGAATCTGATACTTGGCAATTACGTACACACGCCGATCATACTCCATATGGTTTAGCGTGCACGTCCTAGCGAAACCATTATCTGCAAAAGTCTACGGTAATCAGTGTCGGTTCACAGGTAGCAAGGAATAAACAAGTAACTCTCTGTCTTTAGTATCTAGTGTCTGTATTGTCTGTGTGTTCTGTAATAGTTCTATATACCTTCCTTCCAGTTCTCGTGGATGTGAGCGAGTACCAGGTGGTGTGGAGGCGAAGGGGTTTCGGTACAGTATTAGGTTAACTAGAAGTAAGGGGGTACAAGGGTATGATTGGGTTACACAGTTCCCTTAGCGCGGAAGGCGAGGCAGTGCAGACACTAACGCTTATTATAGATGGTGTTAGGAGCTACGTATTAATAGTCATAACTACCTAATTAAATATATTATATACTTACTATATTCTAGCAGTGTGCTTAGCTAAGCGTGCCTTATAATTACCTACCTTTAACTAGTATTAGCGTAAGGCTTTATTTTAGCAATTAGCACGATCCTTTTTACGCTTTTTAAAAGATTTCTTATTTTAAGAAGTGCCACGACGCGCTACTTTCTTAGGCTATTCTTTATTAAGCTTATTTAGGTTATTATATTTATTATTAAATAATTTTAGGAGCTCTAGGAGTTCTAAAAGCTTAAAAATAGTTACTATAAAGTTATTGGAAATTAAAGTATTTAGATTAATATAATTCTAAACGCCTTAATGAATAGCTTAAAACTTAAGCTATATAAACTATGCTAGCTAGCTTTTTTAATTAGTTAGGCGCACTATGCTTGCTAAGAGAGTAAAGTCTTTTATAGGTTTATAAAAAGCGCTTTTCTAAGCTTATTATAAATCTTAGCCTACTACTAAAGGCAAAGGAGGTCTAGTGTAATAGAAGAAGAGAGAAGAAGGAGATTATAGAGGAGCTCTATATGCCCTACTTGAGATGCGGGAGGGGAGAAACAAAGTGCGCTCTATTGTGCAAGAACAGAGCGACGCGAGAAGTATTTAGATAGATTAAAGTATCTAAATAATTTATCTAATAATTAATTACGTAGGGAGAATTATCCTGTGTTCTTAAAACGCCAGGCTTATAACTATAAAGGGTAAAATAAGCTAGATAGTATATAGTTCAGAGATCGAATTAATTAATTAGTAATATATAAAAAGTTACTATAAGAGTAGTATTTATACTAAGTATTTAGTGTTATATTTCCCCGTTCCACCTAATCCTTTCAATCAGGATACCTACAAGGGATAATTCCCGCGACATTTACTAATATAACTTAATTAATAACTATAAGTACTTAAATACCTTGCTAAAACTACGTAATCTTAAAAACTAGCTATAATTATAAATTAAAGTTACTAGCTGGTGCGCTAAAATTAATTTATTTAATATAAATAGTACGCGCGTATAAAAAGACTTTTTAATAATTATTAAAATATTAACTTTAAATGCGCTACCCCTAAGGTAATTAAGCTATTTAAGTATAAAAATATCAATACGTAAATAGCTACGCTAGAGGACTATATTACTATCTATATAATATATATTTAATAAGTCTAATCTAGTTCCTAGAAGCTTAATAGCATAGCAGGCAACCTTGAAGCAGTAAAGACGTAGAGTAATAATAAGGCTACTATAAGAGGTTAAGCGCCAAGGAGCGTATATCTCTATAATAATAAATACTAGTATAGTTTATACTACTGCCTTAATAAGAACTTTTACTTATAATTAAGTAACTTTAAAGAAGATCCTACTACGCACTAGCGTATCAATTAAGCTTTATAAAATAAACCTAGCCTATTTACGCGAATATAAAATGTAGTAAATAAAATAAATACGTAAATTTTAAAGATAATACTAGCTACTATAGCTATCTAACTTAATAATAGGCGTCTACTAAGCGATAAAAGCTTAGCTTTTATAATAGGCTTATATAGTATAATAAATAAAGTCTTAGCTACTCTAGCTAATAACTATAATATAATACTATTAGTGAAGTTACCTATTATTATAATTAATAACTAGACTATATCTTTTTAAGACTCATAAATTCTTAACTTAGGTTCTAATACCTATATTATTAATATAACTAATTAAATAGGCTAAGAGCAGGAGTGCGTTAAAGATATTAAAATGATTATTAAAATAAGTAAGTACTTGTAATATACGTTGCCCTATACCACGTCGCTATATATTCCTAAAAGGAACGAGTGATAATAGTTATCGTTATAAGGCGTAGGATAGTATATATAGGTATCGTGACAGCACTACTATAAGGTTATAGCCTAAAATAAGATAACTTTTATAATTAATATACTAATAGGTATAGTACTAATATTAATTACTTATATTACTCTAGTACCTAGCTTTATTATAAGCGTTATTAGTCTTAGACGCTATCGCAATAATAGTATCTACTTTAACTTAAGTTAAGATACGCTATATAATAAATACAAAGTTATTACGTATTTAGAGTACTATAAAGGCTACTAGCTTATTAACGCAGATTTCTCTTATAATTTAAAAAAATTATTTTTACTTATAATAGCTATTTAAACACGTTTATTAGAGGTACTAAAGAAAACTTAAGAAATCTTTCTAACATTACCTTATAAAATTTAGAGCTTTCTAGGATGTAGTAACTACTATAAGCAAGGCTACAGAAAGACTTAGTATACTTAGAGATTATAGCTATTATATAAATTTATTTATAAAAAATTTAACTATTATGTTGTTGACCTCTCGTGTAGAAAGCTAAGTTGGTTTTGGTGGGGCTGCTAGATGACTAGGGATGCCGGATAACTAGTGGAACACGTAATTTATTTATATTAATAATATAATAATAGCGTATTATCTGACGAAAGCTTATATTTATTAAGATTTTAAAAATAAGTTAAAAGACTAATTTAGACTTAAAGTAATAAGAGACTTAGCCTAGTTCTTAGACGTTTAAGTCGTCCGCGACCACTAGAAAAAGAAGATCTAGCTTATTTAAGATATATATATTAATAAGATTTATAAAAAGTATAGTATATAGCTAGCAGATTATAAAAAGCCTAACTTTCTGCTTAATATTAACTCTCTTAATAAGTTATATTAAGAACTTATTAGCTATCTTACCTATATTATCCTTACTTACTAACTTACTAATCTAAAGTAATTATATATTACAGCTATATAACGTGTCTAGCAATACTTACTTATAACTTAATACTACGCTATTAAGGACTCTTATAATAATGGTATTATAGAAGTTATTTTTAATAATTAGAGCTACTATAATCCTTTATATTTTAGTATATTAAACGCGTTATACGCAAATAATTAAAAAACTTACTAAAGCTTATAAGGATAATACTTTTTTATATAGTATAATAATTAATTAGAAGGCGACTATCTAGCATACAGTTACTAAGTTTACTATTAAATTAAAGCTACTCTTAGCTTCCTTTACTAGCTTATAAATAGTAAAGTAGCTATACTTTTTTAATAATATTTTATTTAGGTTAGGCGTACTGCCTACTATTTATTATAATAATTAATAAATAGTTAGAATTATTAATAAGGATCTAGACTAACTATATATAAAAGTTTAATAACGTACATGCATAGCGAGTGGCCGGGCATAGCGAGTGGCCGAAAATGCCAAGACCCCATCAAAACGTTCTACTACAACGCGATGTCTTAACAACGCAATAAACTACCTAAATTAAAAAAGGCCAGATTATAGCTTGCGCTTTAAGCTATTAAAGGAGACGCGCTACTCTTAATTTCACGCGCTATAGTAGTCTATAGCGTTGCTAAAAGAACACTATAACAAAGACGCGCTAGAACTACCTTTTAACGTAACTACGCACCTAACTTAATAAGACTTACTATAAAAGAGGAGCAGGTAATTATATAGTATATACTTAATCTAGATACGCGAGGGTTTCCGCCCTAGCTTGCTATTATAAAAGATATAGCTAATTCTTTACTAGCTGCACGCCACAACGAGCTAGTTAGTTAAAAGTAGCCTTACTACTTTATTAAGCGCTAGCTAGAGCTCTAAGTTAAGTTTAATTAAAAGTACAACTATAAGAGAGCCCTTTATAAGGATCCTAAGGTTATACAAGGCTGGTTCCGGCTTGTAGAGAATACCAAAGCCAAGTATAGTATCCTGGATAAAGATACCTATAACTTTAACAAGACTAGCTTTATAATAGGCATAATATTAATAGGAGTAGTTATTATAGGCTCTAAGCGTTAAGGCAAGCTAAAAAGCGTGCAGTAAAGTAATTAAAAGTAGATAATAGCTATTTATAGCATTAACGCGACAGGGTAGGCGATCCTACCCTTCCTTATCTTTTAGGGCAAGCACCACCTCTCTGCCTAGTACTAAGAGAAGGATCTACCTCGCGACTGGGTTCTCGCAGTCTCTAAGAATGGCTAGATAAACAACAAGCTTAGTCTATAGTAGCTAAAGCACTTTAACGCGCATATAAAAGAGCGTACTATTAGTAGCTATTAGTTACTTATTATTAATAGCTACGAGAGCTATAACTCGCTCGAATTCTAGCAATACTGTAAGGATAGGAAGATTATTACTCTCTATATGCCTCCACATTCGTCGCACCTCCTGTAGCCACTAGATGTGGGGTGTTTCTCGCCGTTAAAGAAGGCATATAGGCGCTAAGCCAAGAATCTAATGCGCAACTATATTACGCATATTACTAAAATTAAGTTCTTACCTTATTTTATTACTACTTTTAAAGCTATAATAACTTAAAGTAATATTTAAGGAGGCTTTTAAGGCGCTAGCCTTATTCCCCTTAACCTAAAAGTAATAATATTAAAGCTTAACGTTTGTCTGCGTACGCCTTCGCCTTCTACTATACGCGATAGTACGTGGCAGTCGTAAACGCCTAGCAACACCCTAGAATTAGGGTCACAATTGACGCTGGTGAAGGAGAGGATTTAGAGGCACCTAGATAGCTCCCTAATAAGTATAGTTAAGGCGGTTAAAAAGCTTGTAAAAGGCGCTGAGCTAATAGCGCATTTTCTAGTATTAATAATAAAGCGTAACGCTAAGCTTTAAGCCGCTAATAAGGCCACTACACGACGTAAATTATATAAAAAAAAGTAACTATAGTAGGAAAGGGTTTTTATAACTACTAATAGCTAGTAACTAGCTACTCTAAAAGACTTTACAGCGCGTAGTAATAAGAAGAAGGCAAAGAAGAGGGTGCGCGCTAATAGAGGCGAATTAACTTAATAGCGCTATAGACGCTGTGGCGAGGCTAGGCATAATTCGCGCACGTGTAAAAAATAAGTAGAAGTAGATTCTGAGTAGATTGGCCTACTACAATTTCTTATTACTATTTGTGTGCGTTCTGTACTATTGTGTAGAGTGTAGATTTTGATGGGGTCTTGGCATTTTCGGCCACTCGCTATGCCCGGCCACTCGCTATGCATGTACGCTACGTTAATATCTATTAGATATAGATTTAATAAAAAGTAGAGACTTAATACTTTATTATTAAATAGGTTCCTATAGATAAGGTAGTTACTAATAGGCTTACTAAAGTTTTCTTAAAGGCTAAATATTAGGAGTTTATTTAATAGTTTTATTTTATTAATATTACGTAACGCCTCTAGGGTAGCGCTAATAATAATAATAATTTTATATATCTAGTTACTTAATTAAGCAAGATTTCAGCTTCACCTCTCGATCGACATGAAGCTGAGGGTATGTGTGACGGTTCAGTATGGAAGCTTGGGCCACCCGCGTACGTGCGGCCCGTGCACGTGATCCACACAGTATATAGCTCCATAGAGTAGCTTCTCAATCAACAATGATTGCCTCAACACTCTTTTTCGATTTTACATTATCCAACTTCGGATTCTTGTCCGTGATCTGCCTGTACCACGAGTACGGCGTTTCCCACGATCCCTTCGGGTTGTCGAAGATCCTCGTGAGCATTGTGATCTCCACGTGGTCCACAGCAAAACCTTTCACGTGGAGTTCCAAGCCATGGATACGAGCATCGCTTACCCCGGGTGCAGGATTGTACAGCGGACTGCCGTCTCCGTGATACTTCTTGTGCGAGAAACCTAAGATGGAGACGCGTTACCGCCAGTCTGGTACCCACGATGGCACCGCCGGTTCGGGCGCCATCGTCAAGTACGGGTTCGAGCTGTCCTCTGTGGGCGTGAAGACATAACCCAACATGCCAAGTCCAGTCGCGCTTTCGACAAGCAGATACCGCGCAACGTCTGCATACAAGTCGATAACGCTCTTGCTATAATCAACAGTGATACGACCAGGCGTTACATCCACGGCGTGGCCTAGCGGCGCATACACACGATCACTCGGGTTCGTGCAATCTGCCTTGCGCATCTGCTGCATCCGATCGATAAGCAAGTTTCCCTTCCCCTTCTCTCTTGCTATCCGCGCTGTCGAGAGGATCCCCGCGCTCCCACCAGACCCACACGCCTCGATGAACCGCACAGGGAACCCAGGCGTTCGTTCAAACGTTATGGCCAGCGAAATCGTTACCGAAAGTAAAACATCATCGAAGGTGTATTCTCCGCAGAAGAATCGGATCTCCCCCGGCGTCGTAGCCTCCTGGTAAATCCATATGCGGTGTCAATACGCCTGATTCAGCGTCTCTGCGATGCCGTCCCGTGCCTTCCACACGTCGCTCCCAGGCGTAGTAGGAAAGCCGTCGTGCATGGCATTCACGCCCCTCAGCACAGCATCAATGTCATCGCTGTGCTCCTGCTAACCGGTGTGCAGGAAAACATTAAATTCCCGCATGACGGCTACGCCTAGCCTCGTTTCCTCCTCCTCGAACGGCACACCGAGCCATGCAAATACCGCATCAGAGCATTCGTATATAGCTTTCATCTGCTGCACTTGTGCGCTGCGCTCGGGCATATCGTTCTGGTTTATGCAGTTCGCGTCGACCCAGAATGCTTGGTTGCGCCTGCGGACGCGCGGGCCTAGGTGACGGAGCGCGTCGTGGAGGTTTTGTTGCACGGGGAAGGCTGAGTAGTTAAGGGTTATGGAGTAGATGAGGGAGGCTGGTCGACCTTTTTGGTAGGGTGTGCGGCCCCAGGTGTAGGATAGAGCGATGTAGGGTGGTGCTTTGTGACGAGAGTAGGCGTGCATGGTGCATGTGAGGCCGCTGTCGTCTAGGAAGTGTAATAAACGGAAGGAGTCTCCTGAGAGGGCTGTGTATAGAGACGACATTGGGCGAGGTCTGCGATCATGGGTATGACTCAAGCAGATTTTGTGGGTGAGAGCTTGCCCTGGGGCGTATGGGTTTAAAAAATGCAACAGTCGTGGGGACGATAGTTGCGCTGAAGCGCTGCCATCAAGTGTCTTTCGCTTGAATTTGAGTGAGCTTAGCTCGTCCTGGATATGTTTGCTTTTGCCAGTGTACAGGGGTTGTAGCGATTGTCTTTGGGGAGCAGAGTCATACTTGATTTATGTCAACTGAAAAAATCTAGGAAATAGCACCGTAATAATTTGTTAAGCTATGTAAGTCGATGGTGTGGACCCAGAGAATGTAGATTTGATCCGTTTATGAACACACATAATATCCATTTGTTGGCCATCAGCCAGTCATTGCTTGCGCTGACCGTCTTCGTGATGAGCTGGAGATGCGACACAGAGACAACCTTGCAAAATCCTCTTCCTGACCCAGGCACCCATTCTATGGAAGATATGTTCGAGAGAGCATGTGCAATGATCGCATGATGAGCCGTTAGGACCAGTCTCACCCGTGATGGCTACGTCGACCGCGTACCCTTGGAAGGTCATCATCGGACGAGGCACCATGTGTGTCCTCCTCCGCTTACGAGATACAGTCCGAATCTTAGGAGCTGTCGGACTCGCCTTCATTCCTGGTTTCTCCGTCTACACCGATAATATCGAGGCTGTGGTCGAACTCGTCTGCTGAAGAGTCACACCATGCTATTAGCATTTCGTCGGTTTCTGAGTCCTCTGTGCGAATGGAGCACATGTCATCGATGAACATGTTCGAAGGTGCAGCAGAGACAAGCCCACCATGGTCACGTCGACCGCGTACCCTTGGAAGCTCATCATCAGATGAAGCACGGTCTACGTCCTCCTCCGCCAACAGGATATGGTCCGAATGGTTGGGATTCTCAGGCTCGCCTCCGCTCGTAGTTTCTTCGTCTTCATCGTGAATATCGCTGTCGTAGATCTCTGCGTCTGCTTTAACAAATGAATTATCCCATATTGTTGCCTCGTGGTTGGTCTCTGTGGCGTCTGTGTCGAACTCCATGTCAGTGATGTCACCGATGAAGTTGTTCGAAGACGCAGCAGAGACAATCGAAGCTTCATGGTTAGACTGATAATGCCTGCGCGCACTTGCGGCCATGGACCGGAGGCGGGTAGCCCTTGCGCTCCGCCTGGCGGACTCCTCCAAATCCATCTCCGTTTAGGACATATCGGAGTCGAGCTCTGCGGACATATTGGAGTCATCAGGCAAGCTACCACGTCTACAAGACTGATTATCGTTCGCTTGCTCCGCAGCATTGGCTTCGTTTGCGGAACCACTAACGCTGTTTTCGTTATCGGCCTCGTCCATGTCCACATCTGCCACTGCACCCCTTCCGTACTGCCCAAGTCCATCGGAGTACATATATTCATGGATCAACAGTTCGTAGTAACGCTGAAACTGATGGTATCCGGTGGTAGTTCTAGACCAGTTTGCTTGGATCCAATGCCGACGAATGCGTTCTGCGAAGAACAGTTCCAACCAGACAAGACCATGCCGCGCGTGATATATGTTCACCCACGATGTCGGACCAGTTTCGTCGCAGTAAAAGTCGTACCAAAAGCTCCCCGTTACGTCGGCTATATTGGAAACCATCGCGCTTATAATGGCTCTCCAGTTGCTAGTGTCCCATGAATGCGGACGGTCGACTAGCTCTTCATTGTACAGCCCCTTTAACTTGTCTTCTAATCGGATGTAAAGAGCGCGGTTGTAACTCGCGCAGGTATAGAGTTCGTGGTCCAGGATTTCCGGCAATTGTGAAGCAGCTGAGCGACGAAGCAGCTCTACCCTCAAAGTCCACGCTGATCTCCTCTTCAGCCTCACTATTAACCCTGTCTGTAGACGCTTGGCTCTCGAACTTATCCCAGTCTTCATAGTATAGCCGGATTCGACAAAGCTGACATCGCTTGCTGGCCTTCCGCGTGCTTGAACTCGTGATCCAAGTGACAAGGCAACCGACATGGAACGCATGGTTGCATGTAGGGATCTTCACTGTGTCTTCATTCACCTCCAAGATCCGATCCGAGTTTTGGTCGCTTGTTGATCGCTCCAGAGGCCTTTCATGACAGATGGCGCACATCTAGTCGTCCGTTGGTTGGAACGCACGCAATTCGTTTAAGAAATTCGGGAAGCAGATAGGTTTCCTTTGACCAAAAGGCAAAGGTCGGAGAAGCCGAGGCATTTGACTTGGCGTGGTGGCGTTATCGTGAGTAATGTTCGGGTTGGAGTCTCGAGACCTAGGACGCAATCTTCGCGTAGGATTACGTGGGCGCGATGTGGTTGTTGAGAGCCAGAAGCTCCGCTAGATGGGGGCGTACCGAGGAAGCAGTCGAGACGTAGCATGGATTGCGTGCTTCGTGTATAGGCGAGTTTCCTTGGAGCAGCCAGGCCGACGTTCGGGTGGTTGGCGGAGTGAGCTACAGACACTGGTTTAGAGACCTGGGGTGGTCTGTATGTCTTATATAGGTGAGATCTTTAAACTGCAGTACAGTCTGTCCTCCAGCGCACTGGGCGGGCCTACCTGAGCACCTGGGCACCTGGGCAAGTGTAACATCACGTGCAGCTGTTACAGTCCGAGCGGATCTGCTCCGTTGACCCTTTGAGTTTGACTTTCGTGATCACAATCATGGTGGATAGGTAGCGTATGCCGATTCTCCCAAGGCCAGCGATATGGTTGGAGACGCCATCTCGAATTTCGGAGGAGAACGGAGGGTCGTGTAGATTTTTCGAGGCAAGCTACGTTGTTATACAGTCGGGTAACCGCGCAGCGCGCAAGTGCTGGCTGAAGCGTCACTCAGGTAGTGCAGCACCTCGAGGGCACGGGGTCGTCGAAGTCAACGAGTTGATTGCTCGAGGGAAATGTCATGCTGGTCAAACTGAGCGGCTCATTCGTTCTCAATGTATCCATATGCGGGTTCCACCGATCAGTCTAGAGATTGCCATTTTGCCTGCGTCGCTGTGCGGTGCATGGCACTGACTTCAACCCCGTTCTGTTCAAAGTGGCCTGGAGCGCGAGTCGCCATATTCAAGAAGGAGGTCATGATGCCCTACTCTGCAAAATTTGGTTAGGCAGCAATAGCAAAAGTTGCAATGAAAGAGGAGGGCGTACCTAGGTATGTAGCGCGCGATGCATGCATGTGGAAGGTTCGCGCTTGCTATTCCTCCCTAATGACGCAGCAGCCATCCCTCCGTGAACGATGCATCCCACAGAGTTAACGCCCACCTTGGTATACACGCCCCACTGCTTGCCAAATACCCCTTTGACGTCCATACCTATTGTTTAGAATGGCTCTCCCGCTCGGTCTATTCCTCGGTGGCTGCATCGTGGCCATTCCGGTCGTGACGGGCGTCGCGGAAGGCGTGGAGCACCAGAAAAAGCAGAACGCAGAAGCCGCCAACGAGACGCGCATGACCAAGTTTAATGCGCTTGTATCATGCGAAAGCAAAGACGAACTCGCAGATGAAGTGGAAAATGGGATTGTAGTATTGAGGCACGGGAAGGTACGATTGTCCGCTTCCTTCGCTCCTACCTGCGTACCATAGAATGCGCTTTCCTCCGACACAATCACTCCTTCCCCGCAATGTTTAGATACTCTTTCATCCCTTCTCTTCCTAACTTCGGCCATGTCTAGGCCTGGGTAGTCCCGCGCGACGACGGCCCCAAACCCGCGCCCGCACCCAAGCTCGATCCGCCGCTCCACGCCTTCGCAGGCTTCTACATACAATATCCCGACGAAGAACGCTCCCCGCCCGAGCGCGGCCTCGTTTCCACCATTTCCGACGACCCACCCATGCTCAACTGGCTGTATGTAGATCGCCAGACGTACGAGATCAAATACGGCAACCGCAGCGCCTCTATATCCCAGATTGTCGGCGAGTGGGACTGGACTCAAGATGAGTCTGCCTTGATGCTCAACGGCTGGGAGGGGTTCGTGGTTATTGATGAATTAGATGGTGCTGAGGAAGATGATAGCACTGAGTATGGAAGAGAAGGGTTACGGTGGGCTCTATATTACGATATCGAAGATAACGGGCTGAAAGGGAAGAGGAAGGGAAGGGACATGTTTGAGGTCACTCTGCAGAGGCATCTGCAGAGTGAAGAGGACCAGCTAAAGCAGTTGGAGGAGGCGAACAAGAAGATGCAGGTTGCCACGAGAGGTGGTCTAAAGACACAATTCACTGCGCCAGCAAGAGAGCAACAGAGAAAGAGCGAACAGGCAAATCAGCACTAATTGCGATCCACTGCGCGTGAATTCTGGAATGCTGGAGAAAGATGGATTTTAGATCTATGTGACAAGAGTGTCCATGGTGCATCAACCGACAAAAACGCAGTGACAGAACAATTGATATGAAGGTCAAGGAGTGACAGTGCGTATCCCACGACCGTCCGCCATCTCCCCAGCCTCCTCCGTCGCTCGGCTACTATGGTGCACCTCTCCATTTCTTCCGACCGAGACCAGAAAACGAGAGACATTGTCATCGAGATGCGCCAGGCAGTACAGGTGGACTGCCCAATTCGAGGTCACTAGTTACATTGGGTACGCTTCGGTGCCTACAATCAGTCCATACTGCTTTGCTGGCCCGGGCCGACTGCGCGCAAGATCGCACTCGCGCTCTACTGCCATCTAAAGATTCATGTCCACCTCATCAGGCCATTGAAGCCAAAGACCGAGGTACCAACACCGTTCAAGATCTGACGCGAGCTCAAGTCATGCGCTACTTGAACAGTATCCTCAGCATCTCTAAGGTTCCATAGGGCCAGATCAGAGACTTCGCCACTTCTAAGGCATCTACGGCTCCTTCCACAGCCAGTCCCTCGATGAGATCTGGACGTTCAGATTCAGACCCGGGGTCTGCCCATAAGCTACCAATAATTGTGCCTTTAGATCAATTGTTGGCAATGGGCTTCCTTGCAATAAACGCTATCGCCCCAGAGGAGTTTGGGCAAAGAGCAACAGGCTCCGGCTCTTCGGTGTCCAGGACGTCGATCGTGGCGGTCACTCAACAACAGCTCCATTGGTTCGTTGACGGGTGTCCGACTGGACAATAACCTGTGGAATATACTTGAAATTATCGAGATCTAAGTAGTGTCTCAATTCATTTGAAATCCTGATTACGTCTTCATTCGCGAGGCTCAACGAGTTGCCCACATTAGCATTTTGCATTCGTTTTCGAAACAGGTTTCTTCTGCCATTCCGATCTGTGCTTTATCTACATTTTTCTTTGACCTGGGTTCCCTAAAAGGGGAAACTGTCACATCAGGTGGAAGGTGAGCCAGTGACAGGACACGAAGAGTAAGTGCTGGAATGTTATGTGCACAACTTGTTCGGATCTCGCGTAGCAAGGTGAGATGCACATCCACCGCAACGTTTAAAAAACATTTTAAAGGCGCTGATCTGGGCAGGTTCTGAGCGAATTTTTGCAGTCAGTATGCAGAGGCACCGGCTGATGGCAGCTGCGCTGACTATGTCTTACGAACAACCTTAACACTCGTACTGCAGTCCTTATCAGGCAATTTCGGGCACATACCTCAGATAGTACCTATACTGTGAGATGCGGTGCGGCACAGTCCACGAAGCTCTCAGCGTCCTCACTCGTGCCCCACACCTTATACGGCACGGATGCAATTGCACCACCTCACAGCGACAGCGAAGTAGCAACTGAACACTCAATCCATATCTAACCGCAGCAAAGTCCCGCACAATCGTCTTCTTCCCCTCATCTCAAACTCTCACCCATCTCCCACACAGCCATGCCTTTTGAACTCAGCACCGTCTCCAAGGACGAGGGGCTCCGCGACATCGTCGCCATGCTCTTCAAAGCCTACAACCACACCTCCGCCTTCGTAAACGCCATCTACCCCCGCACCCTCACCCCCGACGGCATCGAAGGCCTCGACACCGTCACCGAGCGCCTGCAGTGGCTGCGCGACAACGACCCCAGCACTCGCTGGTTCAAAGAGACCGACACTTCTACCGGCGCAATCGTGTCTGCCTCGCAGTGGAACGTCTATGATAAGGAGAAGCCGCCGGAGATGATGCTCGATGGGGCGCCGCCTAATTGGTTTAGTAGTGACGCAGACAATAAGTATGCGGTTGAGATGATTGCGGCTTTTATTGGGCCGAGGTATAAGAGGTATAGGGAGGCGGATGCGCCGATTATGTGTGAGTGCTTACGGTTTGAAGAGGTTGTTGAGAAAGGTAGGGGCTGACGGTGGGTGTAGGTTTGAATATTATGGGGACGGCGATTGAAGCGCTGCATAGGGGTGCTGCGAGTATGTAGGTGAAGGAAGCCTTAAAGGTTGCGGATGAGCTAAATGCTTTGGTAAGCTAGCCAATCTATGGGATTTTCTGGTACGGTGTGCTAACGAGGAGTGTGGTAGGTGACCACTGAGTCTACTGCCCAAACTCGGGAATTGTATGAGAGCCACGGATTTCTCCTCTCGAAGGAGTCGGGTGAGATCCTTGTTGGAGCAAATTCGGACGACTTTAAGACGAGACCGAAAGAAATCCTGTTCTTTATGGAGCGGTCGAGATCATTATAAAGCATAGTGAGCATAATATTCTACTTGCTAGTTTCTCGAATATTGCCTACTAGTTCTGCTTAGCCTTGCGTGTTGTGGATTTAGCTTGAAGGTCTGACCGGTAGCACGTTTCCAGATCTAACAACAGTGGTTCGTTGAGAAGATAGTGCAGACAAGAGCAAAGAACCTTCATTGGGAATAGAAGGAGCTTAGTCTGGGCACGTAAACTTCGAGATGGTGGAGATGAAATCGCTCATGATTTGAATGGTGAAGGATGGTAGCATGATTGGGGCCTAGTCTTCTATTACTGTAATCATCGTCACGTTTCTTGGTTGCTCTGTCTCGCATGATCAATTCAGGTCGTAGAAGACAAAAAAGAAAAGCTCGGGGCATGGCGCTGGCAGTGACCACACTTTCAGCTTTAGCCTCAGAATGATCTGTCATCGCAAAATCTCCTTTGCCGCGTATCTATCGCACCTGTTCTTACTCAGCAATACGGTACAATTTGGGTATTTCTATCTTTATGAGGGTCTGGGATTCGTGCTTGTGAAGCCTCGCTGTTGTGACGCGATGCATGTCTTAAGTTTTACGTCACCGCTGTAGACTCCGGTAATTATTCATAGTAAAGCACAATTATATGACAGTTACCATATAGCGTTGTTATGTGATGTCGGTGCTGTGTATAATACTTGTGTAGAGAACGATCCTGGAAATTGAAATCGCTCCTAGATCTTGACGTTTCCTTGTCCTTTATACAGTCCTCCGTTGTTGGATGTATAGAACAACTTCCGAACCTGCTCACCGATTCTTCCACAGTAGGTCGCGTCGGAAAGATTCCCCATAACCAAGTAGTGCATCAAATGGAGGATCAAAATCCTGTGTTACTTCGAAACGTGTCAGGCCACGCAAAGCGTTGATTGACTGGTGCAAGTTCCACTCGAGATCCACGTAGCCTATTGTTACCAGATCTCCCCAGCGCCGTGAGTGCCCCGCAGAGTGAGCTGTCGTACGTTCAATTTCTACCTCCAGGACTTCCACAACGAATCTTTGCGAGATGATGTTGATTTTGAGATCCGGTTGAATTGTAAGTCGCGCAAACCGCCAGATTCGACATTTCTCATGGTATCCAAGGAACGTGACTGTCACCGTATAAGAATTGGGTCCGTGCTGGTGGGGTAAGTAAGCTTGTACGATGCAGCGCGCGTTGTTACTCACGCCGATAGTGAGCAACCACGGTGCCCTCATTAACCATGGTACGTCGTATTGCATCTGATCTGTCTCTTTAATTGATAATGTGTTGGCCCCAGGTACAGGATATAGCGTGGAGTGGTAATGCATCTAATAGTGCATAATAGATGCCTGAGGCAGGAAGCGAAGGACGTGGAGGACTAAAAATGCAGATGCAGAAGCCAGTTATTTAAGCTGGAAAGAGCTGCGGGGTTATCTCAGACAAGGTCTGACCACTCACATTGGCGAAAGTGGGTAGGATCCGAGGACAAGCAACAAGGCTGAACTTCCAACTCAGCCTAGTCACCGGGGCTGTCCAACACATTCGCATCGCAACGAGCATGGCTCTCTCGGCGGATCGAATCGCTTTCAGTTTCGAAGAAATATTGATGATCTAATCGATGCAATCGCAGATTTGCATCTCGGTTCAGGCCAGATTTAAACCTGACAGCGTGCCTGGGTGTAATGCACCATGCCCAAGAGCAAGGCTCAAATAGGGCACATTAAGATGAGGCAACACAAGGCAAAGCTATGCGACTGCAGCTGCAAGGGTGGGAATATTTTTGCAGACAAATATCTATAAGAACCCCGCGGTTTCCGCCACGACAGCCTGCTCAAAGTCCACAGCGGCCGCCATTACACACCCGTCAGTGAATCGAAACATCAGAACGGTATGGTATCTGGGCCTATTACAACTTTAGATGGCCTCGTGACTGGCTATCCCAAGCTCGCCGGCCAGATGGGATTGATACCAGAAACACAGATATTTCGCAGCTTCAGTGCGCTGAATGCTCGGAACCTTCTATACCTGCAGGCTGAGCTGGAGGTATTAGAAAAAAGACTTATCGAAAAAGAGACAGAAGATAGCAGAGACGGCCGAGGTAAAAGGGATCGCTATGCAGTTGACTTCGAATGGTTGAATGAACCGGAGGACGGGGAGCCCACAGATCAGAGGGATCTTGTTCTTGAAATACGAGAAGTGCTAGAGAAGTACAGTATGGATACAGAAAGTTTAAACTATGGACAAATTCTAATGCTTTTAATGTAGGACGGGCACTGGTTGAACAGTCCATCATCAATAATCTCGAAGAACCGAACTCTTGGGATTTGCGGTTCATTCAGTACTTTCTGTCGTCAGATGCCATGGGCCCACTCGCCCTGATTGGGGAAGATCGTGGCATATGGGGATCAGTGAAGAAACCGAAGGACTTCCGCTATGATCTGGTGACGCTGAAAGCGCGTCGACAGGAAGACGCGTTCTCGAGATTCGTATCCGAAAATGCGGTGCATCTCTTCAAGTGTGGTCTAAAAAGACTCAAGCCCTCCCTTACCAAGCACGGTATTACCGCGTACGAAGATACCACAGTGAAACGAATCACTCGTTGGGTTTCCAATGTGGTGGCGTCCTTAATTCCCATTTTGTCAATTGTGGTGCTCAACGGAATTACCTCGCGACAGGGTCGACTTGGAGCAATTGTTGGTTTTAACTTTCTTATATCAGCCTGCTTGAGTGCGTTTACAAACGCGAAGAGGGTCGAAGTGTTTGCTGTGGCAGCTGCGTAGGTAATCCCCTCTATAAACGAGCATGGGCTTATCTAGTACAGGTTCGCTGCTGTTCAAGTCGTTTTTATTAGCTCTGAAAAGTGATAAAGAGCAATAGCTATTGATGAATAGCGAGTAGTCTGTCGCACACAAGCCGTGGAAGGGCTTATAGGTCCTTGAACATGCGAAGCATAGTGAAAAAGAACGGGACGCTTGGTCTTAATCAACCCATGCATTTAAAGTAGAAAACCACATGGAAGCAAATTTGGCCAAAATTACTCAGCTTGGTCTCATCTAATATGGCTCTACTTAGCGCAAAACATTTGAGTCCACAACGCGAGGGTGCCTACCTTGGGTCGGGTGAAATCACTCGTAAGGTATCATCGACTGATCGCGTCATATAAATTAGTGTGAGACCAGTCCACATTGTATGCCAGATAATGTGAGTCGTAATAAATCGCAGGCAATTGATGTATGCAGGAGCGTCCGTAAGGCAAGGAACAATTGAATCACTTGGGAACGAGAGTGTCGGAACTGTCTTTATTGTGGATGAAAGAAGTTGCGCGGCATAAGCAACACATACATTCAAACACTAGAATCTTAAATTCATGATCTTCATATACATTGGTGATATTATTAATTATGGCAGGAAGGACCTTTGGTACCTGCTTCCTCGGTAGGCCCCCCACCCAACAGAGCTCAACAACTACAACGCGCCCACGTTAGTAATCCAACGCAACGATTCGCATCTACGCTCACCACAACAGCAACTCTGGTAGCGAGATGGATCTTTCGTACCGTGTAGGGTTCCTGTTTCGATTCCCGAGCGCCGGCCAATCCACGCACACTGTCATCGTATGGACCATCCGTCTCCCTGTCCACAGGCACAGATATGTTTCGCAGCCTAACCAGCTTGAACGCGATCGAAATCTCGCTGGAGTAGCCCACGCGATCCCCAGAACGATCCGCCCAGTTTGACGTTACAACACTGCCATAAGTATGTATACTAGTTCTTTTTTAGGTCTTCGTTTGTTTTTGGTCGCCCTTCGATTTGGTTTTGTTGCGACGGTCTTGCTTTTCAGCTACGTTTTGTTTACTCTTCGCGTCTTGGTTCTGCTGGTGTAACGAGTTCTTACTCTCTGGGGGTGATTAGTAAAGAAGATGTTGTGTGACGGTAACATCAAACCTACTATCGACCGCTGGTAGCTCAGCCCGCAACCCAGCATAACCGAATGGAAGGCCTCGAAAAAGTCTTGACTTAATTACCATGTCCGCACCGATGACGACGTCGAAGGTATCGTCTTCTTGGACGAGGAATCGAGAATCGAGAAACTTTGTAGAACGGCGAGCAGCCCATCGACCTTGAACAATACCTACAAAATCTGTCTGTCGGCCTCCCAACACATCGAGACTAGGCAGTATTTCGCAAGGCATCCAGCGAAAGCCTTGAAACCTATTGACAAAATTTCTGGACATGATACCGTCATAGTCGACATGGAGACCGGTATCGAGGAAAGCTCTTGCATAGTGACGTTGCTCACTCTTCATGCCGTACTCGTCTTCGACCGCTAGCACAACCTCTACCGTGATTATGTAGTCATCTGCGCTTGCTTCTCTAGACAAGTGTGTGTAGGTGTTGTGTACATAATTAGCAACGTAAAGTACAGGAGCGCATAGATAACAAATGGCCAAGCAGAGCCATCGCCCCAAAGAGAGGGGGTCTCCAGCGTCAATGTTGGTCATTCCAAGATGTTGCGCTGGAATTGGCGATTGCTGGCCGCGTAATTCTGGCTCGTTGGTAGCTTTCTGTCTGGCTTCTTCCCGTATGATTGCCCGGCGTTGGGACCTTGTCAGAGGCATGGTGAAAAGATCACAGCGGGTTTGCGATGATCGGCAAAAAACCTTGGGAAGAGAGCGCGCACGGAGGGTCTGCAGTTTTGTTAGAATCTAGGCATGTTTGTTGCGGCGTCGTCGTGTTGAGGATGGTAACAGGGGATGAAAGAATAACATCGTACAATGAAGGGGTCTCACCTGTTGTGAATGCTGGTCGATTACCACAGGTACAACAGAACCAAATGTACACGTGCTTACGTTTGTACGAACAAGTATGCTAGCCACTGTCAAAATCGCGCGTTCCTAATCTGGGTTTTTATGAACGGTATGGGAGGAACTTTTATCTTACCAAGTCCAGGTAAGGGCGTTTTAGGCCCCTGCCCGCAGCCGCTGGGACGCAACTGGGGTTAGAACTCGCGACTGCGATGGGGCGGGCCGAAAGTGTTCCCTCTCTAGTCCGATGAGATGCGCGCGACCTGTGAGGTTTATCTAGTCCCATTAATTAGAAGGTGTTTAGTGGAACTCGCGCAGTATCCTAATGGCTTTTAGAAATTGGGCTGCTGTCTTCTTTGGCCGGTCTTTGCGATCGAATGTTATTGGATTCCAAGGTCGTTGCGACCTGCGAGTCAGAAGTGGAATCTAAACAGCCGTTTCGGCGTGTGTTGTTCCGTCGAGAGAAGTCAGTTCGCGAGCAAAAATTGCGAGATAGGCGTTTGTAGGCTGGCCGTGAGTTTGGAAAAGGATAATCGTTGTCGTGTGGGGAGGATCGGAGACGCGGGATGGGCGGGGGGTTAAATGTGGAAGCGAGCTCTCGTCGCGACAAAGCCGCAAGAGCAGAAGCTCTGCGCAAGGCGCCTCCAAAGCTGTGAAACGAACACGCATGAGGAGGATGTTTGTGGAACGACTATGCACGTGCGAAAGCTCGATGGACATCTGGACTTTTTGCTACCTAGGTACGAAAGCACACAAAATTATTGCTTGCCCAGGTGGCATTTCAGTCGCCCTCTGATATTGCGCATCTCGCCTTGCGTCTAGAAAGTTGCCGAACACCGATCTTAAGCGTGGAATCGCTGCTACGTGTGGCTGGGGTCCGGGATACGTCTTGAGTCAGGCAAAGCAGGTCGTCGCCACTGGCCAGCTTCAGAGACATTCGACTTCCTGGTGAGATCTGCGAGGCAATCAGTCGTTCCAACCTGTCAGTCGCTTGACACTATCGCCTCTCCGGACGTTGCAACATCAGTGTATAGGCGCCGGTCACTTTCGCCAGGAGGAAAACCGGTCAAGAAAAGTCAGAGGCAGTGCATGGAAAAGCAGGGAAAGCAGGACGACAGGCATGTCCGCGAACAGTTCGAGTCGCCTCATTTATGTGACGCTAGTACGAGCTGTACGCTCTCACAGCCGATACCCTGCCGAGACAGTCAGTGCGCCGCGACACTAACGCGCCACCCCAACAGATGTAGCACCTCAACTTTGACGCGCCGCATCTCCACTAATATGGATCCGATTGAGGCTGCAATCATCGCTATCGACTCACGAGAACCTGGAGAAACTTTCTTATATAGAAAAATTGCAGAAGAATTTGGTGTTGTGCGGTCAACATTAACGCGCCAGCATAGACGCGCCATGCAGGCGCGTACACAGCTACTACAGACTCGCTAAAATCTCAACTAACAACAAGAATCTAAGCTCCTATAGTATATACAGCGTCTTACTTAGAAAGGTCTACCCCCTACGCGTCAAATAATCCAAAACTTTATATTAATTATTACTAAAAAGGATATCTCTATATAATAGGTTAATTACTTTATTAGGCGCTACCTTAACTCCCTAATCTTGCGATAGACAACTAGGCTAGATAGTAATTGCTATAACGCTAATTTAGGCGCAAGATATAGGCTCTACTTTAAGCTTTTATATAAGAAAATTATAAAGTATGGCATAGAGCCTTAGCATACCTATAATATGGACGAAAAAGGCTTCCTACTCGGCATCACCGGCAGGTCAAAAAGGATCTTCGACAGGCCTATATATGAGAGTCGCCAAGTGAGGCAATCTATCTAGGATGGCAGTCGTGAGTGGATCTTGCTCATCGCATGTATATGCGCCGATAGATCTACTGTTAATCTATTACTAATCTATCGATCTAACGCTAAGACTCTACAATTAAGCTAGGTTAAGGAAATTAACGTTAATTTTTATAAAGTTTTTATCACCTTATTAACCTCTAAATAGTTAAACAACGAGATAGGGCTTTAATAGCTAAAATAGGTGTTTAATCGCTGTACTAAGGAGAAGGCTTAACGGCAGTGGCGACTCTTAGTCCTTAATAGGCATAGATCTCACGTTACTATAGATTTTATTAACTACTATAATTAGAAAAAGATCCTCCTTGCGATATTTCCCCCTTACGCTACTTATACGCTATAGCCTTTAGACGTTTATATGTTTAAGTCTCTTTCTACCGCCTACTCCGACGAGCTCTCTGTATACCTATATAAGAGTTAGAGGCTATTAATAATCGCTAAAAGAGACTTCTTTACACTATTCTAAAGGGCCTAGACAACGTTAGTTACGCCGTAATTAATTACTAAAGCTTTTAAGTATATAGGTATCTCGCCGCTAGATCCTCTACTAATCCTTAGTTAATTTAATAGAGATAAATCTCTAGAATAAAGATTACGTAAAAGCTTTACTTTAGTACTTAGCGCGTCTAATTAGCGCAAAATTAATTAGCTTTTAAAGGTTGTTATTAATACAGGGGGAGGTAATAAGGCCAAGAAGCTGAGTCGCACTATACACTTAATCTCTATATAGAAGTAGCTCCTAGAGCATGAGAATTAGGGGCTACGAGAAGCCCTTACAAACTAGAAACAGCGTTAAATAAAGGGCAGGACTCTACCTTTTGAGTAGCTAGATAAGTGGCATAAAAGATCTATTTTCTAGTTACCTGCCCGCGTATAGAGGGCGCGCGATTCTCTTAGCCAATAAAAGGCTAAAAAGTAACAACTATAACTCTAGAAAAGTAAGTAGAGAGAGATCTAGATAGTAAATAGGTAGCTTAAAGCTTATCTACTATAGGAGAAGCGTGTTATGCGTGTAGTAGCTAGAAATACGCGCGCTAAAGAGAAAGCTAATTAGGCTATTAAGTAACGCCTCTGTTAATAGGCTCGCAAGACTTAATAATAACTTTAAAAACGTCTTAAAATTACTAAAAAGGGAAGCTAGAATGCTTTAAAAGCTACTTATATAATTATAAAGAGGAAGAAGCCTACACCAGCATCTATACGCGTTAATATAGTAATATCTACGCTATTAGCGCTAGCATCGCGCAGTAGCTAAATAATTAGAACACTAAGTAGATATCTATAATTTAACTAGCTAGTAATCTTCTACAGCTCTATAAAATCTTAACTCTAGAAAATTTCGCGATAAAAGCTTTTGTGTAAAACTCTACAGCCTCATGTTGCTGGCTGCGGTGCTGGTGTTGGGGTGGCGCGTTAGTGTCGCGGCGCACTGACTGTCTCGGCAGGGTACCTTGCCGAACCCGACTTGCTTTTTTCGCGCTAGTTATCCATAAGACCAGGAAGAGTGCCGAAACTCTCTGTATTGGGTTGACTGGAAGCGCATGATGTTCAGGTTGTTGAAGACAACAAAAGAAAAGCTTGACTGGAAGCGGTGCGGCCTGCTTCGGACTGGGACCTGTGGTGAGGTAACACGTGGTGATGATTCGGTGGCCAAGAGACCACAGCTGACCGGCGCTTACGATCCGACCTCGGGAAGAAGTAATGTTGAAACAACTGCACCAGGCACCTAAGTCGACAATGTGTCTGTTTTAGGGAGCTTCTAGAGTTGATGGGGGTTGGCGAGCGTTACTTGGCTCGCGAACGCTTCAACGGTGTAGCCATGGTAGTGGAGGAGAGATCCGTGTGCATGCCTATGTTAATGCGAAAGGCCCCAGGTGCCGTCACATCGAGCAGGGAGCCTTCAGATGCCACTCTAGCAGTTTTGGCATTCCACAGATATCTCCACGGCTGGTAGAAGCATGTATGAAGAGAGCATCGAATGTTTCTTCGAAGCATTTCATGAATCGCCGCTGGATGTTGCCAAGTGGATCCCGACATCGGAATGAGCAAAGTGGCGTACTGGACTCAACGTGCTCACGTGACTATTTTAATACCTTCCTTGTAAGCTTCCGGTTCCCATTTTGTCTCATCAATTGATTGCTTACTTAATAAATAGCCTGCTTCCTCATTGCACAGAATTGTAGTATGATGATACAGAAGCTTCCTAATTCATTGTACTAAACTAAAGCTGTTAAAAATCGAAGCATACTGTAACGTCGAAAAAGAGTGTTGAGGCAATCGTTGTTTTGATTGAGAAGCTACTCTATGGAGCTATATAGTGTGGATCACGTGCACAGGGCCGCACGTACGCGGGTGGCCCAAGCTTCTATACTGAACCGTCACACATACAGTTGCCCTCACCAGACGTTCTACCTGCTTGCGTGAATCGTAAAGCTCACTTCGGTATGTGTCGGAAAATTCTGAATCCAGATCAATTTATTCGCGCGCTAAATGCCAGTCCTGAGTTACTAATAAAAATGTGCATTTGTCTTCTCTTTCATAAACGTATCGCGGTGCATCTAAAGATGACCAAACTCCCCGGAAAAAGATTCGATCTCACATACTCCGATATTCGGAAATGAGCATGAATGACTGGTTGACCGTCACGATAGCAGTCAAATACAGCGTTCACCTTTTCTGTGTCCAGTCCTTGTTCCACGACGTATTCCGAAGGCTTGATCCTACCCTCGACTAGGTACTCAGCGATATGCTTCCACAACGGGGTTGCTAAGTCCTGATGGAGATGAGAGAACCCCAAAACGCCTTTCAACACGTATCTGTTCTGCGTGTGGTGCGTCTTTGATGCATCCGTGGGGGGGCCCCGTGATAACAAACGGGCGAGGGCGCCCAGCTTCGAGTTCGAAAGCGCATTGATGGCCAAGTACTGCTCTGCCGGGACGTTGGCAGCATCGAAGGCATATACCAAGTCGTCGCCTACGATGTCGCGGATGCGCTTCAGCACAACGTCGTGGCCCCCATGACGGTCCACCACGTGTGTCGCGCCGAACCCTTTGAGCTCTTCCTCTTTTCCACCAACAACGACGATCGTTCCTAAGCCGACCAGCTTCGCTAGTTGTGTCGCGAAGCGACCGCAGTTAGACCCACCATCAACAACGAGGATCAATGAGTCGGTCAAGGCGGATTTATCGTCACCCAGGCTCCAAGGGTGGGAAGACCCAAGCCTTGCTCATCACTAAAGAACCCAATATAAGGAGCCAGATGATTCGTAGGAATCGTAGCGGCATCATCTTCCGAAACGCCCTCCAGGATGACGGACGCAAAGTCTTCGTCCAGAATTGCGAACTGTTGGAGCGCTTTGGAAGAAGAATCAGGCGTGAGTGCCGCTTGTCCAAAAATGCGGTCGCCAACCTTGAAGCGGGTTGCTCCTTCGCCTAGAACCGTGACGACGCCTACGACGTCGCTGCCGAGCACAACGGGGTGGCAGTCTTGAGTGAAGAGCCCGATGTCGCGGCCCTTTTGATCGTGGGGGTTCAAGGCTGCGACCGTGACGCGGACTTGGACTTGCTTAGGGCCCGGTTGGTGGATGGGATAGTTGGAGACGGCGACGACCGGTTTGCCAACTTCCTGGACGGCTATGGCCTTCTGGGTTGCCATTTTGGTTGGCTGTGCGATTCTGTAGAGAATGAATGCAGTGGTGATGCAGAAGAACAGTGAGACGTATCTTTTCGTGACTGATAGAATAGATTTCATCAAGGCGTTGCTTGCTGTTCATGATGCCGAGCTGCCACTTCACTGCTTTATATACGACTAGCCGTTCACGATTCGTATTTAATGCGAGGCATTACCAAGCGAACCTAATGATTGATTGATTGATTGATTGATTCCTACTCGGTTGCAGCCGCGATTTCTCCGCAGCTATGCCCGGATGCAGAGGTTTGGCAAACAGCCGACGCGCTGCGAAAAGAAATCGAAACGCCCCACTTCACTGTACTAAAAGTACAGCCAGCTGTCCCCTCGCCTCCGCTCGTAGTCTGGCTTCTATCTACGGCTACGTACATACCGTCACAAGAAGTGACGTATCTGTGTCTATGTTTTTGACTTCCAATGTATTGTCTCTGTTTTGTGCCGTGAAATAAGTCTTTTTCGTTGCCGTTGTATTGAGGCGTCGTAGAGGCCTTGATCTCGTTTGTCGTATCCGTGTACCTACAGTCTCCCCCCAGTGTTCGGCTTCATGTTGCTGTACCTGCCCTTGACCCTCAGGGCTTGCATTTGTTCTGTGTACTTGTTTTTTCCCATCTTCTTGCTGCCTCTCACTAGGTTCCTATGTGGCCGTGTGTTGTGTTGTGACCTGCCATTGGCGG